>JAJLXS010000005.1:0-331874 GCA_030571355.1 Maudiozyma serrabonitensis | reverse complement strand
TGTACTGTATGAAACAGATGTGCCAGATGTACCAGATATATCAGATGTGCCAGATGTGCCAGATATATCAGATGTACTGTGTAAACCAGATGTACCAGATGTGCCAGATATATCAGATGTACTGTGTAAACCAGATGTACCAGATGTACTGTGTAAACCAGATGTATCAGATGTACTGTGTGAAACAGATGTATCAGATTTACCAGATATACCAGATGTGCCAGATGTACTGTGTAAACCAGATGTATCAGATGTACTGTGTGAAACAGATGTACCAGATGTACTATGTGAAACAGATATATCAGATTTACCAGATATACCAGATGTGCCAGATGTACCAGATGTACCAGATGTGCCAGATATATCAGATGTACCAGATGTACTGTGTGAACTGGATAAACCAGATGTATGAGATGAGATTTCTGAGCCAGATAAACTAAATGTAATGTTTAAGTCAATTGAACTAGATCTCCCAGATGTAGTGTGTGAGTTTAATAAATCAGATGTTTCAGGCGTAGTATTTAAAGCAGATGTGTTGGGTGTACTATTTGAGTTGGTTAAACCAGATAAATCAAATGTGCGAGATGTGGTATGTGAGCTTGACAATCTAGATGAATTGAATGTACTATGTGTATTAGTGGAACCAGTTGAACCATATTTGCTATGTGATCGAGATAAATCAAAGGTTCTAGAAGTGTCGAACGTAATATGTGAGGTAACCAAATTAGGTGTACCAGATGTACTATGTGAGCCAGGTAAGCCAGTTGTGAAAGAGTTACTAGGTAAACCGGAGGTTTCGGATGTATGAGATGTACTGTTAGAACCAGATGTACCAGAGGTATCAGATGTACCAGATGTGATACGTGGACCAGATGTACTTTTTGAACCAGATAAAGTAGAAGCATGAAGTGATTCGGATGTACTGTGTGAGCCAGATAATTCAGTTATTTCTGAGGTCGATTTATGAGCCGAGGTTTCTGATACTTGTACTTTACTATTATTGGCTGAACTTAAAGTTATAGTAGGATCGGAGTTTGAATTGGAGAAAGACAGTTTTTTTGAGCTATGTGATTCATGAGAAGAAACAGAAGGCAAAGAGGTTGATGCCAATGTTTTTGAGTTCATAGATGAGGTAGATGAGGTAGATATTGCTGTTGTTGTTGTCGTTGCCTCGGTATATGTTGCTACAAGATATATTGTTTCAGTTATGATTATACCTTTTGCATCTGTATAAGTTGTTGTTGTTGTTGATAAGGTATCGGCAGTTGGTTTGGTTTTAAGACTTGTAAATGTGGTAGATAATATATTTTTGGGACATTTACTAGGGAATTTATCCTTCTCTGGGTTAGCCCAAGTAGAATCAGAAAATTTAGCCGAAAACAAATTTGTTGCATCGAATGGATATTCATTTCCATCTATTATCATAGAAAACTGTGTTATTCTGAGTAAAGTTGCTAAATTTGTTATGGTGATTGAAATTGGATAATACGTTCCTTCGACTAGATAAGTTGGAAACTCCACGCTTTCAGTTTTTGACAATTGCGATTTTAATAACAGTTCAATATTTGCCGTTAAGGGTTCTGTTGAATTCGCTTGTGTACAGTTAAGGATATTATTGGAATCTTTTGTTAATTGAATTCCTGACGAGAATTTTACTCCTGTTAAACCATTAACTAAAGTATATTTACCTAAAAATGATTTTTCGGTAGTAAATGTTGTTATAACACTTGGTGTACCGGATGCTGGTGCACGATAATAACCTCTTAATTCCACCATGAATTGATCAAGATTTTTTGGTATTTTAAACCCATAAAATTTAGCATTGGCTCCATCCTCGTAATGAACAGTTAAATCGGTTATACCTGTCGTACTTGATATGTAAGTATCCGTAAGAGTATAAAGGTCTGTATGTAGTTCTAAACCACCTAGTAAAGAAGGGTTATCTGCACTAATATCTGGGAATTTCGTTTGAAACAATCTAGCATTCAAACCAGGTGAAAATGTGACTTTACCTAATGATGATACTTCAGCATTTACGATGCTTATTACTATAATAAAAAGAACCAATTTATCAAAAAATAAAATCATATGCAAATTAGTAATGAAATTTTAATATTGACCATTAATTATCTTTATTTTTTTAATAATCTTTTCCAAAAATTAGAGATCATTGAAATAAAATTTCAAAGACATCAAAATAATTTAACATCGTTTATATATATATAAACCTGTCTCTCTACACATGTACACATTTCAGTGTATAGAATAGAAGAATTACGATTTTCATATCACAGCCACCTTCGCACAATCAGAAATAAAATAGCATATAAGCTATTCGAATTATACAAGAACTCATATGATTGTCAATAATAACTCATCGTAGAGAACGTCAAAGTTTCTTTTTTTTGCTTTTTTAGCTTCTATTTAGGTTTCCCTGACCTATCAGTCCTCCAGGATCTGCATAATCATACCACTTAACTCTACTAGTTGAGCTTCGATCCATTTCCAATAAAACAGTATTCAAAAGGATAGAAGAGGAGTTAGAAACAAAATCAAAAAATCACACCAGTTTTAAATCTGATGTAAAAATCGACTTCTTTATATACCACGCGATTTTTAAAAAACTTGAAAAAAAAGAGATATAAAAGAGCCGTACAACATTCTTCACGATAGGAATGTCACGTTTCTCTCATTCTTAAAAGAAAAAAATCTAACAGCGGCTAATTCGATATTCAATTCAAGAGAAGATTATTAAATGTTCCAAACTCTTCCACTTAAATGAAAAAAAAAAAATTAATAAACACAATTTATATTTCTACAACTCAAAATGTATTCCTTACCAGATTCAGTGTATTTTCATATGTAGAAAGTTGTTTAGGTGTAAAGAAGATCATTCTTATAAGTAAATAAGTAATCTCCTACAATGCGGTTACAAGATGAACTTCACATTGGAAAAAAATGAAACTTAAGGAATACTAAATGAAATATCTATGATAAAGCATACTTAATTACAAGCATATCGTACTTTACTATATTAGAATGTTTAAAATATGGCGAGCGATTAAAGAAAACATGAAAATCCGAGGGCAAATGGGAAGTATGTTTTTAACAGAACCCCAAAAACGATACCAAGTTTCCGTCCGGAATTAGAAGAATAAAAAGGGGGCAAATTAGGAAACCATTAAGGTCAATATTACATTCATTTTCGATCTTTCAATCTTATACAGAAAGAGCCCATTGGAAACTTTCATAGATTTTTATAAAACAAATAAATTTCTTGGAAAACATAATACGTCTTAAAGAACCCACAGCAGGAAGTAACTTTACACCTTACGTATAGTTTAGCTTAAAATAAAATATAGTTTTTAATTCACCTGGATCATCCTATTGGTTTCAAGCTTCCACTTCTAGGTCAATAGTATCATTATCGACTTTATATGAAACTCTATTAACCTCATAACATTCTCGTCTCTTTCAACATAAAACCCCTCCGAATGTCTGACATTGTTTAATACCAAAACAGTTAGAACCCTCTTATATGCCTATAAGGTGGACGATTATAACTAGGCCGTAATGTTATAAATGAAATTCTGTGTGAAATCTAACAGGTTTGGACCAGTGGATAGCTTTTCTTGTATTTTTAGCAGATCATTTTGGTACCTTTGTTGCAACATCTGTAGTAAATTGCGAAAACTCTAACTTACGATTTATTACATTAGTTGACGATTTGGTGGTGCATAAGCTATGACCTACATAACTGATTTAACAGATATATCTTTTAATTCTTATTTTCTAACAGATATTCACCTTGTTGTTTATCAATAATAGTATCGGCGACAGAGTTGAATAAAGACCAAAGATCGCATTTAGTAATTCCTGAAGATGCATTCACTATTGAAACTATAGTTAAAATTATGGTGACTACAGTGACTTCTGTTGGGAATGTGAAATTTCAAGGTGCAGCTGGAGTTATACAAAAGAATGGTGCCCATGTTGAGGCGATGGTTGCAGTTGCAGCTAACACTATTCCTACCATTACTACGACTTTGGCAAATTTGTATTGTTGTTTTGAAGTTAAAACAGAATGAACGTGCTTTTTATCGATAGAATTATTATTCGGAAATGTTGCGAATAGGTTCCAAAAATTCACTGACAACATGATTATTATAACAATAACCAATGATATTGATGGATAATTCGACGTCTTCACTAGGATTGAGCAAACAGTGGTTTGCGACATACTACCGGTTACCTGTAGATATTTAATTTTTCTAGAAGTAATCAAAAAGTCGATGATTAAGAGTTATTAGCATACGACAAAGTTTAATTAAGTAACAAATACTGCAAAGGAAGATAAGGGGAGAAAGTTAATGGAAATATATGCACATGGGTGCCACCATATTTGGAAAATCACTGAACCTTTTATTTCTGATTTGCAGAATTTTTTAGAGTTCATGCAGCGAATGACTATGACTGTAAGTTAACCTTCGAGATGGGAAAAAACGAAAAAAAATAAAGGAGGAAAGAAAGAAAAAAAAACGAAATAGTGAAACATCACATCTGAATAATTGTTCTAGAAAGGGGACTTTGCAAAGCTAAACTTATGAAATTTTACTATTTTAGTACAATTTACGTAAGGGTATGTGTTTTGCAGGTGGTATGACTATTTTTTTTCCACAGTAAGTACTTGACTGTTTTACGGCACGTATTTCATAAATATTATGTCTCTGGGGTTTAAATGAGATTGGGCTAGCGATAATGCTGCATCCCAACAAAGAATTCATAGCGAATTACTTCTTTATTTATCATAAGGCTTAAAAGTGCAATAGTTAAGTAGAAAATTCCTCAAACTGTTAGATTACTGCAAAAATTGTAACATTATTGCTACTCATAGTGCGGCGTTATTATATCTTCTTTAGATTGCTATTACCAAATTTAGAAGTGAGAATTGTGCGAGATATTTAATGTCAGAAAACGACTGTACATTGTGGAAAATTTTGGTGGATTGTAATTTTTTTGGGAAGTTCGCGTAGAAGCTAGTTCTGTGTGTGTTTTCTATAGTCTGTGGAAGGACCAAGAACTGTCTGGGAAATTATGGTTCAGTTTCTTCTTATTGATTTTCATATATAAATACGTCATGCTATGATCTGCAGTATATTGCTACGCAAAATTTGCTACTAATATCCAGAGCAGTTTCAAACCCTCGCCAACTCTTAACATATTCTGACTGATTAATGCTATGGAATTACTAAACAATAGATTACGTGCTATGTTCATTCCCTATCATGTCAAACATGCTGAAGGTTGTGGTCTAGAACAAGCTCCATGTATTATATAACTAATGGGATTCTGGGATATCCTAATATGTGGAACCTGAAACACAATTGAAAAATAGATGTCCATAAATAGTTTCGATAGCTGTGGTAGGTTAATGCTTGAACGAATTGTTGCCTCGTGTGGCAAATAGCATTTATGTACCAACAAGGAAATGTTTCCTGAATTGATGTTAAGTGGTTAAGGTTATGTTTACGGTATTGGTGGGAGTATTGCTACTCAGTAAACTACTTGTGTTGACATATATAGAACACAACTCTAGTTGATCTGATATATGTCCCTGACTCTCATTCTAATCTTCGCTCTATGAATAAGGCAACCAGGAGTTATCTCTTAGTGCTTGTTTTCGAGGACGGTATTGCGATTCTTAAAAGATGGTGAGTTGCTATTGAAGGGTACTCTTAAGAATTAACTACATATCCTGGTGGATACTGGGAACTGGACTTCTAATGGTTAATTAATAAGACACAATGTAACTGCTGACGGGTTATGAGCAAAACTCAATCAGTTCCGTTCCATTATATAATGTTTCACAAACGGTCATTTGGCATGATAGATTGGCTTCCTTCCATTCATGCTACCTACCGCAAAATGGCAAGATTGTTTGGTGTTCTCTAACCTGGAAAGTGTAAAGAGAAAGAAACAGGGAGTACATCATCTTATGAAATTTTTAATTAAATCATAGTTCAATGTACTAAAAATATGCTGCTAATGTAAGAAATATATTTTTGATCATCGGTTAAGTTATGTACCTTCTTATATATCCCTAGATCATCATACCTGAACATGCCAAAGGTCTGTGATCTTCAAGAAGTTCTACGGATGATGTAGCTAATTGAATTTTAGCTTTTGTCTCCATTTTTATGATAAAGACTACTCAAATATGACAACAAAGTAGATAATATAAATATAAAATACGTAATTTAAAAATTATGTCTATTGTAAATCAATCGATTTTACATTGTGTTAGTATGTTAAGCAATAAAATGACTTTAACTTAAATAATTTGTACAATGGTGTATATATATATGAATGAAAATATATAATTCCATAAAAAACGAACTTCAAGGTATATCCTAAACAACATACTACGAAATATGAGGATTGGAATATTTGAATTTGATCTATAATTATAATCCGAGTAACGTTTATTCATAAAGGATGAATATATCTAATTTATTAGTCTCAATATTAACGTTATAGCAGCAGTAAAGCGGCACCAAAGACGGCGGCCTTAAGATTATTAATTCTTGCATTTGCTAAATTTTCTGTTTGAACAGAAACATCATTGGCAGAGCTGCTTGTGGTCACACTCTTTGAAGCTTGTGCAAGAGTAGATGAAGTGGTAGTATCTTTGCCAACAGTTGTTACAGCTGAGCTGCTAGCTCCAGAATTTTTGGTTTCCACTTGAGCTTTAGCTGATACGGAAGATGCACTAAAGGACTTTGTAGATTGGCAAGCTTCGTCACAAGTAGTAGTAGTTATAGTAGTTGTAGTTTCTACAGTATTAGTGTTTTTAGTAGTTACAGCAGCGGAGGCAGCAGAGGCAGCAGAGGCAGCAGAGGCAGCGCTAGACTTTGAAGAATGGCATTTCTCATCACAAGTGGTCTCGGTAGTAGTGGTTAAAGAAGTTACAGTTACAGCGGTAGCTGCGTTGGCATTAGTATTCGTATTTGAACAACTGGTTAGTGTCGTCTTGATTGTTTCTTCTTCTATTAGAGTTTCAGCTGAACAACCCTGAGAACAGGAGATGATAGTGTCAATTTCGGTGGCAATAACAGAATCAGTTGAAAGTGTAACAGTCTTGTTACTGATTTCTGTAACATAAGCTGTTGCGGCGATTTTTGAGTTTACTGCAGATGTTACGCTTCCAGATTGTGATGTAACGGTAGTGGACTCTGTAGAATTTGAAAGTGTGTTGGCATTGACAGATGTGTAAGATATGGTAGAAGAAACTAAAGTAGATACTGAGTTCAAACCAGTGTTCATGGATGAACTGATGTCTGCATCTGTTGTTGAAGTAGCAGAGGTAGGGATGGTAGAAGTAGATGAAACTGAAGCAGTGGTTGATGGATTAGCAGTTGATTCAGATGAGTTAGCTACTGAAGAATCACTCGTTTGTTGATCTAAGGTAGATGATGGGGATTCAGTAGTGCTAGAAGATTTATCTGTAGAAGCAGAGGTTACTATGCTTGAGGGAGTGCTAGAAACAGAGCCAACTGTTGTTGTTTCAGCGTTTGATGATGAGCTAACAGATGTTGACGCAACAGCAGATGGTGCCTGAGAAGTGGCTGCAGACATATCTGATAAACTAGAGGATTCAATTGCAGAAGTAGTGGTGGAAATAATGTCGGAGGTAGAGGTCGAAGTGGTGGATGTGGTGGATGTGGTGGATGTGGTGGATGTGGTGGATGTAGTCGAGGTAGTACTGGAAGTAATAGCAGATGAAGTTGATGAAGTCGATGGATACAAAGTAGCATCGACACTTGCAATGGCGGCAGCAATTTCTGAGGATAAATAAGAAGTATACCATGGTACAGCTGTAGCCATAGCTTCTAAAGCAGTCACATCAAGTTCGGTGAACATAGTTGTGTAAGACAAATCAGTAGCAGTACGT
Organism: Maudiozyma serrabonitensis; assembly: GCA_030571355.1. Taxonomy (NCBI): domain Eukaryota; kingdom Fungi; phylum Ascomycota; class Saccharomycetes; order Saccharomycetales; family Saccharomycetaceae; genus Maudiozyma; species Maudiozyma serrabonitensis. The sequence continues at coordinate 323,923 of JAJLXS010000005.1, read as the reverse complement.
ACAACCATATACACATTAACAATACCAGTTGGAATAGATTGACCAGAACTCAAGAACCAGGAAACATACTTACTGAAGTTGTTGTTAACATCTTCTAATAAGACAATCAGTTCGGCGGTTTGTTCTGGGGTAGGATCTGAGGTAGCCTTGGCTGTCAAAGACAAGGCAAGTAGTAGAAGATTAGTCGAAAACTTCATAATCAGCAGTCGATGGTTAGTGATATTACTATTATAGGTGAATATAGGAATTAAAAAATAAAATGTCACCAAGTATCATCTTCCAGGTTTTAATTTTGATGGTCTTTATATATATAATAGGAGAGTCCAAAAAATGATGGTGAAAAAAACTTTTTCGTGGTTGTCTAAAATATTTAGATAACTTAACCATCACCATATAGTAATTCTTCTTAAAAGCAAGTAGTAAGATTCAACACAACAAAGTATTGATGATCAGAATATTTCATTAGAAAGTAGACCTTCAGAGTAAACACTGTTCGTTTGAGTATTTCTAGAATATATTATCTTACTGGCTAATTTAGTACAAACAAGGTTAGCCAATCCAAATGTGGAAAACGTTGCTATAATGTATCCAAAAAGGAACGAATCTAAACACCATTGGGTAAACAGTAATAAATGGAAAATATCAATTTTCTTTGTCCTGTATTTATGTGGTCACAATAAAAAAGGTAACTAAACGGTCCGTAACCTTATCTCGAAAAAATGTAGAAGATTTGAGTAACATGATCCCATCAAGTAGGTACGAATTAAACAAATCTACTGTGAATGGTGCATATATGTGTATCAATCATTAACAACTCTTTAAAAAAGTACTATTTTTCACTTTAAATTAGAAAAACACCAATATTCATACAGTAATAATTAAATTACTAAATTGAAACTTATCTGCTTCTTCTTATTTTCACTCCAAAAAAAATAGATTTTTTTATATTTTGACTTTATACGACTAAAATGTTTGTGGCTCATGGGTAAAACTCGTCCTTAATCATTGGTCGTAACTGACTGTGCAAACTTCTCTAAAGAAGCATTGGATCTCACAAACCATTGTGGTAAGCCTAAGCACAGTTTTTCAAAAGAAAACTATTCAGTAAAACTAGGTAGTTTTCACTATGTCAATCAAAAATGATGAATGAGGAATAGCGCGAAATAACTTGGTATTATCCACTATAGAGTTCTTAGACGTTTTGTTGGTCATGATTTGCATTATACTTTTTCTGCGTTTCTCTTTCAGATCTCGTATGAGTGTGAGAGGAAACAAACCTCTCAATTGGGAAAGAGTTGCCAAGAAAAAAAAAATTGCACGTTTTCTCCGATGAGCCAAAAAATATTAGCAACGAAAGGAAGGCTTGGCGAATTTTCCTACTGCATGGTTTCTTTTCCAGAACAATTTGGTTATGGAAGCTGCGACGTTGTTTACTAGTTGAAATACCTCGTACTTTGTGAAGAGATACAAAGGTAATGATTAGAAAGCAGGCACTTCTTAAATGATTAAAAGATCAAATTTCAAATTTCTTAAATTAATGAAGTGGGAACTCTAGTACGTACCTGATTACTCAGAGGGTAAATGAAATGTACTCCTTTTCGTATAATCTTCGGAAAATGTACACCCATTATCGTTGTTAATTGAATACGTACGTTTGATATATTCTCGCCCAAATCAGATCAATTAATATATCTAATATACGATATTAATGAATAGAAGGCTACTTTTCATCCACTTTTTTAATTTTATATAATAAGCTGCATCTTATTGTAACTTTACTGTAACCGTTACAAATTTTAAATTATACTATCCAAATAAAGAACTTAGAACTACTAGAATTCTAAATAAATTATTGGTAAGTTTTTTGTAAAATATGAAATACTTTCAAGTGGTTTAAAAGTCATTAGTAATATATTCAATAGTTAAAAAATAATTATTTTCTAAAATTACATGGAAAGATGTAATGTAATCTTGGTTATCACTTCCATTTCTGATAAAAACAAATATTGTTAGACAACAAATAATATACTTCCTGATTACAGAGGTAATTCAATATTTACATGGTTAATGATTAGGGGGTATTCGTCGTGGCAACTGGTATTTAAAAATGGGTATAAAATTGAAAAATGTTCCTGAAATTGTATATAATCGGCACTGTTCTTAAAATACCAAGCTTGGATAGTCACTTTTTGTCAGTAACTCATATTTATTATCGTGCTGGGAGGTCTAGATTGTATATATATGTTGATTAAAAGAGGTCTGATGAGGACAACTTCAAGTGTTATGATATGTTCATTATATTCATTTACAGTGAGATTGACGCATTCGAATGATATACATACTTGTGGTTTAATAAACAAGAATAATATCTAAAAAGGTGTTTTCTAAGGGGAATTGGGAAAATCTTATTGCATGTTTCTTATTTATTTATTTTTTTTGTAAAATCCATTTCATGATATGAAGACTAACTACTAAGTGTCGGTCGCTTTCTCACAAGGAGCTTTTAAAATTAGATTTTGAAATTAGGATAACTAATTAATGATCAATCATTAGAGGTAAACTGTTCAGTATGCTTTGTTTGGTCAAGTTGTAGTTATTGTAGTAAGGGCACTCTTATGTCATTGATCTTTTGTTGGATGCAAACAAATATTTAAATTTTCAATTTATTTATATTTAGTTTCATTTTGTGCTCATATGAAAAGTAACAAAAACCGCTACTTATGTAAACTCGAAAAGTCAATATACTTTTAGGGATAATAAATTTCTTTTATTGGTTCCATCGCGAAACTTCGCATATTGAATTTGTTGTAAATTCTCTTTACAATCTATTAACATTCCCTTATAGGTTACATTCACTATTATACTTTCGTATCGTTTTACAATTCCCGGAACGGCATAAACTACTAAAACATTTAACTTAAATGAAAAGGTTGATCATATAAAATATATGTGATGAATCTTAATTCTCCATAGAACAATAGCATAAGCTAATTAAGAGCAAAGGAAAATATATGATACGACGAAAGTCAGTAATCAAAGATAATAAAATAGGCTTATCCGACTTGATCTGAGATGAAGAGATTCTTGTATGAACGAAAATATAACACAATACCAAACATATATAAAGAGCATAAATGATGGAAGGAAAAAATGTCTATGTCCTAAATCTTATGTATATTATATTTCGGGTTTGAAAGAGAACTACGAAGAATAAATTGTATATTAATAATATATAGCTTTTAATAAAAACTAAAAAACGACTAAATGGATTACGCTCTACAAGACAACATAAGCAGAAATGCAACCGCTTATCAATATACGATATAACCTAAAACTTGCTTATTGTGAACAATTTACTATTTTAGACCTAAATATATATTCGTATATTTACCCGCCATGGAAAAAAAAATTACCTTCCAAATGTTTCTGCAGTGGCTTTGAATGACGTTATATTTAAATAAAACTTATTTGCTATGATAATATTAATAATAACACAAAATTTAAATATAAATATATGGTTTACAGTTTAGTAGATCAGGATAGCATTAAATTCATTTCCCAATCTTGATAAACAGAAAACCAATCGTCACCGTGTGCACCTGCCTTCCTTCTTCGCCAAACTTCAAACATAACTTGCCGAGCTCCCCAATATGAACCCATCCCACTTTCTGCTAACTTTGCAGCCCATTTGCGGAATTCATTTTGCTCATCCTCTGTCATACTAGCACATCCTGCAATGAAACCTTGCCAGATTAGAGGAACTATTTTTACCTTCTTATTTTCTATTAGGATATTCATTTTCCGTAAACTGTCAAGTACATTCCCTACATATTGTTCCAAAAAATTGTTACTTAAATCTCTGGCCATTGAAAAATAATATATGATGAGGCCATTATAAAAACTCATTGTATGATGATAAAGTGCCTCTATGGTATCGTTAATAAATTTTTTTTCCCCATCGTTCGAAAAATTATCGTAAAATTCCCATTCTGGTTTCCATTTCATTAATCTTTTCTCAAATTTTTGTGTTGCATCAATAAACTGACGTGGTACTGGAATATATTTCATGTTATAATATTTTGTATGCCGTACAATCCGGACACAATCAGAAAATAAGAGGATTAATGAATTTGGAAGTCCGTATAAAGTTTCTATGTCGACAATATCCATTTTTGTAGTTAACGATGATTTGGTATGGAAGAAACTATTACTTGTAAGGTTTTCGAAAATTGGGGGTGATATACCTGCGGAATCATCTGAAGAACTTTCCGAAGTATTATTCTTCACAAATTCGATTCTAATCTTTCCATCTTTCTTGTTAAGTGATTCCTTGAATTGTCCATCTGGATGTTGTTGTTCTTCTATTTGAGTTGTTTCATTACCATTGATATTTCCTGTATCCTGGTTGTGTGGGCTATTTACAGAAAACACTATCTCATTAGATGTTACTTTATCTAGTGCTGTACTATCTTGAATCAATTTTAAGAAAGAAAATATTCTATGCAAAGTTTTGGCCTTTTCAGATAATTTTGGTCTATGTTCCATTCTATATTCAATAAATTTTTCCCCAAGATCTAAATGTTGTTGACAATCAGACATTGTACCCCATACTACATCAATAGAATTCAATGAAAGAATTGCTGTCAATACATCTTTATATCTTTCTTCTTTGACTGTTGAAGATAGGCATTGTTTAAGAAACCCCGTAGCTTGGGTTCTAAATTCTATACCCAAGTTTAGAAATAAAGTTTGTTCTTTAGAGTTTTTTGGCAACTTACTCTTTAAATTGAAACATGCGACAGCTAATAGAGCATTTAATAAACAATTTCTTGAATTTGAAGTATGACCTAATCCTGCTATATCTCCAAGAGCTGATATTGCTCTTGGGAAATATAATTTTTTCCACGGATTTCTATCTGGTAATGATACTACAGTCATCAAATCTGCAACATTATCATAATAATAAGCTAGAAGAAATCTTGTAAGACCATGAACCAATAGACCTGTAGTAGGTATATTAAACGGTAAATTTGCTTTTCTTAAAGAAATCGCTAAGTTATCTTGATCTTTTATCTTTGAGTCTACTATTTCAACAGCTGTCTTAAGCATGCCATTATTATCAGAATTCGGTACATTGATTTCGATAGAAAGATCATGTTGAGTATCTATTTTATTAATCAATTGTTGACGTTCATTCACTTCGATTTCTTCAGGTTTTTGAAATAAAGAATGTAATGCGCTTTGAACAGCATTACCAAGTTGTTCCTGTTGAGAAGATTCCATAACAGAACCATTATTAGTCAAGTTTACCTGTGTACCTGATACATTTTCAGTGTCCCCTTCTATATCTTTTTGATTTTTATCTGAGGAGGAAGTTAAATAAGTTCTATCAAATGGAGTCCCCTGAGATGCAAAAGCAGATAATAATACTTCCTCGCGTAATTCTTTAGATATCCATTCAAATCCTGGGAAACTTGTTAAATCAGTATTATATCCCATTGACTGAGGATTTGTTAAATTCAAATTGTCTTGAGAATTATTGTTATTATTTTCTTTATTAATTTCTGATTTAGATTCTTGTTGTTGTTTTAAAGAATTTCTAATATTTTCATTATTTGAAGCTTCGTATATTTCGGGACAAATAGCTTCTTCAGTTTCATTATTTCTAAATGAAAGATTTATTGGCTCTGAAACTACATCTTGTTCATTTGTTGAAGATATTGATAATGTTGAACGTTTTGAATTTGAAGCATTTTTTTGTCTTGTTGATAAATTATCATTATCGGTATTACTATTATTATTACTACCTAAAAATACACCAAATTTTTCAATAATCCAAGTCTTACCATTTTCAACTTTTTCAGGTGGTGGAGCATGTAATAAAGTTAATTCATCATCCATATCTTCATGAAACACATATTCTTTATCATATTTAACAAAATCAATATTTCTTCTTTGAAACCTTCTTGGTTTTTCTGAATTCAATGGACTACTACTATTATTATTATTGTTATTATTGTTATTGTTATCTGAATTATTACTATCTGCTCTTGAATTACTATTAATTTGTACACCAAATTCATCAAATTGTACTAAATTTGACCATCTTAATTTAATATCATATCCACCACATTCAAGTCCGGATTTAACACATCTAGTACAGTTAGGTCGCCGAAGATCACATTTAACTTTTCTAGCTCTACAGGTCCAACAACCGGTAAATGTTTTAGCTCGTTTCGATTTAATAGGCAACTTGCTAACCCTATTTGCCATAATATTATTATTTTTCTTTCTTTTGTTTATATTCTTGACAATAATTATACACAAACACGATCCACTACAGAATCGTCTGACTTTCAAAACTTTTTTAAAACAACAATACTCTACGTATATCTCTTGAAAGTTCAAAATCCCACTATTTGGATGCGATGATCTCGAATCTTAGCGATGACCTTTGTTTATTTAAAAAAACCTTAAAATACCAATCGCTACCTCTTAACTTTAATGGTTGTTAAAAAGAAAAAAGAATATTTATTTATGTCTGTATTTTTTTTTTATATAGTAGGACTAAAGAATTTTCCCCCCAAAATGCACCAAATCGTTTGCGTTTTCCTCTCACTCTCGCTCGCTTCACAAGTTATGCGTCATTCAGATAATATTCTCTGTGACAGTTATCGACATACCACAGCGAAGTTTCACCATTAAATGTGTTTTATCTGCTATTTTTTGGACTCGCTACATCAAGAAATTATTGAAATTTTTCGCGGTGTGACTGTTTACGGTAACTGGTAGAGAGGTGCGCCTTTCAGTGATACTTTTTATTTTATTTCAGATGAATAATTTCTTTAATTTGCTAAGCAGGTTATAAATGAACCAGATTCAATGAGCTAGCGTTGCTTTGACCAAATGTGATGTTTGTTTCGGTATCGCACCAAGTAAAATTATATTCAAAACTTTGTAATTGGAAGGATGTGTGGAATACTGTTGTTTAATAGCAGTAGTAGCTGTGATGTAACTGCTCAGGATGCATATTTGGAATTTTCAGAAGGTGATAACGTCATTACACCTAGTGGGCAAGATACTATCGATAAGATTGTTCCTTATATTGTAGCTCGAGGTCCGAATTTCTCATCTTATAGGACTCTAAGTGGTGTTAATACTTGTTGGTTTTCATCAGTTTTATCCTTGAGACAACCTTTCACAAAACAAAGTATTGTCATTGATAATAAATTTGTATTACAATTTAATGGTGAATTATACAATGAAACTATTGATCTGAATGGGAATGATACACAGTATATTGTGCAATTGTTATCTAATATTGATGTATATAGTGATAACAAATTTTTGGTACAACAAGAAATTATTAATGTGATTAAAAATTTAGATGGTGAATTTGCTTATACTATTAGTGATTTAGTGAATTATATTATTTATTTTGGTAGAGATAGTATTGGCAAGAGAAGTCTCAGCTATTGTATCGATTCAGAGACTAATGATTTATATGTGGCCAGTGTTACAGGTACCACTTCAAAGACATTTATTAATTGTATTGGTGGACAAATATATATGTTTGATACTTCTAAAAGAAACTTTATTATTGAACCATGTACCATCCGTGATGTTCCATATGATGTTACCTCGCTTGTCGATGAAGATTTGAGTTGTCTTAATACAATCACAAATGAATTATATGATCAATTGATGAATTCTGTCTCAAAGAGAATTACTACAATTCATCCAACTCATATTGAAAATTCTCCTATTGCAATCTTATTTTCAGGTGGATTGGATTGTTCAGTTATTGTTGCATTAATATGTGAACAATTAATTAAGATACCTGGTAATAATACTATAATAGAATTATTAAATGTTGGATTTGAAAATCCAAGGACTAAATTACAACCAACTGATACACCTGATAGAAAACTTGCAATTTCAAGTACAAAAATTTTGAAAAATTTGTATCCTAATGTGAATATAAAATTGATAGAAGTTGATGTACCATATCAAGAATATTTATCAATAAGACCTAAGGTTATTGACTATATGTATCCTAAGAATACAGAGATGGATCTCTCCATTGCCATTGCATTTTTCTTTGCTTCCAGAGGTCATGGGTTTATTAATGTTGATAATGATGGAACTCGCCATGAATATAATCGTAAAGGGATCGTATTATTTAGTGGACTCGGTGCAGATGAACTATATGGTGGATATCATAAGTTTGCCAATAAGAGTACCCCAGAATTAGTAGCAGAATTAGTCAAACAAATTAATAATATACATGATAGAAATTTAAATAGAGATGATAAAGTCATTGCAGAAAATGGTGTAGAGGTAAGGTATCCATTCCTTGATGAATCTGTTATTCAATATTCAACTTCAAAAATTCCAATTAATTATAAAATAAACAAATTTATCCTTCGTAATGTAGCAAAGACAAAGTTGAGTCTAGGTAGCATTGCAGAAGAGCCTAAGCGTGCCATTCAGTTTGGTTCAAAGAGTGCTAAGATGACTAAAGATGGTAATAAGAATGGAACTGATATACTTAAATAAATAAATACATATATGCATGGTATCACTTTTAACGACATATTGTAAAAAAGTGACTTTATAACATTAATGAAATCTCTCACAATAGCGGCTCTCTTGAAAATTTCAATACAAGCAAAAACAAAAAATGGTTCTAAAGGTATAATAGTAACGTAAGTCAATAGTCAAGATAAGGAGACGAATATAAGTGTCCTTTCTTTTAATACTACAGAATACAAGTGTAACTCCAAAAAAAAATGTCCCAAAAAAGTATGAGAAACTTTTACTATGCTTTAACTTTAAGCAATTCTAATTTCTTATTTATTATGTGATTTTTTTTTACTAACTTTATAGATACATGCCTCGTGCAACGATCCAAGAATATAACCAGTCGATCTTACCCAATTAAATCCGGAACAACTTAATGCTGTAAAACAGCAATTTGACCAGGAGTTGAACCATTTCACCCAATCCCTACAAGCGTTGATAGTCGCCAAAAACAAATTTGCTGAATGTGTATCAGATATTAAGACCGTTTCTGATGATGCAAACAAGAATCAAAGTTTACTAATACCTGCCTCATCATCTCTATATATCTCTGGTCACATAAAAGATAATACTAAATTTATGGTGGATATAGGGACTGGCTATTACGTTGAAAAAGATGCTAAGGATGCCATCGCATTTTATGAAAAGAAGATAGAAAAGTTAAATAATGAATCTACTCAAATACAGAACATCATAAAGGATAAATCCCAATCATCATTAGCTATTGAATCCCAAATAAGACAGCTTGCTGTGCAGCAACATGAGGCTGCTAAGAAAGAAGCTACAACTACCGCGAAGTAATTATGGTGATAGATTAGCCTCCCATTTATATATGTATATCCATCACAATTGTGTATCTATCTGACATATTAGGTAACAGTTGCCTAATTAAGTAATTATAAAAATGCATTTTCTGTAATAGGAAATATCACAGTACGAAAAGAAAATTTTTCTTAGACTCTGCGGTTGAAAAATTTATCGATGCGATGAGCTTCAGGCTTAACAGTGTAAACAATATATAAAATATAATTAACATGTTAACCTGTTCGATTATATATTTGACTATAGTTTTTTCATCCATGTGTAATAATTTATATCTATCCAGACAATATTAAACAACGATACATTTATACAAGTACCCATAAAAAATGGCTAAAAAATCTAAATCCAAATCGAGAAGTAAAAGTTCTAAGAGAGTTTTGAATGCTCTAGAGATTGCTGAAAGAGAACTAGAAGGTTCAGCATCAGATGGTGATAGCGATACTTATAACCCACGCAGAAATGGTACAGTTGTTAATCTTTTGAAGAAGTCAGAAAGAAGGAATGACAGTGATTCTGATATAGCGTCTGATGGATCATTTGAAGACGAAGAGTTAGATTCCGATGAAGCCTTAGATTCTGGAGATGAATTAGGTAAATTAAATAAAGAAAATGATATTGATGTTGATAACTTAAGTGAAGGTGGTTATACCTCTATCGAAGAAGGTGAACTGATGTCCTTGTCTCAAATTTGGGATATGGATAGTACCAAAACTAAAAAAAATAAAGGAGGTAAAAATATATCAGTGGACGAAGAAGATGAAGATACTTCACTTAAATTCCAGGATTCGGATGTAGAATCTAGTGATGAGGAATCATCCAGTGATGGAAGTTCAGAGGACGAGGGAGATGAGTCAAGTGACGATCCATTTGACGAGATTTCTGAAGATGATGAAGACCTTGAACTGAAAACCATTACCTCTAATTTATTAAAAGATACATCTAAGGGTTCTTCAAAAAGGTTAGCAACATATGGTACTGGTGAAGAGAATGAATATATTTTACCATCTATTAAAGAAAATGAAGGTACCCAAAAATTGAGTTTATCTGATATGATGAATATTGTAGATGATAAGAAAGTTACAGAGAAAGCTACTCTATTGAAAGGTGAAGGAGCAGCAACTGCAATTCCCCTTCCACAAAGAATTCAACAAAGAAACGAACGTAAAGCAGCCTATGAAATATCTAAAGATGAAGTAAGCAGATGGTCTGATGTTGTAAAACAAAACAGAAGAGCTGAGCATTTGTCATTTCCAATGAACCCAAAGGTGGAACACCAACAGGCTTCGGTATTTACCACATCTAATTCTGAAAATACTTCAAGTTCTCTACAGGATAAAGTTAGAGATGTTTTAGAGCAATCTAACTTGGTTGATCCTGAAAAGGAAGCTACATTTGAAGACCTACATACCGCCAAGATGACCCCAGAAGAAATGAAAAAGAGGACTGTGGAGATGAGGTTAATGAGGGAGCTTATGTTCCGTGAGGAAAGAAAGGCAAGAAGAATAAAGAAAATCAAGTCAAAAGCATATCATAGAATTAAAAAGAAAGAAATACAGAAGAATAGAGAATTGGCTGGTATTTCAGATGAGAGTGATACAGAGTTAGATATGGCAAGAGCTAAAGAGAGAATGACTCTAAAACATAAGACTAACTCCAAGTGGGCAAAGGATATGATTAAGCATGGTATGACAAATGACGCTGAAACAAGAGAGGAGATGGAAGAAATGCTAAGACAAGGTGAACGGTTGAAGGCAAAGATTCAAGACAGAAATTCAGATGATGAAGATGACCGTAAAGGTTTAAGTGATATTGAGACTGAACAGGTTGACGAGGTTGAAGACACTAGAATAAAGGATAAACTTGGTAAAACTGGTGTGATGAATATGGCATTTATGAGAAATGCCGAGGCCAGAGAAAAGGAAGCCAATCTTCAAAATATTGCCAATTTAAGAGCATTCGAGAACGGTGATGATCTAGTTGACTCTGGCATTGACCACAATGGAAATGAGGCCTTGGATGAAAATATTCAACTTAATAAAGGTAGAAGAGTGTACGTCCCAAGTAATCTGCTTGAAAGGAAGGCTGCTGAGGAAGCAGATGAAGAATTAAAGGAGGAGGTTCGTATTGATAATTCCAGGAACTTATCAAACAGACTAAGTAAAAATACTAAACTATCAAAGTCAGGAAACGGACAAGATTCAGGAGCTGAAGATGATACCCCGGATAAACACCAAGAGCCAGAAAATCCATGGATGATTGATAGTGATGACGAATCGAGTAAAAATGTAAAACGTTCAACAAAAGTATCGGTTGTTGATAAAGATAGTTCCAAAGAAACAAAGAGAACACAAAAAATTGAAAAGAAACTAGCAAAACAAAATAGAAAGAATATAAATGATACTGCTAATGATGATGGAGAATTACTTCTTGATTCGGAAACCTCAAATAAATTGAATATTGTTGATCCATATGGTGGTTCAGATAACGAATTTGACGGTGAATTTTCGTTCAAGCAACAAGATGTTATTGCTGATGCCTTTGCAGGTGATAATGTTGTGGCAGAATTTGAAAATGAGAAAAAGAGAATTGCTGATGATGATGATGACAAGGAAGAAGATATTACATTACCTGGTTGGGGTGATTGGGCTGGTAATGGAACTCAACCTAGAAAGAAAAGAGTAATCAAAAAGGTTAAAGGTGTCGTACAAAAAGATAAGAGAAAGGATAAGAGATTACAAAATGTTATTATAAATGAAAAGATAAACAAAAAGAATTTAAAGTACCAATCATCTGCAGTTCCATTCCCATTCGAGAATAAAGAACAATACGAGAGATCTTTACGTATGCCTTTGGGTCAACAATGGACCTCAAGAAAATCGCATCAAAATTTAATTAAACCAAGAATTATGACTAAACCTGGTGAAGTTATCGATCCTCTAAAAGCGCCATTTAAATAGTTATATTTAGATATATATGCATCAATGTTACTTTAGTAATAGAATTATGTAACGTTATCTGTTTTATCAAAGTGTACTAGTGTTTGAAATGTAATTATTCAAAGAATTGATTTGCGTATGATGTTGTTGATTTACCTATATATTTATATACATATAAATAATTGCATGAATACATTACTTATAAAGCTTCAAGTCTGTCATTAATCTCTTGAGAAGTTAGTTTCCTGAACCTAGGACCCTTATCCTTTGGAACACCACTATAACCCAAAAGATCGTCATTAGTGTCACCCACTATAGCAATTTCTATTGTGTCACCGTTAAATTCACCTTCGATAGATTCTTTTAGTGTCAATAGAGCAATATGAATAGCATCCTCTAATTCTAATTCATCATTCCATCTTTTTTCTAAAAATGTCTTTGCTGCAGTAGAACCTTTCCCTATAGCAGTAGCCTTCCATGGGAAATAAGATCCTGATGGATCAACTTGATAAAGTGAGAAACCCTTATGATCATCAAAACCTGCCACCAGAAGTGATACACCGAATGGTCTAACACCACCAGATTGTGTAGCTTCTTGCATAATTTCAGCAATTTCGGAGACTAATAATTTGGTTGGGGGATATTCATTGTATATTCTTTTATAATTCGTATGGGCAACCTTTCTGGATTTATCAATTAAAACTCTGTAATCTGGACCCATACCTGAATATACGGCACCTATATCTGGGGTAATTAATTCAATTTTTGATAATGTTTCTGTCAATGCAAGCGGAGAAGACGACTTCTTTTCAGTTGCAATTACTACACCATTGGTAGCCTTAATACCAAGTGATGTAACACCTTGTTTAACTGCAGTTAATGCATAGTCAATTTGACCCAATTTCCCACTTGGGGAGAAAGTAGTTAGGGAAAATGAGTATCTGTCAGCCATTATTTATGAATTTTCCTAAATTTGTTTATTGTATTTGTTCAATTTTAAAACGCTGGATCTCAAATATCTTATTAAGTCAATTGATAATCTTTCAAGATTATGTTAAGGAAATATGTTCACCTTTTCCACATTGTTTAAACGTAGTAAACATATATATATGTGTGTGTTTGCATGGTATATTTCAATATCCTATATTTGCCACCTTCAGAGGAAAAAAGGTTCCCTCGCTCTATGAACTTTTTGCAGGATTGAGAATCTCGATGCTGAAAATAAGCGGAAGAGGCAAAAAAAAAAACATTGCCGGGTAAACTGTATACTAACGAAGAGAACCTTTAGTAACGAACAAGATACCAAGATCAGTTTAGTTAACTCCTTCTTACCGACGAATGTTTTCTAATCAATTAAAAAAAAATGTAAATTAGGTTATTATGTATGTATGTGTATATTATGAAGTTTAATGCTGTTTTATAAAATAACTGAGGTTGTTTGTGGTTGGTCAAGGAATGTCTTGAACTGTTCGACTTTATTTATCTTAGGCAGGTCACCTACTACTTGATATGCATGAATGATATCATCGGCAATAACCTTCAAGGATGTTTTATCAAAATTCCATAAAAGGTCATGCCTTAGAGAAAGTGTGTTCGAAGTAGTATCTGGTTTTAGATATATTGTTTCAATGATATTGTTGAAAAATGAATCAATTGAGAAAGGTTCAACTTTCGACCAAACGTTCAATAGTCTTTGTAGTTCAGACACCTTGTAGTTTTGTAGCTTCAAGAAAGCCTTGAAACGGTAAAATGTCTTTAGTTTTAATTGGAATTGTCTGACAATGTCAGTTTTGTTCGTCAATCCCTGGGAGAGGTTTTGATTCTCAAAAAATAAATTTGAGGCATCAACTAGATTGTTCAACATTTGGTCTAATACATTCTTGTTGATCTGAAATCTTTCATTTGGAGTCAGCGAATCTCCGAGCAATTCAGAATGATGATTGTAATACTTTAATACCTCAGTAAAAGTATTGAATGCAGATAATTGATTAGAAAATTGTAACGTATTCTCTGGGTTATCCATGGTTACAGAAGACTCATTGGTAAAACTTTTCAAGAAATTGGCAAACGTAGAATAGTCCTTGGATTTTTTACAAGTTGTATCATCCTTGTATTTTTCGCATAATTTCAATGTTTCATCGATCTTTAAGTTATCTAATAAATATTCACATTTGATTTCAACAAGTTTGTCATGAGAAAGTGAGGAATTGAATTTTTCAAATAATTTTTCATAAGTCTCGACTTCACCTGATCTGATGGCAGATTTCAGTAAAATATTTAAGTTCAATACAGGGCAAATATCGTTAAAGTTAACGATGTTTTCATATTGATGAGCTTCGAACAATTTTTCATATATGAGGTCAATTGATTCCTTAAATTCTGCTTGAACAGTAATACTTTTGAAATTTTCAGGGAACTTCAAAATCGCAATAAATTGAGGAAAAATTTCAGAGTTTTTCATAGAACGAAGGATCTTTGATAATGATACATCTCTTAAATAGTTTGACATAAACTTTTGAAAAAAATACTGTTTCTCAAGTGATATCGTAGAATCATTGGCTGATTTCAAAAATAATAACGATTCGATTTGTGTTGGAGAAATTTTGCTTATAATTAAATTTGTTAGACTCTTCAACTCATCGATATCACCAACTGTAACAAATTCATAACATTTTTCAATGATATGGTTATTTATGTATTTGTGTTTAATTAATTCTTTGTAAGTATCATAATCGAAACAGTACCCATCGTTTGATAAGTTTTCAAAATCCTTAATACCTGTTGATGGTGCATTTCTGATTTGAGATCCTAAACTTAACGGGTATGATTTATCCCAATCACCTGGATTATTAAAGTATGTGATGGTTTCTTCAGGCAAGTTTGATAATCTTACAGCTTGTGATACCACATGATGAACCTTATTTGGATTAAAGTTTAATCTTTGATAATTTGCTGCCATTTTTTCAAATTTTTCAACTAAAGTTTTCTTAAAATTTGAAAATTTAGATACACTGTTTAATTTATTTTCTTCTGTTGGAACATATGTGTCGAAATCAAATAATCTTATGATTAGACTAGATTGAAGTTCTAAATAACGAGGGTAAGAATTAAAATCCTTTGGTGCCTTCCACAATGCATCTAACAGTACGATAAGACCATTGTAATGATTATTAAAGTTTGTAATGTTTTCTGTGTTGAAATCAATATTTTTACAAATGGTATCAAAAAACTTCATATTAAGAATGGCTTCTAATATATCAGAATTTCTAGTTGCATCAGTAATTGAATTTAAAAATTGTAAATTGTTATTATTATTCTGTTTGTTAATGGATTCGTTTAATAATAAATCACCTTGAGCCTCTATCATTCTTAGTAAATAAGAAGAAGTGCAATTACTTGAGACTAAGAATTTAAATATGCTTGGGTATAAGTTGATATCAAATGTGAATGATTTAATAGTAGATTCTTCTAATAATTTGAAAACTACACCTTGATCATTCAATTGTAATGCGTAATTCATCAAAGAATTTAAAATCATTTCAGTATGGATTGGATATAGTAAATAACTCGATAAATTTGTCTCCTTTGAAGTACTAGTTATTCTTCCTCTATTGTAAAAAACTCTTTCCATTGGATAAATGTAATCATATATTTTTTTAGTTAATTCCCAATCATGGAATGAATTTGACATGAGTTGCAAATAAAAATCATAGGTAAATTCTGGAACCCATCTTAATTTCTTAAAGCTCATCCACAATGAATATGCCTTTTGAGCATCTAATTTACTTAAAGAAATCAAATAGTTTGAAAGGATCAATTTAATATTTTCTGACATACCATCTCTTAATTTAATTTCGTTAATTAAATTTTCAAAGATTTTATTTGATAATGTATGTTCTCCACTTTCTAAGAATCCAGTGATAAACATAGAATATATTTCAAATTGATTTTCCTTTAATGATAGAGAAGTGTCTGATGGTAATAGCAATAAAAATTCTTGATACAAATCCTTTAAAAAAGACAAATCGTTGGTAATCTTGGCTAAATTAATGAATGCAATAAAATAAAAGGAATCCTTTATGTATAAAGCTGATGAATCTATTATAGTTAATTTGAAATAATTTAAATTTGGTATTAAAGCCATTGGTTGATTTTGATTGTTATTATTAAAATATTTAAATGGTGATCCTGAAAAAACGTTTAATGCTAATAAATAATAATTGATCGTTTCTTTGGATAATGAATTATTTTTCAATACTGTATGAAATAATTCGGAACCAATCTTAAAGAAGTCGAGGCCATTTGGATTATTTGATTCAAATGCAACAATAGAATTTTTAAATATTTGTAATAACACAATATTATAAATTTTTGTTGTTGGTTTTAATCTATTATTTATAATATCGTGATAACAATTCAATAAAGAGAACATTTTTTCATCTAAATTTTTATTATTAACATCGAAAGTTCTCTTAGCGAAGGATTCTAATATCTTTTCATAAGTTTCTAATGGCACAGTAATATTATTTCTTTTCAAAGATTGATATAATGCGTTTATTCTAGAATATTGTTTCAAATTATAACATTTATTAATTTGTTCGATATGAACTTTCAAGTATTCATCAGGGTTTAAATCAGTTTCGGTATCTTCTTCCCATACATTCCCATCATCAGTTTCAAATCCTTTATGTTGCGTTTCGGCATTATTATCTTTATTTTGAATATGTAGAGAATCACTTATTAGATTATTATTGTTGTTGTTGTTGTTATTATTATTATTTTGTGGTTGTGATTGTTGTTGGTTCGTTATATTAGAATAGTATCTTTTAGATAAAGTTTGACTAATTGTCATATCATAATGTTGTGTAGAGACGTAATTATTAGTATTGGTATTAGGAGTAGTAGAAGTAATAATATAATCTTCATGATGTAAAACATCATCAACGGTATTAAAGTTTGTATTTGCACCAATTACTGGATGTGGTTGTAGATTTGGTAAATGTGATTGTGTTTGAGCAGAATCTAATTGAACTAAACCATGATTTTGTCTTAAATATTGTTGATATGAACTATCAAAAAAAGTTGGTGATGGTTTCTTATGTGATGAAGCTGATCTATGACAACCTTTTGTAAATTTCTTATATTTCAAAGATTTTAATGCTATTATTCTATTATTAGTTGGATGCATTTTGTTAAATAAATAAACTGAATTAATTAATCAATATTTGATAATAACAGTAATAGGTATGGTGGTTTAAAAGAGCATAAAAATAATAAAATAAATGTAACAATAGATTTGTTTTTAGTTAGTTTGATTCGAGATTAAAATATCAAAAATAAAAAAAGAGATTTATTAATCTTGTAATTATGCATTCACTTATATATATATGTGTGTGTGTGAATGAAAATAGTTGTTATTCTTTGTCGAAATGGATCTGACAAATGCTTATTGGACCTGAAGGTGAAAAATAAAATATATATATGTTTGATATTGTATTATTAAACTAAAGAGAGGAAAAAAAAAGCAAATAACGACGTTGGAACAAAATTTTTCACTTCTTTAATAAAGGTACTATTTGAGTGCCAAACGAACTTAGTAAGAGAGAGGCAGAGCTCCAGTACGTAAAAATGTATCAAATTCTACTCTAAGTTCTGTCAATTACTGCCAACGTCGTCTTATTATTATTATTGTTTGTTTGTTCACTGATTTACCCATTATGAATAATTAACAATTAAACATTTTTTTTAGACTAAAATTCGGTACCTCCACTCTTGTCAGCTGATAGTGCAGCCAAACAAAACAATGCAGAATTTAGCAGTAGTTAAATCCTTTTTTTAACTGTGACAGAGACAAAATTTAAAAAAAATAATGTGGATTACTGCATATGTTTCTCTGTAATAAAGCCGTAAGGGGACACAATACGCAACTGAAATTTATTTTTTTTTTATCCACGTCTTCTTCACGCTGATTGGTCAGATTGGTTGGTAACTAGCCGGCCGAGTTCGGGGAAGAGTCACTGGTCGGTTTTGGTTTCAGTGTGCACGCGCGTTTTCTTTCCCCTGCAGAGAGGTGGCAGGAGAAAGTGTGTGCTTGCGGTATTGGCCAATCAAAATTGAGTAAAATTTTGGCAACAATAGACGTGGCGGTATTGAACCCGCGGGGGTGAGGGGCCAAAGGACGGCAGAAACGAGCTGTTAAAACAATTCAAGAGGGTACATATCATTGAGTACGGCATGTGTGTATTTTTCAACAAAGAGCATTCGAAACACGCCGGTAGCAAAAATAATTACATAACACATTTTTTGTATTAACAATAGCTTATATAGATGATTAAAGATATGTACGTAAGAAGGAAGGTGTTTTATTTTAGTCTTTATTGTTGACTATATATCATACGGAATATACATAGCAAGAAGGAAATTTTCCAATTTTCAATTTTTTTTTTATAAATAATACTGTTGTTGTTTTTTCAGTATTTCCTTAATTTTTAATTTCGTAAGATCTTCTGAATTTTTCATCGACGTTAGTCAAATAGTAAGTACCCTTTTGTAATAAATCAATTGATCCAACAGGTGTGAAATTTTTTTGTAAATGAGCATTTTCTCTTAATGCAATAGCAGCTTCATATTCTTGTGGAGATTGAGTTGTTCTTGATTCTAATTTATTTTGTAAATCAAGTATTTTAGCAATATTACTAATATCACCTTTAACTTTACAAGAAAATAATGATGCAGCTAAACCAGAACCATAAGAAAATAAACCAATTCTCTTATCTTGTAAATTATCAGAACCTGTATAGAAAATTAATGAAGCTAATGCGGCATAAACTGAACCTGTATACATATTACCTGTGTTTGTTGGAACAATCAAAGAATTAGCAACTCTATCTTTATGGAATGGTTTAGCAACATTAACAAATGTTTTTTCTAATGCTTTATCAGTTAAAGATTCTTCATAATCCTTTGTAGCCAATGAAGCATCAACATCTGGGAATAAAGAAGGTTGAGCTTTAAAATCATTATATAGTAATCTACCATATGATTTTGTAACTAATTTACAAGTTGGAACATGGAAAACATTAAAATCAAAATGTTCAAGAACATTAACAGATTCTGGACCTAAAGGCTTTTCTGCAATACCTCTTGCAATTGCTTTTTTAGAATAAGATTTATAAACTTGATCTAATGCTTTAACATAACAAGTTAATGAAAAATGACCATCAACATAAGGATATTCACTTGTAAAATCTGGTTTATAGAAATCATAAGCATGTTCCATAAAGGAGCCTCTAACAGAATCCATAACAATTGGAGCATTTGGACCAATCCATAAAGCAACAGTACCTGCACCACCTGTTGGTCTAGCGGCACCTTTATCATAAATAGCAATATCACCACAAACAACAATTGCATCTCTACCATCCCAACTTGAAGATTCTAACCAATTTAAAGAATTGAATACAGCATTTGTACCACCATAACATGCATTAACAGTATCAATACCTTCAATATCAGTATTATTACCAAATAATTGCATTAAAACAGATTTAACAGATTTTGATTTATCTAATAAAGTTTCAGTACCAACTTCAAGGCGACCAATTTGATTTGGATCAATATTATAATGTTCCATTAATTTTGAACAAACAGTTAAAGACATTGAATAAATATCTTCACGATCATTAACAAAACCCATATTAGTTTGACCTAAACCGATTGTATATTTACCAGTTGATACACCATCGAATTTTTCTAATTCAGCTTGGTTTACACATTGAGATGGTAAATATACTTCAATACCTTTAATCCCGATATTAGTTGGTCTTGGTGGTAAAGCATCGGTCTTTTGTTTCTTCAATTCAGTCATTATAAATATGTATGTGTGTGTATGAGTCTAAGGGTGTCTAACTCTAAGGGTGTATAGATAGATAGAAATTATAGATATAGATATAGGTGTAAGTGTATAATTCCAAATAGCACAATGCCTTAATTTCAAACTATTCTTCTTCTTATTATTCCCTTTATATATATATGAGTGTGTGAGTAGATGACCTTTTACCAGAGAGAAAAAAAATGATTAAGCTGTTTGATTTTTTAAAAATTGGTTGCAGATTGCCTCTTAAAATTGTAATCCCCAACGAGTTTGTTAACCGAGTACTACTTTACTTCGCGCATTCAACGAGAAGAGCCATTAGTAAAAAAAAAAAAAAAAAGTACTGTACTGTGCCCGGGTTGAAATATCCGTAAACGCCAGCCGCCGCCGCCAAAATTTAAAAATTTAAATTAATTTTTCATTTTAAACGAGATGAGAGACGAACATATTAAATTGATAAGTAGAAAGTAACTAGTGCAAAGTATACGTAGTGCAGGAAATAAAAAAAAATGGTTAAATTTTTGTTTATTGAGAAGACCGAACTCCCACTATAAATGGCTTGATTAACTGATTTTATTTTTTCTTGTTCTCGCAGATTAAACGAAGTTGGAACTGCGGTATTATTCCCTATTGATTAAGAGAATAGAATTGGAGTAACCGGGCGAGAGAAACAGACATAGGACACATCGGATATTAGGCTTTTTTTCATATTTTTCAATCATTATACGAGTTTAATGTAGCGAGATAAATTGTGAAAAATAATAAATACTTCAACATAACACACGATAAATTTAATGTGGTCGATTGGATCTATACGTGTGAACCCTTTTGGACAATTTGCCGCCAATGAGAAAATGTTACCTAAATACATATACACGTATATTAATTAATATGGAGTTTTCGGTGGTGATGAGTGAAAAGGGATTCTCACACTGCTAAATGTAGTCTCCGGTAGTCGCGCCATGGTAGTCCTATTAAGATAAAATTATGTAATCGACAGGACAGTTTTTGTTTTTGTTTTTGCTTTTGACTATACCTTCAATCGTAGTATAATTACTCTTAAGTTAAGGCTTAGTCACTTGGCAAAGGTTGTGGATATTTGTATTATGAATTATAGATGGATAATGAAAGAATATATCTCGGGACTCTAAGACTATTTCTATTATTGTGACAGATTGAATCACTAGTTCGGTTATTTCATTGATAAAAAAAGAATTCGAAGATATTTAATGTAATAGTTATTGATTTTAGAACATTTACACCTCAATCTTTTTCCTCTGATTTTGTAACTTCAATATGACGTAGCTTGAAAGTCAATTAAAGGAATATATATATATGTATATATGTATGATCACGTGCGATGCACGTGCCTGCCACGTGCCTGAAAATTAATGATTTTATATGTGGTTACTTTTTTTTCTTTTTTTTGGGTTTTAAATTGCATCTACTATATATAAATATATATAGAAAATCGAAATATTAAAAGCGATGAGCAAAGTGAAAATAGTCATATATAAATACTTTCTTTTAATATATTCAACTAGTTATAGATTATTCGAAACACCTCATTTTGTTATATCTATTCATAGTCATTATTAGATATAATGTCGGAAATGATTTCTAATACTACAAATCAAACGTTAGAGACGTTACCGACAGAAATTTTATTTAATATATTTTCATATTTAGATGAACCTGATTTATGTCATTTACAACAAATTTCAAAAACTTTTAATACATTAATTACAGCAGATGAATTATGGAAATATTTGATTGTGGCAAGACTTGGTACAACAAAATTTCCATCCTTATCAAAATCGTTTGAATTTCATAAAGAATATGTTACACGAAGAGATTCTTTACTTCGTTGGAGACATAATCGAGTGGTACGTACTAAATATGCTGTATCACCATTTAGACCTGGACCACCAAATCAACTTGTACAACAGCAACAACAAGGGATGCCTATTGAAAGTTTGGTATTTTCATATCCACGTTGTGCGTGTTATAACGATGGTTCAATTACGTTAATTCATCTTCAAAATAAACGTTCAAGACAAAGATTAACTTATATTCCGTGTACAACACCTCAAGGTTGTTCAACTTTAGATTTTTCTATTAATGCTGCTGTATTTGGTAGATTTGATGGACGTGTCTTTGGAAAATTATTAGGTAATAAATCATATTTAACACCTGCAACAGAATTTAATTCATCACATTCTACTTGTGTAACTGCAATTGCATCATTATTGAATGATACATCTGCAAAAGAACATAGATGTGTTAGTGCATCAGAAAATGGTGAATTAATTTGGTGGGAAGATACAAAACGTGTTGCATTTATGAAACCAACAATTGGTTTAATTTGGAAATTATATTATTGGAAAGATTTTACTTTAGCATTAGATCATAAAAGAATTTATGTTATTCAAAATCAATCTATTGTACATTCTTTACCTTTACCATTAAATATAATACGATCATCAGGAAATAATCAACAATTAGGAAACAATACAACTACAACTAATGATCTTTTACAATTTATTAATGTAGATTTCGGTTCTCGTACTCTTATAATGGCTAGTAATTCTACTTTATACGCAATCTGTTTTGATCCCAACAATGCATTTGGTACCACTCAAACAATTCAAATTAGAGATATTTTCCCAAATATTTCAACCACTATTACAAATGTTTATATGGATGAATCTACTGCAATTAGTGAACAAGATTTTTCATATGCAGGTAATGATGGTTGCTATGTGGCACTGCTTACTTCAGATAATTATATTGCAATAATCAATATACGAAATATTGCCTCTACAATCAAAGTTCAAACTACAATAAGTTTCGATGAACAGATACATTCAGTGAAAGTAACAAATTTATTAATAATAGTGGCAATTTCAAATCAAATCCATTTATTGGATTCATCAACGGGATCACCAATTAAAGTGATTCAAAAGACTGATAAATATCCACAATTTTTGGATATATCCGAAAATAAAATTCTTATAGGAAGTGGGAACGTCTTACATTTATTAGAGTTTATAACAAGTAAAAATAGAAACTCGGATTATGATGACATTTCTTCAGGGATGAGAAGCTCTTCATCATCACATAAGAATCGTAGTAATAAATGGATTGAAACATTAAACTCCCAAATGAATAATTTTGATGAGGAAGAAACTTACAGACATGATCAAAGATTGGAGAATAATAGGCTTTTAGAGACGTATGGTGGTGATATTACGCCAACCTCAAGGAATAATGAACATTTGTTAACTGTGGCAAATTCAGATAATGATGAAGATGTTCAATTAAGAATTGCATTATTAGAATCTCAATCCGTCACTACTCAAGAAACTAGCATTGTTCATGAAGAAGAGGAGCAGTTAAGAAGGGCTATTGAAGAATCTCAACGAATCCTTGAACAAGAAAATGTTAACAGTCCATCTAATACTGCTTTGGGTAATCTTGCAGAAGGCGATGATGAATTCAGAAGGGCTCTTGAACTTTCGATGGCAGAAGAAGAACAAAGGAACAATACGGCTAATTCAACTACTAGTACAACTCATCCGTTATCTGATGATGTTCCACGTAATGTGGAACCCTCGACAACAAATACAATTAATTCTGGTGCATTGTCTGAGGATGAAGAGTTACAATTAGCACTAGCGTTATCCTTAAGTGAAATGAATTAAACACAATATGCATTTTTTATTATCATTATTATACTTTATAATTATTATTACTCATTATATATCCGGTTATATATCACTATTCGTTTCTGTGTGTATGCATTTATACAAAAAAAATAGAATGATTGGTACATTGAAACTTTTAAGAATATCAAAATACAAACACTCTATCATTACTCTTGGATTTCTGGAATCCTTTGTTCCACCCAAGTTCTTTACTGTACCGAAGTACTAATTCATCCATCTCTAAGGGGCCACATACCAATAATTTATGTTGTTTGTTGTATTGAGGTAAATATTTCTGTAACATTCTCTTTGTTATATAACCTCTTTCACCCTTCCAACCTTTCGGAGGATGATGTAATACATAATGTATTTGGAAATGTGGATGTTTTTTGGCCATTTCATCCAATTCATTCTTTAATAATATATCATCTACTGTTTCATTTGCATATATCAGGGAGATATTTTCTAAATGGTATGGATTTGTTACTATTTCATGTAGAACTTGTAGTACAGGAGTGATACCTGATCCGCCTGCCACTATTCCAAGTTGTGTTAGTGTATCTTCATTCGAATTAGATTCCTTACGATTTTTTCTATATGCTTCTATCTCCTTCTGCAATGGATAAGATTGATGGTTATCTGCAGTTGGGTTGCTAAATGGTCCTCTTATCTCAACTGTCTGTCCTACGTGTAAAGTGGATATATATTTAGACATCAAACCATTTGAATATGACTTCACCATCAGTTGTAATTCCTTTGTGGTCTCGCTTGGAAATATCGGAGTATAATAACGTACTATCTGTCTGCCATTAATGATAGCTCTTACTTGTACATGATGTCCTAACGGTAAATGTAATGAACCTTCTGGATATTGAATATTAAATGTATATATAGAAGTATCCTTTGATATTTTTTTAATAGATGTAATTTGAAACTGCGTCCAATTAGAGCCATGCATCTTACGTTTCACAGAAGATAGCATTTTCTTACATTTAATAATTTTATTAAAATATGCAAATATATAAGCAATTGAAAATATTATTGTAATTAAAATCAATGAAAACCGCAATCTAGCCAAGTATGTACCTGTTACGCATATTAACACAAATATCAGCCGCAGCGTTAACCCCAGGTTACTTATGGTCATTAGTTGATCCTCTATATAACCTATCCAGGATTTCATATTTCACCTTACAGCAATTTTAAAAAATTTCAATTATCCTCATAGGCTACAATCTTCATTGAAAATAAGATCGTCTAATTAATCAATGTGTATATATTCATCTATATATATATATATATGCAAAACTGCACATATCAAATCACCAAGGAACCTTCTAAATTAATGCATCTTGAATCCATCTTCTTAAGCAGTGGATAAAAGAAGCACCCTCGAGAGAACATTCGGGACAAACCTTACATAATTGCCAGTACCTCCGCGGATATTGCCCCTCACTCGTTTAGGCCCACTATTATATACTGGAATTAGATTTACACTGATTATTCCTCACGAATCAATTTTCCTTTTTTCTTCCAGATCTGAAACAACCAGCGGAAAATTTGATTATAGAGGCCCGAGGCAATGGGGCTAGAACGGAAATAGGTGGAAATTATAGGATTCCGCGGATGATACAGTTTTACATTCATTGATTAAATTAAAAGATAGTTAAAATATTAAACATTTGCATATATATGTAAATATATATATATATATATCAAGGGATATAAAGAAATAAAAGTATACTTAGACAACTCTTATTTTGAATGGTGAACTCATTTCACATGTACACAGAGTTATATATAAGTTAAAGAGACATGGGTGAAAAGAAGATGAGTGGTTAAGAGTATGTTCTTGTGTATGTTAATTGTTGTTTGTATTCATTAAATAGATGTCTATTTTTTTTATTCGTTGGCAATTCCGTTACGGAAAGCCCATTCTTTGTTCATTAGGAAGACATTGTCTGGATCCTGTTGCTGTCTGATATTTCTGAAAGCTACAAGATCATCACCATACCATTCCTTGATCTTTCTACCCAGGCCTCTACCTTCAAAATCGTCATATGCAGACTCTTCCTTGATATCACCTGCAGTATTATTTGTAGATCCCAAGAAATTCTTTGCCCAGTGTGGTTTCCCACCAGCAACGGACATTGTATCTTCAAACAGAGAGTACCATTCATGGATTCTAGTATTATAACCAAATGGTCTATAGATGGTAGCATTGATGTATAATGTCAATTGGCTGTTGGTGACACTGTTCAAAGGAGTATATCTACAATCAGATGGGGTATTATCCAAATATGGACGTAAAATGTTACCATATACTGTACCACGACTAGTAACAGTTCTATTCTTAGTATCAAGTGGTTCAGAAGGTAGAGTAGTGTTGGAACAACGGATTTCCATTGGAACATGAACATAAAATTCTTTGTTTTGGTTAGCTTGACTGATGCTGTGATCTAATGAACGTAAAATTTGTGGACCATTCTCTAATGGACACCCCCATTCGTTAACAAATTGGGAGAATAAACAATCCATATTAAATGCCTTAACAGAGGTTGCCACAGCGGTGCTTCCATTACCTTTACCGCCAAGTTTACCATATTGTCTTTGAAAAACGAATCTTTCAACATATGGAGTTAATGGTGTATAAATCTTACAAGATAACCATAGTAACGCTTCATAGAAGATTCTACCTAAAGTAGTACCCCACCAACTCTTACGTGGTTTAGTTGGTTCATCCTCAGTCTTATTACCTCTCCATAGAACACATTTACGAGAATAAGGATACCACCAAACTCTGATAAATTCTGATGATGTCCATAGAGTGTCCCAACTCTCCAGTAAATCTTCAAACGTAATAACTTCTTCAGTAGACTTAATATTGAAAGCAGGTACAACACGAACAGTAGCTCTAACAATGATACCAATCTTACCTAAGGAAAGTAAAGCAGCCTTGAACACTTCTGGGTGGTTTTCAGAGTCTAAAAACATGACTTCCCCTAAACCATTAACAATGGTTAAATTGACGATATTCGATGATACCAGACCATGGAATGGTGAGGAACCGTGAGTCCCTGTAGAGATGATGCCTGCGATACTTTGTTCGGATATAGAACCCAAGTTTTGAACTGCATAATTTTTAGTAGCAACGTACTCGTTGATTTGGAAAACACGTATACCGGCCTCTACTGAAACATCTGCGAAATGCAAATCCTTAAACTCTTCAAAACCTAATACCTTGTTTAATTTATCTAAATTCATTAACCACTCATTAGTGATACACATATTACTAGGAGAATGACCCGACCCAACGGTAACAATTGTCTTACCTAAAGCCCTTGCATTCTTAACAACACTGGACACTTCATCTATTGTGGTTGGTTGGAAATACAATTGAGGCTTACAACTGTAGATACCAGCCCAGTTCTTGAACTTATAGTCCTTCTGCGTAATATTTTCCAGCGCTTCCAATGCCATATTTTTAGTTCCGGGTTGTTCAATACCAATCTTGGGAAGAAACGAAAAATACGTAAAAAGATAGTTACTAAAAATGTACAAAAGTTCAATTATTGTAACTAGTCTCCTGTATATTTACCTGAATTGTAGACACTTCTGGGTCGTTATGGAATCTTCTTGTGGTTATGCCTTCGATCTCTTGGTTGACGTCTACAGTAGTAGTAACCCCTTGGCTCAAAGAAACGTCAACTTTAGAAAGTTCCGTGTTTATTCCTTCACCATATCTTTTTTTTTTTCTCTGAAAAATTTTTGTTTTCCTCCGAGGTCAGTGTTCTTCCTCATCGCGACACAGTTAATGCACAATAATAAACATATTTTGGTGTAACGTTTATCAACCTCGAGATAGTGAAGAAGGGTTTCAACTTTTGAGAGAGTATTACTAGAACGTTTATTCCATTTGTGCAGTAGAGTAAGATATCTTGCGTGATATTTGAGTAGGAAGAGGTCTAACGATGGAGGATAAGCCAAATGAGTAGATACCCCAATATCATTGCAAATGGAACAAGACATCATAACCGCTTTACGACTTCTTAATGTGAATAGCAAGTGTCTATTATCAGACCCGTATAATCATAACGGTCCCTTCGAGATTAAGACGCTTACTGAACTATGTTTAAGGGATTTTTCTGAAGTTCTTACATCATCCGTAATAACGCTAGGGGATCAACTTGAAGTGTTTCAAAAGATTCCCAATACATATGTCGCTTCAATGATAATGAATTATCTTCCCTTTATCACCGGTAGTACCTCACTGTTTACCCCATATTGGATATTAGAGCAATACTATTGTGAACAACATGATTCACATGATACCTTTTATCAAAAACAGTATGTGATTAACGATAATAGAGACACTATTTCTTCCATTATACAAATGTTTAATGGTTTAGATAAAATTAAGAGATACCCATTCAGACTTAATCTCCACTTGTATGTGTACCTAAATCAAACTGAAAGGTTGGCGCAATTGAAGAATTTATATGAGCTATCATTTTATGAGCAAAATCGGGATATTTTAGACAGAACTATTGTGGGGTGGTTAACCTTTATTCAGGCCACCCCTAAATCATGGAAAGGAATCAGTCGTTTAAATGTACCATTTTTAACAGATCCTAAATTACTATTCAAGTTGCTTTACTATATTCCATCCTTGGAGATGGTAACAGTTGGGATTGAACCTAGTATAATACAAGGTATTCCAATATTGCGCAGTTGTCTGGTATCGCACTCACTCGGGCAAGAATATGTATCCAAGAGAAAGTTTGAAGATGATTATCCAGCACCAATAGAGATGCGAGACAAGAATTTTCCAAAAAAATTAATTAATAATAACTTTGATAATAATAATATATACTACTTGACAGTTCCTCTGAATACATTAGACAGGGCAAGACAGATAGAAGAAAATACTGTGAAAACGGGACCAAAAAAGAAACTTAAGTTAAATAAATCTCATATAAATAGTAAATTCCTGGAAAGGTTTAAATAATGTTCACAAATATTAATGGACTTTATAGCGTTTTTTTTTTCTTGTTTTATGTTTTTTAAAAAAATATTATTATTTATTGATTGCGAGTAAATATTTCTGGGGTAACATATATATATTAGTTTTATTCTTCCTGTGATAAAGAAAATTGATAGGAGTTCAGATTGGAAAAAGTTAAAGAGTATAAATTAGAAATGTTGAAGGGTCATGCATCCATCTAGGTACGAGCCTTATCCTGTCACTACTCGCGTTATTCTGTTATTGTACAATTATTCCAATTTTATTGAAATTTTGAATATCATAAATGAGTGATATATATTTATGTTTTCAGTTTTTTTTCTTTTTTGAATACTTCTTATTCATCATAGATGTTCCTTCATTTGTCATAAATAGCTTAAAATTCTTCGTCAGCGTAAGAATCAGAACCAACTTCAATGTAGTCTCTCTCTAGTGCAGCCAAATCCTCTCTTGCTTCGGTGAATTCACCTTCTTCCATACCTTCGCCGACATACCAATGTACGAATGCACGCTTAGCATACATAAGATCGAATTTTGAGTCAATTCTCTTCCATGCGTCGGCAATGGCAGTTGTGTTAGATAGCATACAAACGGCCCTATCAACAGGAGCCAGTTGTGAATCTGGAGTAGCGGTAGGTGGTTCATAGCAGATACCGATCTTAAAACCGGTTGGACACCAGTCAACCATTTGTACAGTCTTTTTATTTTTCACTTGAGTAACAGCAGCTTGAACATCTCTTGTAACAACATCACCTCTGTATAGCAGACATGTTGCCATGTATTTACCTGTTGTTGGATCACATTTAACCATTTGGTTACCTGGTTCGAAACAAGCATTTGTAATCTCAGAAACAGAGTTAGCTTCGTGGTGAGCTTTGTTACTCGATAAGATTGGAGCGTATGATACTAATGGAAAATGAATTCTTGGGTATGGAACTAAATTCGTTTGGAATTCATTCAAATCAACATTCAAAGAACCATCAAATCTTAATGATGCTGTGACAGAGGATACAACTTGAGCAATCAAAGTGTTTAAGTTAGAGAAACTTGGTCTAGCAATGTTCAAATTACGTTTACACATATCGTAAATGGCCTCATTATCCACCATAAATGTACAATCTGCGTGTTCAAGAGTAGTATGAGTAGTTAACACAGTGTTGTATGGTTCTACAACAGATGTAGAGACTTGAGGTGCAGGGTAAACGGCAAATTCTAACTTGGATTTCTTACCATAATCAACAGAT
Source organism: Maudiozyma serrabonitensis (assembly GCA_030571355.1). Taxonomy (NCBI): domain Eukaryota; kingdom Fungi; phylum Ascomycota; class Saccharomycetes; order Saccharomycetales; family Saccharomycetaceae; genus Maudiozyma; species Maudiozyma serrabonitensis. Next base: position 293,735 of record JAJLXS010000005.1, on the reverse strand, counting down.
AATTGTTCAAGTAGTAAAGAACCTAGACCAGAACCTGTACCACCACCCAAAGAATGAGTAAATAAGAAACCTTGTAAACCATCACATTGGTCTGCCATTCTTCTAATTCTATCTAAGATATCATCTAATAATTCTCTACCAACAGTATAATGACCACGAGCATAGTTATTGGCTGCATCTTCTTTACCACTAATTAATTGCTCAGGATGGAATAAATCTCTGTATGCACCATTTCTTACTTCATCGATCACATTAGGTTCTAAATCAACGTATACTGCTCTAGGCACATATTTACCAGAACCAGTTTCATAAAAGAAAGTGGAGAAACCTTCTTCACCACCCTTAGGTCTAGCGAGACCATCTTGTAAATACCCATCTGGCTGAATACCATGTTCTAAGGAATATAATTCCCAACAGGCATTACCTATCTGACAACCAGCTTGGCCGACTATGAAATAAAGATAAAATCATGGGTTAAGAATGTACAGCAAAGATTGACAATATATGTTTGCACAGAATTAACCCAAAATAAAAAAAAAATGTTAGTAAAAAAAAATGTTACTTTAAAAAGTAAAACGTAAAAAAATATATCACTGCCTAAGTATCCCAATCAAAGCATCTGTTATTTTATCAATTATCTCGAACTATTCTCATTCCGGTAAATGGTCATCTATTTTCCTCGACCATTTGGAGATGCGTATTTTAAAAAAGGGTTCTCAAGCGCTAAGGATATAGGAAAATTATCACATACCATTAATACTAATAACTTCTCTCATAATTTTGTTGCTTAGTTTCGTTTATCTTAACTCGAACAAAGCAATTACTGTTCTAATGGTTTAATTATTATTCTTCAAATAAGCATCCCTCATAGAGATTCTTTGTTTCAAGTTGTTTTGTTTTGGCTTTAATTTTCTTTTTGGGTTTTTTCGTGTCTTCGGAAAGTAAACAAACGTGAATTGCCTAATCGGGTAATGACATATGAGGGTAACACAAATAAAAATATATGATAAAATTCATATCAGACTTATAAATAATATATAAGGAAAAGTGGATCTATATATATGTATAATGGTTATAAAACATAATTTTTATTCTTGAGTTGTTAGTTGATTTGTATAAACGAATATATAACGTAAGTATGCGTCATTTCTAGAAGGAATTTAGAGGAGAGAAGAAGGAGAAAAAGAGGGAGGGAGGAGTAGCGTAAGGTAACAAAATAAATAAAACAAAAACAATAAAGCTACATGATACTGAACCTTTTGAGTAAAGTACATATGTAAAATTATTGTGTTGGCTGTTCAGCATTAGAAGGACCCAAGTATATCACAAGAATACCTAGTACAGTTGAAAATAGTACTGTTAACAACATATTAAACTTGTAGATTTCTTCATATTGAACATCTTCAACTGGGTTATCAAACTTGGTTCTTTCTGAGACTTTCAAGTATATTTCAGTCTTGTTTGGTTTCACACCTTGAGGTAAATTATCCTGGTACATTTCCTCAATAAATTGGTCAATCTTTGCAACATGGATGTTAAACTTTAAGTAATTTGGATCCTCAACATTTAATCTCTTTCTGATATCTCTTAAATAGTATTCGAATATATCTACACAACCCTTATAAGTTCTTGACTTTAAGATCAAATCACAGGTTGTACCTTTTCTGATCTTAATATTTTTATGTAACACATCTTCATTGTTGAATACTAGAGCTAAAGTAGCAATGGCCATAACTTGAGGGATTGCACAGAATTGGAAACTTGAACGTTCTTGGATGGAACTTAAATAGGTTAAAACATCAGTAACATGTTCTAATGCATTCAATACCAAATGATTGATACAGAAAACACCTTGTTTGGTATTCTCTGCAGATTGAAAATCTGTCAATTTCTTACCATAAATGGACCAAATTTCCTTTGGCCAAAATGATCTACCTGCCTCTATATCTTCAGCATAATCTCTAATAATATTAGTCTTTTGTAAGAAAAGACCCATACTTTCAAATAATTCTGGTCTTTTGATTAACTCAGGAGATGCAAATCTAGCAATAACCATCAAATGAGTTAATCCATCACCAACTAGACCTGCGACGTAATGGCAGTACATATCATAATCCTTAATAGTCTGAACACCATTCAAATTGAATTCTTCATCTAGGATGTAATCGGCCATACCGTTACCCATTTCCTTGGTGATCCGAATAATCACATCGCGGTACTCCTTGTTCAATCTATGAAATTCATGTAAGATAGAATTAAATTCAGTTAATACAGCTCTATCCTTTTCATCTGGAGAATTCCCATCAAAGGACCAAGCATCAAGTGATAATTTCTTATGAAAATCACGTAATAAAGGAACTTTAATATCATGAGCAATGGACATATCATCTTCAACAGTATCTAATGCACGTAGAATTAAATAGAATAACATTACTGCATTACGTAATTCTGGATTTAATTCCATAATGACAGCAGCAAAGGATCTAGAGGTAAGACTCAACAATTTATAACATTGTTTTAAATCAGGGGTTTCGGTAGTATCCTTCACTGAGAACAATGGCTTTCTGAAAAATTGTAAGATGATGGCGGCCCTTAATTCGAAGGGATGTGTAATAAATTGTGTTAATTTTCCCATTTTCTTATTAATAGTGTGTGATCGTTTGAATTGAGTTTATTACAATTCAGAAAAAAAAAATATCCTAAAATTAAAATTGATATTGTCCCCAAGATATTCAAATTACCGAATGATCCTATTACTTGGCAAATTCTTCACTGTTAATCGATCAGGTAATATGTTTAACAATTAAGAAACTAACCTTACAAATCACCCCGTTTCCAAGCCAAAAAAAATAAAAACAAAGAAAAGATAATAAAGGTTTACAATTATATACAAGTGTTCAACTAATCTCTTTCAAGTACAATGACAAAAAATTACAAAATATTCCTGTAGGTCGTTTATCTCGGTTCGCCCTTCTTATTACCGCTAAATTTAAGTATAGTGTTATACAGTACAAAAACTTTAAACGAACGAAAATAAACGAGTCAATAGAAAATTTCAACTATGGATACATGAATATCACTTTCTACGAGAGAATACATAGAACGATATCCCCGAATTAAGTATAATTGACATATTTTTTGAATAGATTACTTAACTAGCTAGCTTCATATGAAACACCAATTTGTTATGGAGAGCATACTTGAGAATCTAGATACAAGTGTTTAGATATGTGTTTGTACAGTGAAGGGGACGGTGATGTTGTTTCTGGGAGAACTATCAAATAAGATCATTATGTGTCTCTTGTTTCAATATATGAGGTTTAAGAAATCGCCATACATGATCAAGAGTCTTTGTATGAAGTATCTCAAGTTCTGCAGGGTTGAACTTGCCTAGTACATAGTTTGCGACGTCTCGGGGTTCGTGTGAATCTGGTCTACCAATCCCGATGGCCAGGTTGTAATGTGGTACATTGGGACACATCCTTAGTATATCCTTTAGTCCATTGTGTCCTCTTAGGCTTCTTCCAGGAACCCTTAATTGAACTTTTCCTAAAGGTAGACTCAACTCATCATGTAATACAATATGGGTTAATTGATCTGAAACCTGAATTCCTCTTGATAATGCTTTCCAAACAGGTCGTATGGTCTCTCCACTAAGATTCATGTAATTTCCATCACTTCTTAACAAATATAATATACTTGCAGAGAATTCGTTAGGGTTGGCTCCCTTCATTGGTGGAACATTTACGTTGACATCCTTAAAACTGCAATAATGAACATATTTCGATTTTGCACTTGGTTTGTATCGTACAGTGGACCCAATCTTCTGTTCCAGTTTTTCCTTGAATAGATCAAGCATTAGTATACCTACATTATGTCTGGTGTTTCTATATTGAGGTTCAGGGTTAGCTAATCCTGTCAGACAAGCGTATCTTTTAGAAAGAGGGCCACGCAACGATGAGGACATTGTCATACGTATGTAGGGTCATATGTATCATTCTCTTAGCAGTGTTGTATGCATGTTTGTTTAATCGTGAAAGCGCTTTATCAGTAGTCCCTTGGATTTGGTTTTATAAATTTCTCTTTTTAAGCAGTGAGATCTTCTCGGCAAAATAAAGTTTGTATGGGTAATCAATCATCTTAAAAGTGGAAAATCTTTAAACCAAACAAAGTTAAAAATTTGACTGCAATTCGACAGTGAACAGCAAACTGAAAGGGAAGGTAGACAACCGCATAGGAGTTTCGAGTTGATTGGTTGAAAGATATGTTCCGTGCAGTAAGGGTACGATTTTTGCATTCTTCTACATGTTTAAGAAGAGGTAGAGATTGGTCAAGAACTCCATCAAATAAATTTAATGATAGAAGGGACTCGAAGTCATCTATCAAACCTTTAACTGCCGATGATATCAATGCCATTAATAAGCAGTTTCTAGAAAGAACAAATGGGCTTGAACCTGAGTTCGAGATAAAGGAACTCGCAGATATACAGCAAGAATTTAAAAAACGGTATGGCGAGAGGTACGTTGAACCATCTAGAAAATGGTTTCAATACGAATGGACAAACAATAATAAACCGAAGACTTTTACTACGAAATATATTAATGGGAGGGAAGAACTACATCCAGAGTTACTACCAAAACAGAGTATGAGTTTTTTGGTGACCGATTTAATGAAAAATACGTTGACTATAGGGGACATGGTCCTTTTAGGTAATACTGCGACCCAATTGGCCATGTGTGTAGCTCTACCTGACTCCGTAGCAGATCCTCGTTATACTTTTATCTTGGTTGATGGAGAACTTGTATTTGAAACTAAACATGCAGTCATGTTAAGGATTCCCTACGCATTACCTGGGGAAGTTCATAAGTTAGTGAAAAGAGAGTCACGTCATGAATATGCACCTATAGGTAAAGCGAAAAACTCAAGGGATGAAACATTTATGACTCCACTATTAGCAAATCAATTGATCACGAGTTCTCTTCCTGCTAGTATCTCTACAGAAGCATGGAATCAGCTACCGCTGGTTGTTAAAAAATTGAAATTACTTCATCGTTATTTGAATGAGCCTCGTGGTTCTATTCAAATATCCTTTGTTAAACTATGTCAAATGGTCCAATCTATCGATTTGGATAAGATAAAACCAGATGATGTGGAAGAAGTATTCTCAAAAGTCACAGGTCTGGCTAATGAAAGGGTTAATAGTGCAACTTTTCTTGCTACGTACTGGGCAATAAAAGAACAACAAGGCTATAACCTTTGGGGAAAGATACATACCAGTTCAGCTTTATTCTCTCCTATTTCTGTTACGATCCTACCTCTAAAATCGCAACACTATTATTATTCCGAAATATTAGGTCAGATAAGACAAAAAAATTTCAAAGAAATTAACAAATTTATCTCATTATTTAATAATAAGGAATATGAAAAGATACAGAATCAGTTACCTCACTATTTAGATCTTCTTCGAGATTATTGTGCCGGTAATTTCCATAATAACCCTCAGATGATATCATTCATCTCAAAAATCTTTAGAAAAATAGGAAAATATAAAGACTCAGATATTTCCAAGGATATTTGCCAAGAATTAATTGAAACGATTAAACCCTCAGAAGTTCATGTCAACCCATTGCATTATAATGACGATCTAGCACTACCTATTTCATCCCATTTGGCTCAAGATAATAAATTAATATATGATATTGTGAAGCCATCATTATATAGTGATGATGATAATCTAAGAAAGGATTACACAGAAATTCCAGTTTACTGTATAGATTCTGAAGATGCTCACGAAATAGATGATGGAGTTTCCATTAGAAAACTAAAATCAGGGAATTTCGAATTACTAATCCATATTGCAGACCCTGCATCCTTCTTCCCAGAATGTGACGATGAATCAATATCCAACAAAATTACGGATGAAACCCTGAATATGGCATTTGAGAAATCTTTCACTTCGTATTTACCGGATAGTGTTGACCCCATGCTTCCAAAGTCGTTTAGTCAAGCGGCAGATTTGGGTAAAGATGGATCTAAGAGTAAAACTATAACGTTTTCTGTGGAAGTGTCCTTTGACCCAGACAAAAGTAGCCTCAAAGTACTGAAAAATACCTTCAATATTTCCCTCAGCTATACATCAAACTTTCCACGGGCTACCTACAAAGACATTGACAAAATATTAGGTGTGTCTAAAAATGTAAATCCAGCTATGCTCAATGATATAAGAAACTTATATCAAATAGCGTTCCATTTACGTCAGAATAGAATTCAAAATGATAATGCTATTATATTTGGTGGAGGTTTTAACAGGGGATTGCCAAAATTGACTAAGAATACGAATAATGAACAGAAACTTAATATTGATTTTGAGGATCAGAGAGAGACGTCTTCTACAGTTCTGGTTAGTGAGTTCATGATTCTTGCAAACTCATTATGTGGTGAGTATTTCAAGAAATATAAAATTCCTGGGGTTTTTAGATGCTACTGTAATTTAGAAATGTCTTCGAAAGCACTCCGTCAATATAATGTTATCCAAGAGAAAGTTAAAAGTGGTTTTTACCCTACGTTCCAGGATATTACAAAAATATCTTCGTTCCTCAACTCTAGTTTTTACTCAGCTGATCCCTTGAGTCATGCAATGATTGGAGCTTCTCAATACCTTACGGTAACATCTCCTTTAAGACGATTTCCTGACCTTCTTAATCATCTTCAATTACATCGTCATTTGAAAGGTAAAAATCCATTGTTTTCACTAGACAATATAAAGGATATGATTTGGAGATTTCAATCGAGAGCCGACATTACTAAACGTAGTGCCCGTGCTGTGAACACGTATTGGACATTAAAGTATTTGGAAAAGGTCATCAAAAAAGAACCAGACACAACATTTGATGTGGTAGTTCTCTCTGTTCCTACTAATGGTACAGTTAAATGTATGATAGAGAACTATTCATATGCCCGTGGTATATTAAAATTGAGTAAGGATAAAAAACCTCCACTTATTGGTCAAAATATTAAAATGTGTAAGATTACTAAAATTATGCCTGTAGAGGGAATTTTAGCATTAGAGTTATAATTAATCATAAAAACCTTGTATATATAAAACTTTTTGCATATATATGATTATTTAACTGAATTGACACTTTTTGCATTTTTAAACACTGGATTGGTTCTAAAAGTAAACTAAAAATAAAATATTATATTTTATGTCTTTTATATTTTGTTACATTTAGTTCGTATTCAAAATGGTAACAAAGAACAAAATCCAGTAAATATTCGTACAAAATGCACATTTTTTTAAGTGAACAAGATCCATCTAAACTATAACAGGAAGCTTATGGTACAGAAATTACTAGAGTTTGGAAACTCATCATTCTTATTGATGACTTATACTGTGATTTATAGTCGTGCATGTTATTTATTTAAGTTCGGTCTTATTATTTACGTCATTTTAAATTTTATATGTGAAAATTTTTTAGGCAATGTATCGAGAAAATAATGATATTTGAATTAACTCATTTAAAGATCAAAACAAAAAGAAGGGCTCCAACCGAAACGTTTCTTATCTGATATGACGGTTGAAGTAAATGAGAATACTCTGCACGATGTGGAACCTGCCAATATAAATAATTCCATAGCTAACTGCATCATTACTACTACTTCTGAGCCGATCAAGGTGAAAGAAAATCTGAAGAAGAAGAAGAAAGGCAAAGGAAAAAGAATACCTCCCAGCCCTGAAGAGATTGCACGAATTCGGGAGGAGAGGGCAGCTCAACGTAAGGATAAGGAGGAAGCTCTACTCACACAAGGGTCGATTGCTAATTGTCCACCTGAACTACAGTTCATTAGACGGCCTCTATTGGAACTTCATAATGGCGAACCTCAATCAGGGTTCAATTTTAGTTTAATGACATATAATTGTTTAGCTCAGGCACTTATTAGAAGAAAACTGTTCCCTGATAGTGGAGATGCCTTGAAGTGGTTCAGAAGATCTAAGGTATTACTTTATGAATTTATGCATTACAAAGCCGATGTAATTTGTTTACAAGAAGTCGATCATATTCAGTATCAAAGTTTCTGGAAGGAAGAATTTGGAAAACTTGGTTACGAAAGTCAATTTCATCGCAAAGGTTCTAAAAACCACGGTATCGCGATAGTATGGAAACGTGAATTATTTACTTTAACAGATAAAATGCTCATTGACTATGACAAAGAAGCATCTAGTAACATACCTCCTCGAACAACAACGAATAACGCAGGCCTAATATTAGCATTGAAGTTTAGTGATAAAGTGCTTAAACAATTTCCTGATACTACCAAATCGGGAATTCTTATTGGTACCACACACTTATTCTGGCATCCTTTTGGTACATATGAGAGAACAAGACAATGTTACGTAGTATTAAACAAGGTAAAGGAATTTTTACACAGGGTTAATGTTCTGCAAAATAATAACGACGGCAAGAAAGATCACTGGATCCCATTTTTCTGTGGTGATTTTAACTCCCAGCCTTTTGATACGCCATATCTTTCAATGACCTCAAAACCAGTGAAGTATGCTGGACGAGCCAAAACTGTAATAGAATGTAGTACTTCTTATAAATTCTCTAAATTAAGAGAAGGAGAAAATGGTGCTGATGAAGAAGAAGGAGGAAATATTGAGAAGTTTGGTAAGGACCAGCCCCAGACACCGGTTCCGGCAGCATTCGATGCTACACCAGAGCAGTCTGAATTAGTTAAGAAGATGGAAGAATTACATAATTCACTAGATATGAGAGCAATATCACTGTATGCTACTGGGTATAACAAAGTTCACCCAGAAAATGCTGGATTAGATAACTCAAGGGGTGAACCCGAGATATCGAATTGGGCTCATACATGGAACGGATTATTAGACTATTTATTTTATATCGATTCATGGGATTTTTCTGATAGAGAACATGCCGAAACACTTGAAGCTTTTGAAGCTAACCATTCTATTAAGATCAGAGGACTCTTACGGATGCCTCCTAAGTCTGAAATGGAGAAGTTTGGCCATGGCCAACCTCACACCGGGGAATATGCAAGTGATCATTTAAGTATGATGTGCAATATTGAACTACTACTTTAAATACATAACTGTTTATATAAAAGACATAAATCCATATAACAATTTTGGTTATTTCCTTTTAATTCGTATGGCGATCATAAATTCAAGGTTGATTTGGTTTTCTTTGGTGGATTTCTAACAACTCCTACACCTAAGTTTTCCTCATCAGCAATTTTTGAATAGAGAACATTCCACACGTTGACATATTTATGTAATCTCTGAAGTTGGGGGTCTTCAGAGGAAGCTGATGCAAGAATATTTTCCCTCACATTAATAATTTTCCGAAGAGTATCATCCTCTTCTGTCGAAGCAATATCACCTGTATCAGGGACAGGTGTTTGTAAAATGTAATCTCTTAAAACTTTATAATGTTTTTGAAGGCCAGGATTTTTATATTCAACTGGGTCATATCCCTTTTTCAAGGTAAGGAAGTTTATTATGTTTTCTGTCACCCTGCAGAAATTCTTATAATCTGTCGACTGCTCGATATTCTTATAAGTAGCTAGAGGTGGGAATTTTCTGATCTCATCTACAAAAGGTATTTTCCAGAGGAAGAAGCCACCATATAACCCTGGATCATACGATGGTGACATCACATAAAGAGCTGGATTTGAATTACTTTTAATATTACCCCAAGCAATCAAACATTTATCCTTTTCTTTCATTGTTCTAAAAAGAGAAGATAAAGTTTCAAATGACCCTTCGTAACTCCTATCATCGGAAGCAATAAACATAGTTTTATCAATATTATTATAATATTTGATGCAGAGAGATGATGGCCTGAAACAAATAAGTTTAAGGAATGAACTGTATCCCGCCACATCTTTTCCCAAATTTAACAATTTATCATCCGGTATATCAAGATTGAGATCTCCGATTGAGTAAATTTTACGTAGATTATCCTTGTCCTCAACTGTACCAGTGGTAGGATCCAAATATTTTCTATGAGAGAAAGCCTCATATCTCACGTCTTCTTTCTCGTATGCTAATTTGTAACGTACCCCTGGCTTTTCATGACTTAGAATATTATAACCTCTTAAACCCACAACAAATTTTTTCTCTTCATTAAGAATTAAAGGACATGCGAACAAAATTCTCTTCAACTCCTTTCTATGGCGTACCCTCATTTTGATAGAAGACGCCATAATTGGCTCAAAGTTCACTTTCCAGAATTTCGATTTGTTCGACCATGATCTGGAATTAAAACGTAATATATCGTTATAAAACTCTGTATCGAATGGAATACTCTTTGTAGTTATAAAGAACGGCACAAAATTAATATAATTCTCAGTCATATCATCCACAATCCTTTTCAATCTCTGTACTGTTTCTGTATCATTTATTTCATTTGGAGAATCTCTACTTGTAAATAAAAACACAGATTTAACTTCATATTTATTTCTATTTGGATTTGTTACGCCACATTTCTCCTGTATGTACATGAACAGAGTTTCAAGGGGCACTGTAGTTTTTGAATCATACTTGAAGTAAGTTGCAGGGTTTGTACCGTTTTCGAAGTCATATAATAGGTCATTCAATTTCTTCATGGATTCAATGTTTATATTTCGTAATGGGAGTAACTCGTATATACCAGTACCACCTATCTCTCTCCCAGAATGATATAGATAACAACCAATCGCAGTTCCTGGTTTCACTATAACCAACTGAGTCATCAGTTCTTTTATTGACTCCAAAATTTCAATCAATTGAATTTTCCCATTCAATTCTTCCACTCTTTGGAACATGTCTGGAGTCAATTCAATACAATATATAATACATTCATGAAGTTGAGCTTGCACATAAGGTTCTTCGGTTGCATGATGTGAACTTACCAATGGTTTAAAATCAAGTGCCGCTGACATGTTGCTCGTCTAATAATGGGTGTTTAATGAAATTAAAATTACTTCGGACAATTCCTTCTTTTCTATTGGGATATGAATTTGATAATGGTTTTAGTTTACCTATCAATCACTAAGATGACGAGTTAAATTGTAATGAAATACAAGGTAAGTTAAATAATCATTTACTTACTGCTTTCATTTTTTCGTAGCACGCTTTCCATTTTCATAACAAAAATTCAATGCGATGAGCTGAGTTACATGTTAAATTCAACATATTTATTTATACAGGAAAACAATTCACTCAGGCTTCACCAATTGGGGTTTCACTCAAATGAAGACCAAATACTGATTAAATCATTGATCTAACAATTCTCTGTGAGGATGGAAAACCCTAGTTGGAATGAAACACTTACGCAACTGAATAAGGACATCAGGAAAGAGAACAAATCGTTGAGGAATCGCTTACAAAGCATTTCATATGATCATCGATTTCTAGAAAATCAAGTCAGGAAGCAATTCAAAAATTATCCCTTGATACCCAATGAGAGATGTGGGATATGGTATTGTGATCCTCAGACATATAATCAAACCAGTTATTTCAAAAGTACCGACGGACATACAAATCAATGGGATTTTAGTACTAGGAGGTTGAATTTCCATCTTTTCCCTACACTACAAGAGAAAGGTGGTATTATTATTGTGGATAGTACAAGACGTGGTAAAAAAATTCCTGATTCTTTAAGTAAGACAATACCGATATGGTGTGCTGTAATTAATTATATCATGTTAGAAAGTGCTGGCGTTGACTTTGATACAGAAGATATATTATTTGTACCCCCAGTAACAGTTTCTGCTAACGAATATCATTCAATAAAATTAAAATTACCAAGTCTAGTGGAAAAAATGAGGACATTAGGTGCATTAAATGGGAAAGAATTATACGAATCCTTGGATGGAAAAGTTTTGAGACCTATTTGGGTTTATCCTGGATCATCAATATTACAAAACTCTGTGGATCCTTTTACAGGGGAGACCCTTCATTTAAAATGGGAAGTACCAGAAAATGAAAAGATTATACCCTTAATCCTATGTACAGTAAGCTACCAAGCACAAGATGGCATGGATAAAAGGAATGGTTTTACGTATGTTCAAGGTGCTGCGGACGACCACGAATTATGGTCTGAAGGCCTCACGCCACAGATGTTTTGGAAACATTATGGTTACTTGACGGATACCACCCACAATGTAGAGGAATTGAATAATTATATCAAGGAGTTAGTTCTTACAAAAACAATGGAACAGGCATCTTTGAAGGACAACATTGATGAGATAATCACACCAATTGAACAAATTACAGAAAGGTTATATCTCGGTAAAATAGTGGAGAATTCAATCATAAACGAAGGAATATATCAGGAACTATCCAAAGAGTACAATTTAGTAATATTATTAAGTAGTAATGTTAAATTAGAGACCGAGGAGAACAATCCAAATACTTTGGTTCAAATATACAATTTACAAAGTGGTTCTAAGAAATCGTCCAAAGATTTGAGAGCCAAACTTCCTGAAATATATGAAACTATTCACAATGCTACCTCTGAGAGCTCCAAAGTATTAGTATGTTGCAATACAGCTGCAGACATATCTATTGGTGTAATACTAAGTGTTTTATGTAAAGATTACTCTCAAGATTGGAATTTTGATCCTAGGGGGGAACCCTTAATAACAAAGACTGTAATAAGGAAACATCTGTCGCAATTGATTACAAGTCTCAACGGACGAAACATAAATGTTTCAAGGGCAACACTGAACAGTGTCAATAGTTTCCTTATGTAGAAACAATATCTCGAAATATCTCTTTATAGAACTTTATAGTAACATATTAAATCAAACAAGTGGTCTAAATTCGTTGTGTATAGGAAGAGTAACTGAGGGGTTCTTGAAGGCGCGCGCGCTTTTAGCTGACTCGAGGACTTGCAAGAAGTTGAGATAATGGGTGAGAAATATAGACCTTGACATATAATAAGTAGTTGTTAGGCAGTTTTGCAAGAGAGACCTTTAAGATCTCACTAAAGAGAAGCAATATATAGGACTCTTGGCGTTACGTAAGACCCATACCCTAGCGATATAAATATATAACGTATTTTGATGTTATTTAGAAGTCGGCCGGTGATGGCTTCCAAAGGGATCACTGACCTAGCAAGTCAAAAAGTATTATGCTTTCCAAAAGAAATGGCTTTGAATAGACCTTCTCAAACATATCGTTTTTATAAAACAGAATCAAGTGGTAATCCTTCCATTTCAAAGTTAAAGGTAAATGGTATCACAAAAAAATATGGTGATTTCTCTAAATATTTAGATGAGATGTCCAGAGTTAAGGTCATACCGAACAAGACAGGTTTCATAAAGAATCTTGATCAAGTTTATTATGAATACCAAAGTATAATGAATCAATCTCAACAGTTAGATTCTCTTAAACTTCGAGATATTAATTTATTTTTGGATATGTTTTTGAAATTGGGCAGATTAAAGAGAGCTCATGACGTTTTAACAGATTTAATTAAACTGGATGGTTCATTGGTGTTTGGCGATGCAAGAGATATTGACACTGTTAGAAATTATTTAAAAGTTCGTTGTGGATCTTTTTCTGAAATGTGGTATACGGATAGAGCATATGAAATAATTGATAACACCTATATCTTTAATTTATTAGATTATAGTTTACAAAATAACTTTTCTTATTGGGATACAGAAATTTGTTATACTTTAGGTAAGATGAATAGAATAGAATTATTAAATAAGTTTACAATGAAGAAATGGGGTATTTCTATTCAAGGTCCTCACTTCGTTGATGAAGAGATCCATAAAGCCCCTAACTCTGAGGTCGTTATTGCTCTAATGAAAATTATTTGTTATATTTATTCTGATGGTATGCATGAAGCAAACAAATTTTTAAATGCTTTAATTGAAAGGTATCCAAAAATTAATCTTGATATAAATTTTTGGAGACATTTAGTGTTAGAAGGTAGTAGTCCCAAGAGAGGTAATAAAGATTTTGTTGTTGGTAATGAAAATGGATTAGATGGATGGAATACTATGAAACAATGGTATTTGATGAGACAAAAAGTTATTCCATTTGATTATTCTATTGCAGAAGAACTTTATAGGATCTTAGAGAGAACTAAAAATTTAAAGGATTGTATTGCTGTTTATACAAGTTGTTTTTCTGAATTTTATGAGCAACGAAACAAGATTAATGCTAACGAATGGTCTATTATTAATAAATATCAAAAATTTATTGTTCGTCGTTTGGTTAATAAGAAAAAATATAATAAAGTTGAAGAATTTATTACTCAATGGTCAATTGATAGTGATAATGAAAGAATGCTGCGTAAATTTTCGAGTTATTTAATTGTGCTAAAAAATAACAAACAAACAAATAAGAGTTACGATGAAATGGTTGATGATGACATGATACTCGGTTCATTATGGTAACATCATTTAATAAAACAAAACAAAAACAAAACAAAATAAAAACAATAAAAATACTAATAACCATTAAACAAGGTTGTCATTTGTAAATATACATACATATATATATATATATATATAAACACAGAAATTAAAATAAATATTCATACTACATGTAAATCATTAACAAATACAAATCTAGAGCAAGCCCACCAACCATATCTAAACCAAACAACTTGTGATTGATGAGCATTTAACATAGTAGCATAAGCAAAAGCATATTTTGGGAATGGAATGAAAAATGTTAATTTATCCTTATTTGTATCTTGTTTATGATAATGAATCAAAAAAGTTGGTAGAAATTTATTTTGGAAAAACTTTTCATATAATTCTAATAAGAAAGTCAATATAACTTTCATTAATTCAAATACAAATGCAGAATATTTTTTAATGATATTGTTACTATAACTATCTAAAAGAAACAAAGTAGTCCCGGGATGTAATGATTTATAAGTCATTGCTACCGAATTACATGTTCTATGGTTAATATGTCCCGAGACACCCTTTGAATCAAATGTTAAAATCAAAGGATTATCAATTTTTCCAATTACTGTTTCTAATTGTGTTAACATTAAATTTTCATTCCAAGTTTCATTCATTCCATCTTTATGATCAAACAAATGAACAGAATACTGTTGACCTCTTAATAATAAAGATATTGATTCATTTAATTCTTTAGCTCTTATTGAACCTAATCCATCCGCATTACCATTTGAAAAACAAAAAATATTGAATGATAAATTAGTATTATTTAACGTTTGTAATTGTGATAAAGTTGGTGCAAAGAACATTACTTCATCATCAGGATGAGCAATCAATATGTTCATTACCTTTGGAGATGTAAATTTATGAGATTTAGTGAAAGCATTCAATGATACATTGTTAGATAATTGTATTCTACTGGATAGTAAAAGATAGAAAAACCATGAATACAATGTTAATTTTATCAATCTAAACGTTATATATGGTGTCATGATATATTATGAATGACTACGCCTACTCATCAATGCAATGTAAAAGTGAAAAAAGCAAAACAAAGCAAAACAAAACACGACTTATACATATATAAATATACCTTGCCTAACAGTTTCTTTTCTACTGAACTTAGGTAATTTCTAACTTGACACATTTTAGATCTACGATCCGGTAGAGAAGAGAGGAGAGAGAGAGAGAGAGGGGGAATACTAAACGATTTTTCGCGGCGATTGAGAAGCTTCACAGAGACGAAATTCAAAGACCACTAGTAGAACATTGCATTACCCGCACATCACTCTAGACGGCTCGTGTAGCCAATCGTTTCATTGCGATAAATTCGCTGTGTGCACAGCCGTTCTATGTTACGTTGATGCAGTTGACCAATCAGCGTGGGGAAAATGCCGTTTGTGCGGTCGATTGTCCAGAGAGAGAGAATGCATTAAAAATGCGGGAACATCTAAGCAAGGGATATGATTAAGTCTGCGTAGAAATAAGCAGCAACAACATCCTCTCCCACAATAATAACTACAACAACAATAATAATTTAATAATTTGTGAAGAAACGAAAACCCTTTTCGTTTCCAACCCCAAAACTGCTTGGTATCCACTGAAAGTACTCACCGCATTCCTCGTAAGGTCCACTGCATTGCACAGAGATAACAAGAGTGCAAGATCTGCTTACTGAAAAAAAACTAGTTTCTAATATTAACTAGAATATGATAGAGAAGGGACTTCCTGAGGCTGATATTACAGAGAGAGGGAGAGAAAGGGAGCTTTTGGTTTTCTTTGACCTTTCATGTGATAGATAGAGGTGATTAGTTTGCATCTTAAAATACTATGTAGTGTGTAAAAAAACCCTCTTGAAACGTTGAACTTTGTTTTTAGAAAACATTTCTTAATTTACAGCCCTTTTTTATTTATTTATTTTCTTTTCGAAACCTTTTGCAGTCTGTTCTTTTTTTTATTTTATTTTATTTTTTTCATTAACTTATAAGAATTTATATTACATAGAGATACCTCTGGCTTTCTGCTTTTATTTCATATTGAAAGAAGCAATAAGAAACATACAACAACAACAATAATAATAATAGTAATAACAACAACAAAATACTTATAATATTCTACATACCCACGAGTAATGTCAAATAAGACGAGTATGACTTCTGATAGGGAAGACTCAACGTCGGTTGCATTAGTGAAAGATACAGGAACTACAAATAATACAAATAATAACGGCACAGGCTTTAGAGTTGCGCAAGCTTGTGATCGATGTAGATCAAAAAAGACTAGATGTGATGGGAAAAGACCACAATGTTCACAATGTGCTGCTGTTGGTTTTGAATGTAAAGTTAGCGATAAGTTAATTAGAAAATCTTTTCCGAGAGGTTATACTGAAAGTTTAGAAGAACGTGTAAGAGAATTAGAAGCAGAAAATAGAAGATTATTAGCAATTTGCGATTTAAAAGAACAACAAATTAATATTGTAACAAATTATTCTTCAACAACAAATGATAATACCGACAGTAAAAATTTAATAGATAACGAATCTAATTATTCAGATAATATTAAAGATGGTTCAATTGATATTGATAAAAAAAATAACTTAACAAATACATCAAACAATAAAGGTGTTTTAAATATTTCTCAAACAAATTTAGTTTTATTATCTCAACAGACTCACGATATTATAAAACAAGATAATATAACACAGCAATCTCATGATGAAGAACAAAATCAAAATTTGAATCAATCTCAATTTTCTAATAAATCTATGACAGAAACTGATCAAACTTCAAATAATATATCTCCGATAAATCCATTAGACGCCGTTGACATTAAATATCATACTTCTTCAACACAAAGTAATAGTCATATTTGTAATAGTGGATGTTGCAATAATCATAGTTTAATAACGACAGTAAATGAAAATGGAAACTCAAAGGATAATTTAAATAATAAAGTAACATCCAATAATGGGTCTGGAGGTGAATCATTAGAAAATAAAATGCATGCAAAGCCTGTAGCGACAACAAATTTAAATGATCCAACAACAATATCATTTGAACAAGATGAAGCTCCAGGCCTAACAGCTGCAAAAGCATTGAAAAAAATTAAAAATCATGAAAATTCAACACAATTAGCCACTTTAGTCTCATTATCAATACCTAGATCTACAGAAGAGATTTTATTTATTCCGCAATTAATGGCGAAAATTAAACAAACTTTTGGATTCACTTCAAAACAGAGTTTATATACTGTGACATTATTATCCTCTTTAAAAAGTGATCTTCCAAAACCAAATTATGTTAAATCTAAAAATAATGACAGCGATTTTTTAGGAGCAGAATCAATGAACTTTTCATTTATAGAACGTACCAATTTATGGGATATTGATGATTTACATCATTTTTTGAAAGAAGTTATGAGACTAGATATTTTAGATGAAGATACTGTAATTCAAGATCATACTATGCATACTTCATTAAATTTTTATTTAAGATTCCATGATATCGATGAATTAATTGAATTATATTTCAAACATTGGTCTAATTTAATCCCAGTACTCAATAGAGAAGAATTTTTCTTACATTATAGTGATTTTAAGAAAGGTATATTTGAAATGAATAATGATAAAAATAAGATATTTAATCAGGATAAGATTGGAACTTTCAATTATAAATTTTTTGCAACAGTATTAGTTATTGTTTGTCAAATGGGTCTGTTAATTAAAATTAAGAATAATAACAATAAAGGTGATAATATTCACAATATATCTGCATACTTTCACAAATTAATTTATTATATTCCAAGAAATCCATATTTTATTTTCTCTACTACTTCCGTTAAGACTTTACAATTATTATCTATGATACTTTATTATCATTTAAATACGGGTGACATTCTTGAAATTTATTCATTGAGAGGTAAAATAATTTCCATGTCCCAACAATTAAGGTTACATCGTTGTCCAAGTGCTGTACTTGTTGGTTCTGGATCTACAATGAATAGATTCGAACAAAGTAATAGAAGGATCCTTTTTTGGACTATATATTACTTAGATGTATTTGCATCCTTACAATTAGGTGTTCCTAGATTAATAAAAGATCACGAAATTGAATGTGCTTTACCAATCGGTGCAGCAACAGATGGTACGACTATGCCCTCCGAACAAGATGATGAAGATGATCCATTAAGTCGGGGCCAAGGAATGTCTCCAACTACAGTCAAATTAGAAGGTACCGTATCACAATTTTCATTGGCAATTATAAGATTTGCAAAAGTAATGGGGAATATTTTAGATATTATCTTCAAAAGAAATATGTCAGAATCAATAACGAAACAAATTGCTTTAATTCATGAAAATGCTTTGGATAATTGGAGATTTAGACTTCCAACAAAATATCAATTTAAACTCGATGTTACTGGAACAATTGATATGGAACAGCTCAATCAAAGTACTGAAAATAATTTACTGATTATACTTTATTTTTTGGCCAAATCAATAATCCATTTACCTGTACTAGCTTGTAAACCAATCGTGATAGATGCTAATCGTGACCCTAAGACTGATAAATTGGATAGATCATCATCGGCATTTGTTTCTTTACAACAGGCAATAAACACTATGTTATCAGCTTTTAATTCTATTAGTTCCACCTATTTTGCACTACCTATTGATTCGTCAAGAACATTAGCTAGGTTTTCAGTCATGAGTGCTCAAGGATCCCTTGACTATATAAAGGGTGGGTCACTATACATTGATAACAAAAAATTATTATTGAATATTATTCAATCTATTGAGAATGACAGAAAATTGGATTTACCTGGTGTTATTTCATTTCATAGTTTAAAACTTCTAGATCTTACAATTAATTTGTATCTACAAGGTACTAATATGAAACCTGAAAAAGTGGAGAAATTTTTACAAAGAAAGATAAATTATTATAATAAATTAATGGGTAAACCTACTATTAAGAATATCGAATCTCAGAAACGTTCAAACAAGAAAACTGAGAAAGACCAAAATGAAAGCAATGACAGTTCTGGTCTAACCAATAAGGAAAAATTGAAGAATAATGTTAAATCTGAAACCAATGACCTTCTAATAAATACGCCTGAAATTAAACACGAGGAGACGGCACACTTATTACAACCAATAAGAGGTAATAACCTAGATCCGGAATCAACACAAACAGCATTTGCTGAAGCTCTCCAATTGGATCCTGTCCTAAATTCCAATCGTTCACAATTTAGTAATTTTGATTTGGGAAGTCTCTTTTCAAATACTAATGCTGGCAAGAAAATAAATCAAACTTCCAATCAGGAAAATAATACTACGAGTGGTAATGGAACTTCTAACACCAAAGACATAGCAAATAGTTTGAACAATTCATTCAGTGCGATAGACAAGTTCTTCAGAATCCCAAGTAGTGGTGATTTCATCACTTCCCTACAGCAATTATCAGAGGGTGCTAATGATAATAATAACAACCATAATAATATGGAATTTGGCAATTCTCTTTCCCATAACGAGAATATAAACAACACCACCAGTGGTTCAAGGCCATCTAAGATGTCCAATAACAATTTATCCACGATGATGATGTTTTTAAACAACGACTTTGCATTTTCTTCAGGTGATGTTAATAATTTCTTTAATGGTAACTATCAACAAACTAACACGAATACCCATGAGTACAACGAAAACAACTATATTCCTGATCCATCTAAACCACAAGGAGATTATCCATCTTATAATGGACAACAAGCAAATAATTACAATTCAAATTATGATTTTATTGTTGATGGTTCATTAGGTTTAGCACCTCTATTAGTTAATGATTCTACTGCGACACCAAAATCGATAGATGGTACTCCCCACACAAGACAACAGTCAAATAATACACAGAGGAGAAACACAACTAACAACATTAATAATGATACTGTGGACAATATGGATAACAACCTTGCTGGTAACAATGAGCTAATGTTGGATATCCCTCGTAGATATACTTATAATGGTACAGATATGATGCCAAGTGATAATTCTCATAGACCTACTAAGAGAAGAAAGAGAAATACCGATGCTGCCAATGATCTATATCAGTGGCAGAATTCGAAATAATTGTCTATCGTTTATAGTATACTAAAGTACGTCAAGGAGATGTGATATCCTACAATTATACCCATCTTATTGATAAGCAGTACAACGAATCAACGAACGCTTTATTACCAAATATTGGTCATAATACTAATAAGAACAATATAATATAATATAATACACACACATATATATATATATATAAATATTCATACAGGTTTAATAGCACCTAATTTTTTTACCAGATACTGACTAAAAATGACAAATTATTTAATCAACCGTTTGTTCGATGATTTGAGTACAGCAATTTCTTTTTTTTGACAAATTAATTGCCATTTTCAATCAAACGAGTTCTTCTCAAATTAACCTACACGACTAGTAACTTTTAGTAAGAATTACATAATTGTTAGAAATAATTTTATAAAATTACAACCAGCCGAAGAAATCTATGGAGGACGCCAAAAAAAAGAAATTATTTGAAAACGCGTCGGCCCGACAACGCAATTGTAAATATCTCGAAAGGGTAACGATGGGTGCACTAACTGTACTATAAAATGAAAAAATGAATAATTAAAGTTGTAAGTAACTATAGCAACTCCTAGATCCCAAATTGAATTATTTACGCGTCAGGGGGTCCATTGAGCAACTCGTACTACATCCACGAGAATTATTTGTTTATAAAATTACGCGTATCTTTTCTTTTATTTCTTTTGAGGGATGAAACGACGTGTTTCGTGTTGTTGCTGGGGCAACTGTCATTAAGACACGAGGTTTCAGTACTATTAATTTTATTATATCTCTTCTCGCATGACAACAAAGGTCAGGTAGCTTAACTCTTTTTGGCTGTTTTAGGATATACCAAGATTAGATTATTTTAATCGTTCCCAAGAAAATAAATAAATAAACAAAATGTATATAAGTTGCGACATTCTGGACCATTTATCGAATGATAGGATATTACCAATTCCCATTTCTTTCTAATTAAATACTTAATTCTCAGAAAAATATAACATCGATAAATAAATAAATAAATTAACAATAAAACATCAAACTATTTACACTGAAAAAAAAAATAGAATATGTTTAAACTCTTCTCCAAAAAGAAACAACAAAAAAATAACTCGGAAACTTCATTAGAAGAAGATGTGGAAGTTGATAACACTGTTCTCGAGGACAAAAAAATTGTAAACCAACTAAAGGAAAACAACTATACATATGAACTTAAGGATGATTCTGATATTGATCTTCAAAAAAAGGAGGAAGAAGATTCAGAGGATTACCAGACCAGCTCAGGTTCATCATTAGACGATACATCACTAGAAAGCTCAAAATGGCAAAACCCAACCTACTTCAACTCAACTATGAAAGAATATATTTTTATTATGTCTTGTATGTTAGCCAATTTATTAAATCAAGCGGGTCAAACACAAGTCTTGTCCACTATGAATGTCATTACCGATGCCTTTAATTCAGACGACAAAAAGAAACCATGGTTGATGGCTTCATTTCCTTTAGTATCTGGTTCATTTATCTTAGTCGGTGGGAGACTTGGTGATATTTATGGTCTTAGAAAGGTATTAATATGGGGTTGTATTATAATGACTATATGGTCATTGATTTGTGGTTTCGCTGATTATTCCGGAAGTGACGCATTTTTTATCGTTTGCAGATCGTTCCAAGGTTTAGGTATTTCCTTAGTGTTGCCTAATATTATGGGTTTAGTAGGAAATATTTACAAAGTTGGATCTCTAAGAAAAAATATCGTAATAAGTCTAATTGGTTGCATGGCTCCTGTAGGGGCAACATTTGGTGGGTTATGGGGTGGTTTGATTGTATATGAAGATCCTAAACAATGGCCTTGGATTTTCTATGCTTACGGTATCGCATCCTTTTTAAACCTACTTATGATTTTATATACAGTTCCAAAAAATATTCCTACAAATGTCAATGGTTTCAAGATGGATTGGATCGGTTCAGTAATCGGTGTTTTAGGTTTGATCATTTTCAATTTTGTTTGGAACCAAGGCCCAATCGATGGATGGCAAAAGGCTTACATTATTGTTTTACTAATTGTCTCAACGTTGTTACTTATCGCTTTCTTTGTCTATGAAATAAAATTTGCTGAACATCCTTTATTACCACCTGCAGTTACAAAGAATCGCCATATTATAACAATTCTTATCTCATTATTCTTTGGCTGGGGTTCATTTGGTATTTGGACATTTTATTACTATTCGTTCAATCTAAACTTGAGACACTTTAGTCCATTATGGGCCGGTAGTACTCATTTTGTTTTTATTATCTTCGGTACACTTGCTGCCTTTTTTGTTGCCTTCTTTATGAAGAAGATTGGTCCATCCATTGTCTTTTGTTTATCATCAATTGGGTTCACTTGTGGTTGTATAATTTTCAGTGTCACCCCACCTAGTCAAACATATTGGAGAAATAGTTTGGGGATGCAAATTGTACTAGCTATGGGTATGGATTTTTCTTTTCCAGGTTCTTCTATCATCTTAAGTGATGAGTTGCCAATGGAATATCAAGGTATGGCTGGGTCCCTTGTCAATACAATTGTCAACTATGCGACATCATTATTCTTGGGTATGGGTACCACCGTAGAAGCACAAATCAATAAAAGCGGAACTAATACATTGGGTGGATACAGATCTGCCTTGTACTTAGGTATTGGTCTAGGTGGAATCGGTTTCCTATTTTCATTTTCATATATGGCTGAAGATCTATGGAGAAAGCATAGATTGAGAATGAAAAAGAGAGCAGAGCTAGAAAATGATTTAAGTTAATCTTAATTTGTTTGGTCTTTTTTTATTATTATCACGTATCATATTATAAAATTGTGCATGATCTATTGGGTACATTTGTTTTCAAAATTTTTATACATTATCTTTTGTTTATAGAATTTCTTTCATATTTTAAGTAATTTAAACAATAGTTAATTTGGAATATCAAGATTCTAAATACGATTCTATTTATAAGGATCACAATGTCGACGAACCCCTTATTTGTAAATCTAAAAATCAGTCTTCAAACCGGTGACATCTGGTCTAAACCATTCCTTTTTCAGGACCTCCCATGTTAATTTTGCCAAATAATTGGCTCTAGCTTCTGTTTCTGCAGATGCCTCTATATAAACTTTTAATTTTGGTTCGGTCCCTGAACCTCTCATCGTAAATCTAATTTCTTCATTTCCTTCAGTATAAGATGGCTTTGCACTCACAGTAATCATCTGAGATGTAGGGTCAACAGGTAACAATGGCTTATTATTAGGTGTATCTGATTGGAAACCAACAGTCAAATCTCTGAAAGAAGTTACATGTAGCTGGCTAGCGATTATATGTGGATATGTTCCATTTGGTTCATATTTATTTCTGATGAAATCAAAAATTTCATTAATTAATTCCTGATTTGGTAATTTATAATACCCATTATACTGCTTAAAGTAACCATATTTCTTGAATCCCTCTTCAAGAACATCTAGTGGGAATTTGTTGGAATCCAAAATCCAACTCGAATAACACTGTAAGAACACAGTAAGTGCACTTATACCATCTTTATCATGCTCCATCAATGGAAACATATATCCAAGTGCCTCTTCATAACCCAAAGGTACATAATAACCCTCTTTTTCAAGATCTATCGTTCTGTTACCAATCCACTTAAACCCTGTTAATGTATCATTATAAAGAAAACCTTCAACATCTGCCATTCTCTTTATCAATTGTGATGAAACTGTAGAATTAACCATTGCAAGTGGATGTTTCTTTTTAAAGTCTTCATCAAGTTTTTGGTACCTTTGAAACTCAAACATCGCAAATAAGAAGCCGATCTCATCACCTGAGATTTGTTTCCAGATACCTGTTCTGACATCTTTAACAGCAATAGAAAACCTGTCTGCATCTGGATCGTTTGCAAGGACTAGGGGAATATTTTCTTTTTCAGCTAATGCAATTGCCAAATCCAAGGCTCCCTTTTCTTCAGGGTTTGGAAAACTAACTGTTTTGAAAGTCGGATCAGGTTCAACTTGTTCAGGAACACAGAGATAGTCTTCCCTAACATTCAAATACAATAAATCTCCAGCGATTCTTTTAAAAATTTCATGCCCAACACCATGCATAGGAGTATAAACGAACCATGGTTTGTCCGAGATACCAGATATTTTTGGAACCAGTTGCTTATCTATTAGCAAATCATTGACAGCTTTCAAGTATTTCGTGGTCATAGTATCTTTAACATATTCTAACATACCCTCATCTTGACCTTTGTCAAACAATATCTTCCAATCCCATTTGTCAACCCATGGCTCCAAATTTTCATCTATACATTTCGCAATATTATGATCGTGAGGTGGGATAATTTGACAACCATTCGAATAATAAACCTTGTACCCATTATCCATCATAGGATTGTGGCTCGCAGTGATCATGACACCAGCGGCAGCACCCAGTTGGTCAACACTAAATGGAACCAATGGTGTATGAACCAGTGAATCATCAGGGGTCAAAGAGTAGACCTTGAAACCTGCCTTCAAGAAAATAGCTGTAGTAACCGTTGCAAATTCTTTCGAATGGAATCTATGGTCGTGCCCAATAACAAAAGTTAAGTTATTAGGGTCTATTTTCTTCAGATAAGTTGCTAAACCCTGTGATGTTTGAAGGATAACTAGAGAGTTCATTCTACTAAAACCTGCCTCCATACTAGATCTTAAACCAGCGGTTCCAAAGGTAATTCTTTTATCAAATCTCTTATGCAATTCTGTCCATTGACCCTCATTACATAAACTGATGACTTCATTTCTTGTTTCAAGGTTTTTATCGAGAGCTAGCCATTTCATTATTGAGGCCTTCAAATCCTCGGGGATGTCCTTCATGGGACAAGTTAATTCAATTGACATTTTCTTTTTATTACGGTAGGTTTTTAAACCAAGTCTGGTTAAACCGTATCATAACAGATAGAACTTAAGGTAGTTCTTTATTTAAAACTCTAATAATTAAAAGTTGCTCTTTGTGTTTTATAGCCCTCATCTCCCCCACCCCTTTGTTTTTCAATTTTACCAATTCAAGGAACGGGCGGTAGCTTGCACTCGAGATGCGCTTTCAAGACCAGCGGCTGGACACCAAAAGAATCTATTTACCTGCAACAATTAAGTAGGAATTCTGCTAAAACATCGATCCAAAAGTCTAACACCAGAGAAGGCTGCATACAACTAATAATTCTTGGATTAATGGGTACAGAAATATTGTATGTACTATGGTAAAATTAAGAATTATTTAAGAATGATATACACCACAAGTCAACTATCTAACATGTTGAGAAGTTCTTCATCCATATCGGAGTCACTGTCACTCACTTCATCTTCAGCGTCGACTACACGAGTCTTTTTGGTAGCAGCATTGTCATCTCCATCTTCAGAAGCAGGTCTCTTATTACCCTTTATCCCTGATGTAGTCTCTGATTCATTTTCTTCTTCATCATCTTCATCTGAAGGAATTTCTTCATCTTCGTCATTCAACCACGAATCCCCATTGGCAAAAAGGTCAGCAGGGTTACGTGGCTTTAAATCTTCTGCGAATTCATCGTACTCTTCTTCATCCTTTGCAGTATGTTGAACTTCCCGTTCTCTTCTTAACCTTTCTAGTTTTTCCTTAAATTGCTCAACATCTTCAGGGGAGACAGGTTGATCCACAATTAATCTATAGGGAGCTTCATCTACACGGTTCCATGATGACAATGATTCGAATATCCAATCTGGATGGACAATTTCAATCTTAGGGTTATAACCTTTTGCTAACCTGGCTTTGTAAGTCCCAGGTGTTTTCGTTACAACATGTGTTGTGTTTTCATCTATATCAATTTCTGTTGTACCACCAAATTTATTAGTCCATATTACAATATCAGCTTTCTGTACGTCTGTATTCAATGGGATCAAACCAGAAAACACAAAATGACAACCATCGAAGACTTTTTTCTCCATATCAGGAAGAATATATTTAATATCGACCATTGCATCATTGTGCGGATTTTCTTCTAATTTATCATAGAACGTACTATGTATTCTAACTAAAGTATCTTTCAAATGAAACAATTCATCATCATCATCTATTAATAACTTTTGATTTTGCAAATGTTCTTGCAATGTTGCAAGAGGTCTATTTTTCTGTTGTACTTCCAAAGATGCAGAATATTCCAATTTTTTGGTCCATTCTTCTTTGGTTTCTGTCGATTGTTTCTCCTCATTCCTTGGACCTTCCTGGTGACTCAATTCCTCTTCTTGTCTTTTAACTTCTTCGTCGATTTTCTCTTTCAATATTTTTTCTGTATCTATTATATCCGTTAATAAATCATCTGATTCTTTTACTTTTGTTCTTGACCGTCTACCCATTTGTAGCATTGTGGATTGTTGTTTCGGTAAGAAGTTGGAGTTAATATCACCTACACCAACAAAAAAATTGTAAGGTGTTACTTTAATCAAATTTGGAGACCAATTCCATACATCACCTCTATCATCGATTATGACTACCATAGATTGATCCGAAGGAAATAATCTTTCCAGAGATTTTTGAGTCATTGAACCGTTTTCATCACGAGATAATATTCGATCCCCAAATAAACTATGATCTGGATCAATAATTTTCGCTATCTCTAAAGCATATGCCCTAGTAGCCATTGTATATATATGCATTTCATAAAAAGGTGCGATTTTGGCGAAAAATTCTTTTAAACCTGGTCTTATTTTCACATAATACCAACATTTTCTTAATGGAGGTTTTGGACCCATATACATGAACGGAACAATTGGTTCTTCTTCTAACGAAAATATTCTGACATCCTTTAATGTTTCATAATTGGGATTTGTTGGATCTCTTTTCCATTCACCAATAGTTGGATCTACACCACAATGAATTACAGTCTGATCTAAATCCACAACTAAAACTAATTTTTTATCATTTCTCAATCTTTTCTTAATATCGTGACCTATATCACTTGCTGCTTTCCTACTAATTTTCAAATTAAGATCTGTGTGCGATATAGCCAAATTAGCACCACCAATAGCTTGCTGTTCAGCTTCATCAACTTCTTTACCACACATTGTACACAATCCACCATATACTATATCATGATTACAAGGTCTAACAATTTGACAAACAGTCTGATTTGGAGATGCAATTTCCATACCAACCTCGACATTCCAACAATGAAATTTTCCTTCAAAAGGAGACTCAAAAAATTCAATAGACTCCCTTACCGATTTCTTTGTCGTTTCAGTTGAATCATTATCATCTGGAGAATTAGCCATTTCCACAATATACCAAAACTTATACGCAAAGAGTCTATCTCCTTTCGAGATATCATCTCCGACATCTGCAATTAACTGGTCTACAGTAATTGGGTACGGTAACCCCTCCCTCGTATTCACAGGGGTAGGTGCTGTCATGGTTTACGTTAAAACAAAATGCTTCAAAATTTTCTAATACCTTTTTTTGAGAAAATTTTCTCAATGTTTTAAATAATAATAATACAATTTGCGATGAGGACCAATTAAATTGATTTTTTTCTCCCTCTTTAAATGTTCTTTACGGATGAACAAAAATATACAGTACTTAATGAGTAAAAAGTGTAGACTAATCTAAGATCAGATATCCCTACCTATGTATAGACTATTGTTAAAACCTTTTCAAACCTCGGAGGTTGTCTTCGTTGTTGTTTGTTTATATTGTTATTTATATATCTTTTTTTCCTTTCTTTCTTCTTCTGTGGGAAGCCCATCACTTGGCGCCCCCCTGCTTTTTTTTTTTCGTAATCCGTCAAATTTCTAAAAATTAAATATGAAAACAAACTTTAGTCAATATTGGATGAAAGGTCATCGATCAAAATATATATATGTATTTTTGTTTATTTATTTTTCGTGTATCTGCATAATTGTATTTGGCTGTTTTTTAATTTCTTTACATATGTATATCGTAATAATAATACTAAGGAAACACATCATGAACACACATGGGAATTTTCAAATTTGAATTAAGAACTGTATCATACACTTCCGTTTAATAATGCATCTAATGCACCTTGAACGGATCCACCGCTACGTCTCAAAGCGGCAACATTCTTATCGAAATCAAAGAATCCCATATCGTTTAATTGTCTTAATTGCGTCTCGTAACGTTCTTCAGGTGGTCTGTCATCTTGTGGTTGTGCAGTAGTACCAGCAGAGTTAGCACCAGCACCTCCAAACATAGAAGCTAACATAGCTGGATCGAATGCAGGTGTTGTCTGTTGTTGTGCATTACCCATATTTGCAAACGGATTCATTGCAGGGTTAAATAAAGCAGAAAATGGGTTACCTGCAGCAGGTGCAGCAGGAGTATTTGTATTATCTTGAGATTCTGAAGCATCTGCTGCAATAGCAGAAGCATCTTCACCAGGTTCACCTGGTGCAGGGAATGCAGATGAAGTATCTGTATTTCCTGAACCTTGTCCACCATTCATCATGTTAGCAAATTGCATACTTTGTCTCATCATTTCAGGATTTGTTAACATTTGTCTAAACATGGGACTTTGTAACATTTGTCTTGCTTGTGGACCCATTGCTTGTAATTGTGGATTTGATTGAATCATAAAATCAATCATTTGTGGATTGCTTAACATTTCATTCAATTGAGATTGTACTATTGGATTTTCCATCATTCTCATCATTTCATCTTGATTTGGTACATTATTCATTCCACCATCTGGACCAAACATATCAGCAGATGGCATATTTAAATAACCAGCATAACGCGCAGATGTCAAATCATTTAATGGATTGAAACCACCTGTTTGACCTGTAGCTATATTAGATGGTACAGATGCAGTTGTATTATTATTGTTATTACTGCTAGAAACAGCAGCAGCATTATTATTATTATTATTTTTCTTATGTAAACCTGATTTAACTAAATGAATAGCATGACCATCTTGAATCTTATATGATTCAACAGTTTCAGGATCCTTTAATATTTTACCAGAATATATCAGACGTTGACTCTCTTCAGGAATACTACTTATTTCTTTAATAGTTTTCTTTAATTGGGAAATAGTATCACTTGGTTCAATAGTAACTTCCCAGTTATCTTGACCGCACTTAACATGTATAGTGATGCTCATATCAGTTTTTTGTTTAAAAAAAAAAGAATAAATTTGGAAAATATGTGTGTCGAAGCAGTTACTATACACTTGCAAATGACAATTATATATCCTAGTTAGTGATGGATATCAATATTTTAATGTTTTCACCCCCTTCCATACGGTTAATCGACCAGATCAACGTTTTGACATTATTTTTATTTTGCCACCCAAGCTTTGCGTATCTCGTTTCCATCAATTCTTCTGTCTCTCTCCCCTTACAAAATTTCCAAAAAACAATCACTAAGTCACGTGATAATAACGTGATACATTACCCGCATCTTTCGTATAACATGACACAGTCATATCACGAGAAAAGAATTGAATTCGGCGAAAAATGAACAGTGAAAACAGTTTTAGCATTCTGTCAATATTTTTTATTGCAATAGTTTTTTGTTGCCTGTTCCGGCAAAAAGAATGTCAAGTCTTTGATTTTTTCCGTGTTAAATGTTGCCGGAAACGGAGGAATATTATTTTGCCCCAATGTAAATGAACGGTTGAATTGGCGTTATTCAATACACGTACGTAGTAAAGAACATGACAAAAGATTGAAATGCAAGTATGAATCATACTTGCAGCTGTCAAGAACAAGTTAGAACTAAATAGAAACGCTGGTTGATTTTTCTTTATGGCAATTTAGGGGTACTTATTACGTGAAATAACGTAACCCACTCAGAAGTAAATCAGTAACTTTTTCGCTTACTGCGTACTGCATTACAGTAAGAGGTTGAAATATATAAAAGAAAAAAAATGTGTCGCAAGAAAGTTTATAACTGATAAGAGATCTAAGCCAATTAAAGGAGAGGAGGCTCAACTTAATGACTACTCTACCAATATTAATTTCAATCTCTACTCTTCCATGTTAATCTTTGTTCTCCAAAGTTCTACCCTCCATACAGATAACGGGATTAATAAGAACATTCGTGACTTATATTCTAATGTTAATGTTAATGTAACAAGTTTAACAAAATTAAAATTGAACCAGAGTTATTTCTGAAGTAAATAACGCCAACAATTTAGAAGAGAAATATTACTACTATTTCTTACCAAAGAACCTTCTTATCGTTTCTAGACTTTTTTCATCCTCTGAAATATATATATTTTATATATTTTTATTCCTCATTTGATAGGTAACAATATATCTGGTTCTCTTCACACATCATTAAGAAAATAACTAAAATGAGTGGGGCAAGGAGCACAACTGCAAAAACAGTCGAACTTAGTTACAAAAAGTATGACTCTCTTTTCAGTATTGAATTGTCTTAATTGTTTTAACAGTCTATGAATAATTTATTCATAAATTATTTACAGTAATATGAGTGCAATTGCGCGGGGCGAGGGAGAGGCTTCAAAGGAAAAGAGCTAGAGGTGAGAAATTGAAAAATTTAAATTCTGGTGAAAAAAAAAATGATAAAATTTATTTAGAAAATGCGTAACTTTTCTAAATTTTTTGAGATGCCATCATCATCTCTTAGTAAGTAAAAGAAAAAAAAAGGTTATATTTTCTTGTAGAACTTTTAGAAGTTGTAATTATTCTTATTCATTCTATACTCAAAAGTAATACATATATTTAGCTTTCAAAATAATAATTTATCCTTTTTTGTTTTGTTTACTGTTTGGTTTGGTTTTGAGTTCTTTAGCTTAGCCTAAGAAAACCCATTTGATTATTTTTGTGTTATTCGATTGGCACACGGCAAAGTGACTCTAAAAAGTACAATTATTATTGAGATAAAACAACAACGAATAAATAGAAAAAGTTAATAACTGGATTATTAGTTTCTTTCTTTCTTCCATTTAACTCAACCTTCGTTTACTTTCCCTTTTTTTGTATTTCAAAATATTATAAGTCATCGTTACTTCCATCATCTCCAGAGATATTTATATTTCTCGATTAAAACATATTAAGTTCAATCACTATTCAATTTTTGTTATTATTTCTTTTCCATATAAATATTCTACCTATTTTGTTCACAAATATTTCAAAAATTTCCTCTTCAATAAATTATTTATTCATTTTTTAAATTCAACTATATTCCTTCGTTTTCATCTTATTCCTTTTGTCTGTAATAATATCTAGTTTTTACTAATTATGACCAAGGATATTAAATTACAACGTCCTCCTTTAATTACTTCGGATCAAACTCGTGGTAGAACTGTTGATTCTGACTCATCATCTAACAATAGAAATAACAACAATAACAGCAGTAATAGTAGATCCAGATCAAGGACAAATTGGATAAGAAGTGCATCGACCTCCAATATTATTAAATTACCAAAAAGTTCTCCATCAAGGGCTCCACATAAAATCTCAGAGAGTCCCATTAGAAAAGCACTCAATCATATAACTCAACAAACTTCACAACCTGTTGCAAAACCACCTTTACATGCTTCAATCAGTGAATCTTCAATAATGTCATCCATGCCAGATCCTCTTGATACCTCAGATTCTAATAATATTGTTGTAGATGTCTTACCATCGTTTGAAATGTATAATACTTTACATCGTCATATTCCACAAGGCAATGTTAATCCTGATTTACATGATTTCCCACCAAATTATTTTGATGTTCAGACGCAAAATAGATACAACTTACAAGCATCAAATACATCTTCATCTTCATCGTCTACCATCACAACGACTACGTTATCACAACAACAGCGTGATCATTTATTGAATACACAACCCAATCCCGTACCAAGCACCACTAATATCATTAACAACTTGCATCCCTTGACCACCCAGCATTTAACTATCGAATCTACTCGCCATTCTTATGATAACGATATTACTTCTATTCAAGATGATATCGACGAAGATGAAAACATTTTCATTGACAAATTATATACTTTACCAAAGAAACATACACCGATAGATATTGATATACGGATTACAAAACACCCTTCCAATCCACCAGAAAAACCAGAAGAGGAATCAATATTAAAAGAATATACTACTGGTGATGTTATCCACGGTTACTGTGTTGTTGAAAACAAATCGACAGAACCTCTTAAATTTGAAATGTTTTATGTAACTTTAGAGGCTTACATTTCATTGATCGATAGGCAAAAAGGTAAACGTACCGTTAAAAGATTTTTAAGAATGGTTGATTTATCTGCAAGTTGGTCATATGGTAACATTTTAACTGGGTCCGGTTTCAGATTAATCCCAAATCAAGAAGATTTTGATCATTCCTTTGTTGGTTTACCGAATAGAAGAATATTAGAACCTGGTGTAAAACATAAAAAATTCTTTATGTTCAAATTTCCTAAACAGTTATTGGACGTCACATGTAAACAAGAACATTTTGCACATTGTCTTTTACCCCCAAGTTTTGGTATTGATAAGTATAGAAACAATTGTAAATATTCTGGTATTAAAGTTAATAGCGTCCTTGGATGTGGTCATCTTGGTTGTAAAGGTTCTCCAATTTTAACATATGATTTAGTTGATGAAAACGTTTCTATTAATTATACTATCGATGCTAGAATTGTGGGTAAAGATCAAATATCAAAACAATTAAACATTATGAAGGAAAAAGAATATAATATAAGATATATTCCATTTGGATTCGATTCTTCTTTAGTCGGGGAACGTGATCCAAATAGTCAACTGAAGGATTTGATGATGTTAATAGATGAAAGATTGGAGGCGATCAAGACAGTATTTAAAAGGTTAGAGAAAAATGAACCTATTAAGAATCAAGATATACATGGTACTGATTTAAGTGGTACCATTGAAAATGATACTGAGTTAGATTCTAGTGAGATTCTACGAAATAAATTAAATCAATTACATATTAAGAATAGAACAAGTCAATCTTATCAACTATCTTCCCAAGATTTTGAGAAAAAGACCTTTGAACCCGAGACTGATATTATTGAATCCGAATTAAGCTATAAATTGAAAAGTAAAAGTAAATCTACGACAAAGAGTCTATTTTCAAGTTTTAGATCATCTACATCATTGAGTGGGTTATCAAGCTCTGGTAGCAATGGCAACAACAACAACAATTCAACAAGTAGTAGTTCAAGTAACAGTTTAAAAACTAATAATAAAACAGAAAGATTCGGGTTAATTCTTTTACAATCCAAAGTACCTCACAAGAGTATTAAATATTTATCACCATCACTATTGAAAAAGACAAATGTATTAGAAACCAAGACTAAACAAGCACAAGAGAATTGGAATGCATTGTCTGAGACAATCCCTGCATCTGAAAGAGACGCATTAAAACGGTTAGATTTGACATTAACATGTATTCAATCGAATAATAGTTCACCACACCCACCACCTGAGATTCAAGCAATATCTACCGAGCTTATTATCATTACTGCTAAATCTGAAAATTCTATCCCTATTAAATTAAATTCCAGATTATTAATGGATGAAGATAAATTAGATTCAATTAGAAAGACTTTTACATCATATTTGAATCGAATTAAAGAATATAATGATCAGTTTATTGAAAATAAGGACAAATTGAATGAATTATACAATGTGAATCGTAGTATTGTAAATGCACGTGAATTAAAATTTACAAATTTTATTTCAAGTCAAATTTATAATGATATTGAAAGTTTAGCTAATATTAAAGTTAAGATTCAACCATTAGCTGATATATTCAAGAAACAACTTGATACATTAAAGGAGGAAGATGACCCATCATTGGAATTAACCCCAGTAAATTCAGGAAGTACAACACCTAAAAAGAAGAAACCTGTTAAAATTGTTAATGCTAAAGGTGGATTGGGTACTTCTGCGACCATCTCCAGAAATTCGATCTCAAATAGATTCACTGATCAAATTATTCATCAATGGGAACAAAAGAGTGAACTTCAATATGAAAGGAAAGTCAATGTGAATCTTGAATTTAATGCTAATACATTAGAGACCCTGGTGCCAAGTTTTGAAAGTTGTCTGTGTTGCCGTTTCTATTGTGTTAGAGTAAATATTAAATTTCATCATATTGGATCTACATCTATTGATATTCCAATCAGTGTCAAGAATTTTTGAAAGTTTTGACAAAAAAAGTACATAATATATAACTATTTTATATACAAAAAAGATTTAATTACTGAAAAAATATAGCATGCATAATTTATATCTTAGTAGATTTGAAACGCTTAAGAAAATCTCTATTCGAACCTCAAAAACCTCTGTACAAAGGTGAAAAAAAAAATCTGGGCGAAAAACAAACTTTAAAGTTCATCGAGACAAAGCAATAAGAAAATGAAGAGACATGTTGAAATTTCACATATAAAGGGAAGTAATATATTAATTACCTAATCAAGAAACATATTCATATATATAGATATATCTGAGACATGAATAAACAATGATGACTAGTAATATAATTGGTTATAGTGTATTATTCTATATTTCTGCATCATATGTTTCTGTTTTGTATATCACAGCCAGAGATGCAGAACAATACAAGAGGAAACGAGATGATCCTCGAGTGATCAGATCCCGTATGAAAAGAATAAGTTTGTTAACGGTATTTAATGTTTTCTTCATACCTTTATTACAAACTAAATTTAATGGTTCTACTTATATTAATAATTTATTAAATTTAGGCATAATACCAGGTAGACAACTTAATGGACAATGGAATAAAACGTTATATTTTAAGAATTTTTGTGAAAGTTTAATTTTAATTTGTCAATTATATATTGGACCAATAATTGATATAATTTTATATTATTCTGTTACCAATTTTAACAATTTACTTTCAGATATTAATGAATTATATAATAATATATGGAGTATGAGAAATAATATATTTGCACCAATAACTGAAGAAATTTTTTATACATCAATGTTATTAACAACATATATGACATTTTTCAATGAACAAAATTTAACATTTAAAAAATTACTTATTGAACCACCAATATTTTTCGGTATTGCACATATTCATCATTCCTATGAAATTTATTTATTAGGTACTCAAACAATTATCAATATTATAATTAGTACAATGTTTCAAATTTTGTATACAAGTTTATTTGGAATATTAACAAATTATATTTTTTTAATTACACAAGGTAATTTATTGTCATGTATTATATTACATAGTATTTGTAATATAATTGGTTTCCCAAATGGATCAGAAGTGATTTCATATCTAACGATAATTAAACCATCGAATTCAGAATTTGTTAAAAGATTATTACAAATTTGGCAAAAATTATATATTGGATTGTTAGTTATTGGCATAATACTATTTACAAAAGGGTTAGATAATTTTTCAAAAAATTAAGAATAATTGCCTATACCCGAAACACACACACACACACACAAACACAAACAACTGTATAATATTTACATACAAGAACAAGATAACCTACCAATATACAAAGAAGGCAAAATAAAATAGCCAAGCTCTTATTATTATATATTTCAAAGGCAACAAACTTTACATAAGTAGTGTATCAATACTTGTATAAGTCAACAGATAGGGAGTGTGCCTTGCCTATCTCTCTCTCTCTCTCTCTCTGCTCTTATTATACTTAATATATAGTCATCCTAGTACTATACTACACGTATTTATATTGAGTATAATAGTATTATTAGATATGTGTGTGTGCCTGCCGATAGAATTCTGTCGTTCTCTTCTTCTATTGCTGTTGGCTGTATTTATTATAACTTTAATGCTGTCACCGGTTCGTGTAGTATGATAACGCGTAATATGATGCTGTGTGCGTTATTGACATTTCCGCGGTTTAACAAGAGACAACTGCTGTTATGATAATGCGGGACAACACGTTCTCCGAGATATGCATATTCTGCTAAAGAACACCGCAGAATCCCTCCCACTCCCCCCCCCTCCGAAATACATTGCAACTAATTAATTTGAATATCGCGCAATTATTATTAAGCGCTGCCATACAAAATAATTTGGCGATAATTATCGGTTTTGTTTCTAAATTAAATGTAACAAATATCAGCATTACTGCAAGGATAAAGAGAGGTAACAACATACTATTGTTTTTACCTTCTAAGTTCGTTGTCAATTTTTTTTTTTACCCTTGCAGTTTGGTGGGTTTCTCATATTATGTCGTCTTTGTTTATACCTTTTCTTCACGTCTTGCTATTTTTGCTCACTAACACGTAACTTCTCATCACATATCGATATATATATATATATATATATAAGAGATACTTTTTTTATTAAATATAATATATATTCATTTTGTAGTTCTACTTATACTACATTTTACTTATTATATATATTCTTTGTTAAAAACAACAACAACAACAGATAACTACTTTGTGTCTTCTTCTCCTAAAATTTTCAGAATGAGTGAAACTGCAAAGACTTTGGAATTATTTCCATCAAGTAAAATTGCTGAACATAATACTTCAGACAATTGTTGGGTAACCGTTGATGAAAGAAAAATTTATGATGTTAATAAATTTTTAATTGAAAATGATAAAAATGAATTTGATAATATTCAAAAAAATCTTTTATTATCATTTGCCGGTAAAGATATTACTAAAGCTTTAGATAATGAACTTTTAATTTTTTCAAATTCAAATTTAATTAAATCTGATAAATTTTTAATTGGTTATTTAGCAACAAATTTAGAAGAAGAAGAATTATTATCAAATAAAAATCATAAAGTTGAAGTTGATATTATTAATAATAATTCAAAAACTTTTGATTCAACAACTTTTGTTAAAGATTTACCAACTGAAGATAAATTAAGTATTGCCACAAATTATAAAAAAGATTTTGAAAAACATCATTTCTTAGATTTAGAAAAACCACTTCTAAAACAAATTCTTTTCAGTGATTTTACAGTTGATTTTTATGTTGATCAAGTTAATAGACCAAGACATTTTGGTAAAACTTCAGCTCCTTTATTTGGTAATTTCTTAGAACCTTTATCATTAACTCCTTGGTGGGTTATTCCTGTTGTTTGGTTACCTGTTGTCATTTATCATTTTTCAGTTGCATGGAAAAATTTAAATCATTTTTTAACCGTTTTCTTATTTGGTGTTGGTGTCTTCGTTTGGACTTTCTTAGAATATGCTTTACATAGATTTGTCTTCCATTTTGATAATTATTTACCACAAAATAATTTAGCATTTGTTATTCATTTCTTATTACATGGTTGTCATCATTATTTACCAATGGATCCAAATAGATTAGTTATGCCACCAACTTTATTCATTATTTTATGTACTCCATTTTATTGGCTAGTATTTAAATTATTACCTTTATATTGGGCTTATGCAGGTTTTGCTGGTGGTTTATTTGGTTACGTTTATTATGATGAATGTCATTATTGGTTACATCATTCAAAGATGCCAAAATTTATGAGAAAATTAAAGAAATTTCATTTAGAACATCATTATAAGAATTATCAATTAGCTTTTGGTATCACTTCTTGGTTCTGGGATAACGTATTTGGTACTTATCTTTACAATGATTCTCCAGTATCTCCAATGAAATATGATTAGTTAGAACATTCATTTTCATTTATTTATTTATTATATTATATTATTCTATACTACTATTTTAAAGTTAATTTATTTTTTTTTCTTTCTCACTTATCTCTGCCAAGTTTATAAAAATATGAACACTGAAAACATTCAATATTGCGACCATCTGGTCAAAGACTTAAAACAAAGCACAAAACAGAAAATGAAAAACGAATCAGCAATATTTTCAAGTGAATGGTTCAAGAAAGTTGATGGTATATACAATGTCGTCATTGTGAAATGATAAATAATCAAGTTTTGATAGTTTTGTTGATTATACAATTTAAAATGACTGGTCAATTATCAGACTGAAATACGTCAGACAAAAAAACATTACTAACAGATTATTGCAAAAAGAATCAAAGGAGGATTAAACCTCTACATCTCCTTCTCCATACCATGAATAAACCGAGGTATACTACTTCTTGAAAAATGGATTTTAGTTGCTTGATTATCTATGTTTTATTGATTATGTAAGACTGTTCTAACTTTTTTTCAGTCACATTATAGTTGTTATAGTATAACAATGACCAAAATTGGATCATATGTTATAAAATAACTGCACATCCCTTAAATAACTTCTTTTTAATGTGAGTATATTAATTTAAAAAAATTTAAGATCAAAAATTCAACAGGTATATAAACATCACTAATTTTTAGAAAAAATTATAAGGTCCTATAGTGTAGTGGTTATCACTTTCGGTTCTGATCCGAACAACCCCAGTTCGAATCCGGGTAGGACCTTTACTTTTTTATTCCCATAATAGTCCACCTGCTTTAAAAACTTTACTATCATTGCCTTATTTTTTAAATAAATGTTAATACGATTGTTATTACCATTTGGATATTATCATCTATACTATTCATTTTTGTTTTAAATGCTGGAAGAGTTTAGAAACAAATTCTTGAAAAAATACCAAAATTTTTATCAGTGAGAAGCAACAAACTTTAATACAAAAAACATTGACGTACTATCAGTCATAATAAGTAATGGATAACTTTTAAGGTCTTCCGTTCTTAATGAATTAAATAGTAGGTTATCTATAGAATAAAATTCTTTTAGAAAATTTATACGTCAATTAATTTCAATTTTCCAATTTTCCAATAATTTTTTTTCTTTGTATGGTGCCGAAAAACGGTAATTCAGAAGACATTGAAAAATAAACAACTCTAACCAAAATATATCTCTCAACTAAATAGTTCATGTCTGGAATAATTTTACGAGAATTTCAACTTCTAGATTAATCCAATCGAGCTCTTCATCCCACACACAGATCCATTATATGATTATTCAATGAGTGACCCCGGAGATGAGCCTTCTGAGAGTAGTAATGATAAAACATTGAATATTTTAGATGATGATTCCGTTAATGAATCACGCGTTGCTAAACCTTTAACTCAAGAGGATAAACAAATTGTTGAATCAGCTAATGAAATCTTAAATTCGCTAGAACATGTTCATAGAACAGATCTGACATTACATCTCTATTCTTCGTTCTTATTGAAAAAATTACTTTATAAAGCCAATGAAAAGAAACATTTCTATGCGGTAAATAATTTTATTAAGACACAACTTAAAGATAGTTGGGTCAGTTGGCCTAACCCGAATACAATTATAGACCCACAAACTGATAAAATATATGAAGATATAGAACTTATGAATAACAAAATATCTAATCAAGAATCAATTAGTGTTGCACCAAATGAAGTATCTGCTAAAGCCCTACGTCATGCGACAAATATGTTAAACCTTGAAATATCTGGCCAGTGGCAATATCTACTTTCACAATCTTCAAAAATATCAGGGTTACAATTGGATGTGGATAGAACAATAATCCCTAATTATATATCCAGTGCAGTTATAGATAAATTAGATCATTTTTTTGTAGGTTTACATCATAAAGTTGCTAAACAGAATAAAATAACGGTATCTAGAAGCAAACAAGTAACACCAGAAATGGATGAAAATCAAACGGTGGTCCAAATTCAAAATAAAACCACAAATGTGAATAAGCATATTAAATTAACCTATCACGACATAATTGAGCGTGGTTGTCAAATGGGAGAAAATATGGAAGAAATATATATGAAGTCATTAGAACTTTTCAATGACGTTCCTAATACATTTAAAAAGCATGAATTTAAATTGCCTAAAAAAATATTGAAAACATATAGGTATAAAAGGGGAACTGCAAAGAAACCGTTACCTAAGTTTCTCTTCTCAAAGTCCGAAAATGATTATTTCTCGTTAGAGGCAATTGCTTCAAATAATGCAATCCCATGGGAGGATAGGGAATACTTAAGAGACATAAATAGGAAGGAAACTGAAATGGGTCTCAATAAAAAAAACTTTTTCCAGGTAAAAGGTTACAGGGCTACGAATGATGAGCTCATAGACAATCCAAATTCTAATAATAGTGATATACTACCTAACTATAAAAAAGGGAAAAAATCATTGGTGAATAAAACCTGGCAACCGAACGTTGATGACCGTGACGTATATGATATGGATGACTACATAGTCGATCTCGATAAATTACCATAACTTGCATTTCTATGTACTATAAATATATGATATATATGTATCAGTTGTATTATAATATTCCTTGCATAAAATTCAAGATATTTAGATATATGAGGTGATTGTATATGCGCTGCGATAAATTGTTTAGGTTTCTATTATCATTTTATTGTTGTTTCTTCAACTATTTCTTACCTTTAGTCTCTTTATCCTTCGATTTTTTATGCTTATGTTTTTTGTCTTTAGATTTTTTATCCTTTGATTTTTTATCTTTTGACTTTTTATCCTTAGACTTTTTATCCTTAGACTTTTCATCTTTGATTTTCTTATCCTTCGACTTCTTATCTTTAGATTTTCTGGATTTTTTGCTAATTTTTAGTTTCTTATGTTTATGCTTTTCCTTATCATCATTATCAGATCTCGATCTCTTCTTAGATTTAGATATGCTTGACACGATAACCTCCTTAGTATTTATAGTCGTTTCTTTCTCTTTTATCGTTCCTTTCAAACTCTCACCTTTAACAAACCATTGATATAAAGGCGAACTTTGTTTCGAAACAGCTGTCGCTACTACTTCATTTTGTTTAAAGACAATGCCACCTTTTTTTGATCCTGACGTTACCTCCAGATTTTTAAGATGCCCATCAAATAATCTCTCCCACCATGCTTCACTATCATCCCCACCAGGAGCCGATCCTAAACCTTTTTTATCTCTTTTATGTTTTACCAGGATTGGCTTCTTTAGGCCACCTTTCTTTAGGGCCTCACCTTCCTGCCATCCGTAAGATTTTAAGTATTCACTACTATTCATACTAGTTAAACTCATTGTTGGTGGTATCTGCCTTGCTCTATGCTTTATATTTGTTATCAATTTTTTTTTGTGTTGTTCCAATTAAATAAGTTTACCAGTTTTAATATCTGAAGCTCATCGCAAAATTTTTTTTTTTCACTCATTTTGTTAAAGCGATATGTGATACTATTATATGAAAAAGGGTATTCCATGAAATAGTATATATTGAGATATGTGACCAGCTGCAAGAAAACAGAGTATATTTGTCTAAGAGACATTACTCCACTATATTTTAAATAAACAATAAGTTGTTAAAACAATGGTGAATGGGAATGAAAAAAGACCACTAGAGGATCCCAATTCGGAGTATAATGAAAGGACTAAAAAGCCTAGAGACGCTGATGTGACAGATAGATCGTTTAAAGCTGTGGTAGTCAAAAATTTACCTCGAAGTTATAACAATGGGAAAATTAAAAAGATATTTCAAGATTGTGGAACAATTAACGAGATTGAAACTTGTGATTCTATTGAACGTACATCAAGATTTGCAAGATTGGAATTTGCTAACCACAACGAAGCATTAGCAGCTTTGACAAAAACCTTTAAAAGAATTGGTTCAAATGAAATTGAAGTTGAATTATTACAAAACAGAACATTATGGATGACAAATTTTCCACCAAATTATTCCAATAAAAATATACGAAATTTATTGCTAGAGATTGGGGTTGTACCGATCAGTATACGATTGCCATCCCATAGATATAATTCAAATAGACGTTTTTGCTATATTGATGTTTATTCAAAGGAAGAATGTGCAATTACCGTAGATAAATTGAATGGTACTCAACTAGGTCGTTATAAGCTAATTGTCAAATTATCAAATCCCGCAGACAAGGCAAAACGGTCTGATGCAGGTCTGTTGGAAAGAAGAGAACTTTTCATCAGAAATTTGAACCCTAAGTCTCTTGAACAGGATAATCTGAAGAAAATATTTAATAAATTTGGTACAATAGAACATGTGACAATTCCAAAATCTGCTTCTGAAATCAACAACGGGTGTGCATTTATTACATTCGTTAATAAGGATGATGCAGATAACGCACTTTCTCTTGATAAGACAGTGATAGATGACAGAATAATATCTGTTCAGTTAGCTGATAATAAGGCCTATTTGGAAAGAATAGAATTGCTTAAGATATTAAATTCAAGAAACAATAAGAAAAAAGATTTCTTTGCTTCACTATATCCGATATCAGATAAAATATCGAAGGAGCAAATCTTATCCTTCATCTTAGAAACCGCTAAGATACCTTCCGAAGAAGTAATGAAGATATTTTTAGTAAATGATCTTAATGGTGCGCTTATCCAGTTTCATGATGAACATATAGCAGCAAAATGTTGCGTGATCTTGAATAAAGCCAAGTTTATGAATAAAACGATAAATGTTGGAAGTGTTTCCGACCTTAAGTTTTACAAATCTGAAGTTCCTCAAAAAGACAGAAATAGTGTGATGTCGACTGGAACTGGAAAGAAATCAAGCAATAAAATGAAACAAAATGAAGTAAATGAAATAATAACTAAAGAAGCCCCATCATCAACACCCAAACCAGAAATGACTAATGATGATTTTAGAAAAATGTTTATGGGCCACTGATCTATATAAAATTATATATATTTAGAATATTCATAAGTGCAACTCCATTATTTTATGACATTTGACACTGAGTGGTATGTCATATTTTGATTATTTACAAGCAGTGTACCAATGTTAGAAATTTTCTTATTTTAAACGTAGTGCCAGATTTTTGTCTCTGCAGGAATAGGTGAATCAGGCTCACTCGTTGGTTTTATGTATATGTCTTTAGATGATCTTTGGGTCGTAGGTAAAGAGTCAAATGTTTTTAGATCTTTTCCGGACATTAGCTTGTCCCATGATTTGTTGCATTTTTGGATTATAGATAGAGTCTCTGCTACATCCAAATACTTTTCGTTGAAAGCAAATTCGTTTCTGGGCTTATCTTGAGGAACTTTATAATTCCTAAACCATTCTCTTGTATGGTGTAACAGTTTAGGCATATGTTTATCTACATCGGAAAGGTTATGTATCTCACCTGCTAAGGGATCATTTACGTCGATCGCAATAACTTTCCAGTCTAGTTCTCCATCATCTATTAAACCTAACGATCCCAATATTTTTACTCTCTTAATTTCACCCGTGTTTAGAACTGTTGAACCTATCTCGCAACAATCTAGAGGATCGTTATCTCCTTTAAGTCCAGTACCTTGAAATTCTTCTGTTGTGGGATCCTCCCACGTTTGAGGAATTGCACCATAATTATGCATGTAACCCTTAAATGGGAAAATATTATTCACAAATCTTAGTTTACTCTTTTTGGTGTCCTGAGTAATAGGATTGAGTTGTAATTCCTTCGATATCTCGAACTTTGCATTCGACCATCTAGGAATCTCAACAACCATATTCACAGTAGCATCCTCAGGAGTCAGACCAAGTGGAATATCATGGAAGAAAGAGCCTGCTTCGCCATTAGGCATACGAAGGTATTGCTTGAAGTTTTGAGAATATTTGGAACCTTGATTAATTGTCTTGAAACCTGATATTGATGATTGTGAGACAAATGTCCTGCTAAAATCCAATCTCGTTAAACATCGTGGAGTAATACGCAACATCTTATAAGTATTGACAATTTTAGTTAAAGTTGAGCGGTTTATATGATTAGAGATGTTGACGATGAGCTTGTCTTTTTTAAGGGAACATTCCTTTCACTCGTTGTTTTTATATTTTTTTGTTTGTTAATAACTTTCAACAAAGAAAGATATTGAAGCGGACATTTACAATTTCGTTTAGATAGGCGTCATCAGTACAATTATTTATTAAGCAAATGAATTTTATTAAGTATAAAGAGTTCAGATATATATTTTTATATATAAATATATTATTATTACAGTATATCAAAGTACACATTTTTTTTTTAAAATTTTTTCTATTAATTATTAATTTAGAAGTCCTAAGCCATAGATTCGTCAGACTCCTCTTTGATATTATTCATGAAGATATCATTTTCTTCTTGTTCTTCCCCTTCCTTTTTTGGAGGAACACCAGTGAATGTTATCTTACCTTTATTATCCATCTTAGCATTACGATCTGAGATCTCTATTACACTTTCCAATTCTCTAATGATTTGTTTTGAGAAACCATATTCATCCTCAGGAATCCATAGAGATGGACATTCAGCTCCTACAGCGGGGAAATCATAAGCATGCAACAATTCAGATTCATCCAGGACTTCATCAGGATCGATTAACCCATAAATTTCAGGTAATCTA
Organism: Maudiozyma serrabonitensis; assembly: GCA_030571355.1. NCBI lineage: Eukaryota > Fungi > Ascomycota > Saccharomycetes > Saccharomycetales > Saccharomycetaceae > Maudiozyma > Maudiozyma serrabonitensis. Next base: position 248,875 of record JAJLXS010000005.1, on the reverse strand, counting down.
TTCTTGACAGCCTTATAGGAGCAATATACATGTGGTTTGAAAAATCTTTTGTAGAACGGAGCTGGTGGAATTGCCACAGTGTCTCCATCTGCTAATAATGGAACCCCAATAACGTTGTTTTCGGGAGTCTCCAATGCTTCATCGTACATATAAGGATACGTTGTATCACTGATTCCAGATTTAGAATCACTAGGATTATTAAATGGATTCTTTGCTTGATATTTGGGTATTGGGAATTGTGGTAATTCTTTAATACCATCTTTTCCATTCTCCTTTTCAGCATTGTAAATATTTTTAAATGATGGTGTATCTGTTTTACCATCTAATGGTTTCATTGTATCTACTGGTAAGATTGTCATTAAGTCATCAAAGGCATGATTTAATTGTAAATGTAAAATAACAGAGACACAAATACAAATAATTTGAAGGACAATTGGACCCCAACCTTTACCAACAACAAATAAACCTAATAGACAAATTTCACCGATATACATCCCTGTTAAAGTTTGGAATAAAGCTCTTGGATAATTGATACCTCTAGCATCTGGTGCTTCACTAAACACGTAGGTTAAATTGTATAAATACGCGACATATAATAAGAAATAACCACAAGCACAGAATAATAGGATAATTGGAGAAATGATGGAATAAGAGAAGACAATGACCGCCAAGTTAGTATAAACTGGATATGTTGTCCCCCATTGCATTGAACTTAGATTTACGAATCTATTAAATTTCTTTCTTGGAGTACCATCTAAAATAGTTCCTAAAGCGTAAAAGATTAATAATGGAACAATTTGTAATAGAGCACCTGATGAAATCGACATACCTTGAAGAATAATATAAGAGATATAGAAATTGGAAGCCTTTGGCAAGTTTGTAGCTAACAATTCCATTGCTTTTGTTGGTTCAGATACAATTTGTGTGACGACAGAAGTAGCAGCAGAAGTAATTGTTGTGACAAGGAAAACTTGAACCACTTGGAATGCAAAATAAGCATTTTGTGTAAAATGTTCAACTTTTTGAGTTGATGGAGATCCTTGAAGGACAGCCATACCTCTAATAATTCTTGGTAAGAAACTCATCAATACAGCTAAAGCTACTGTTGGAGCTAAAGATGTCAATAAACCTAACAATTGATTTGGTAATTTATAAATAAAACGTAACCAATGAACTTTGTCAGTCAAATAAGTAATATTAGAAATCATACCAACAAATGCAACAGGGAAAGCCCATAGAATGACTAAAGCACAAATAACTGCAATGGTACCTATTTCTCTACTTAATCTTTCCCACCAAAACATTCTTAGATTAAACCAAACGACATTTTTTGGTTCTAAACCAATATAAGCTGGAGTCATAAATAAAGGAGCATGAAAAGTTGTAACTTGAGCAGCAACTTGAGCTTGATATTGAGATTCAAATTCAACAAAGACAGAATTGAATGGTTCTCCATTAATATGATCTTCTTGTAAATCTTTAATTTCTTTATTTATTTTTGGTAATTCTTCTTTTAATTCAGAAATGGTATCAATAGTCTTTCTAAAAATAATTTTATTCCAAAAATTTTTAGCATGATGAGGTCTATCCTTTTCTGGTATATAAGTTGAAATTTCATCTTCAACAATTGTACTTGGATTTTTTTTCCTCATTTTATTAACTTTTTTAACAGCATTTTTCAAATAAGAAATTGAAGCAGATTCTAATTGCATTGCCATTTTTTCTCTTTCTTTAACTAAATCTTCAATATTATTTGCACCTCTAGCAATCCAAACTCTTTTAACACCATCAAATAATTTTGAAAATTCAGTTTCACTTAAATATTGTGTTGGTACAGTTTGAAACAAAACAGTTCTTGAAGATAATTTTTTAGCATATCTTGGTGATGCTAGTACAGCTTGTCTCATTGAAGTATAAAAAAATAATTCACGATAAACGATATAAAGGAATGACCAATAGAATGCCCAAGATATAAAGACATGAGCATAATATCTTTTAGGATCCGTAACGTTACTATAGGCCAATTGATTTAAACCTGTTTCATTTTTACCACTTGATGCATTAACAGCAAATAAAATTGGGAAAACATATAATAAAGAAAATGTACAAAATGCACAAATAATGAAAAGATATCTTAAAAAGAAATAACCATCTAAACCAGCTTGCTGAATAACAAAATTATCAGATTTACGTAATAATGGCATTACCCATTGCCATAAACCCTTTGGTAATGGTTCAGGTCGTTTCTCTTCATTGATTAATTGGAAAGAAGATTTTGGTTCATAAATACGTTTTAATTTAATTCTAAATAAAAGAAATAAAGATATAAATACACCAAAGATTACACCATTTGAGACTAATGCCGTAACAACTTGTTGAGTCGACGTACTAGTGGTATTAGTAGTATCTGTCATAAAATTAGAGCGTTTTAGTGTATATTAAATCTATGATCCTTTTTCTAATTTTTAATAGCAAAACAGACAAACAAATTAATTTAAAGTCAAAATACAACAAGGGCTCATCACCTTGTTCTTCATATATAGTATTATATAAAATAATTTTTCAATTCCCAAAAGCAAAGGAATATGCAAAAAAAAAAAAAAAAAAGAAGGAAAGAACGTTCACTTAACAAAACAAATAAATAAACAAGGAGGGACCCATTAAAAGAATGTTCTTCTTCTGATTTAGAATGCACGATGAGCAATCAGTACAGGGAATGCTATAACAATAACGGAGAATTCACACTTCACCTGGCAATGGCATGGCATGGCTTGCCCTTCCAAGTCCTCTATTGTTGTTGTTGTTGTTGTTCCTTCTTTGCTCTCGAGCGCACCGCCACAACAAAAATGACAAAAGCTGGACAAAATTTTTTCTTTTAATCTTTTTTTCTACGGGGGTTACCGTGTCTGTTTCAAGTCAACCACCACGCACACTCACAGAGAACAAAAGAAGTAATGACATCTAACGGTGTTCGCGAACCCTCGCGTTTGTTCTCTGTGAGTTGGTGATAGCGATAAAATGTCGATGATGGATAAGAGCAAGTGAGTGATGTAAGGCTAACGATGATGTAAGTGTGTTCAATTAGTAATTATTTTGTATTTGAATACGTGTAATTGGATTGGGTGAGGATGTGGTGAAGTAATATAATATAGCGTTATGTTCTGGTACTAAACGACCCTGATACCATATGGATCCTATTAGTAACAACAGCACATGTATTACTACTATTTTACAAATAATGTTGTTAATTTAGCATGACAGCGCGCATTATCATCAGAGACCGGAAAAATCAATAAATAGATAGATTATGTAAAGCGATAATACTATGTATGAATTTTTCAATTAAGGCAAAAAAACATAAAGCTTGCCAGGAGATACTATGCTCTATTAATATATATCTGTACTCGATGACATTTTAAAAAGTTAAAAGGGGAAGGGTCTAGAAAAGAGACACTAATACAGGTACCAGAATGAATCATGCTACGATTTTTAAATGGAGCAGTTGTCCTGGAGAATTGAATATACCTCAGAAACCTGTATCAGAGATTAAACGACTTCATATTTATGATTTCGATAACACTCTATACAAGTCTCCAGGCCCAAATAAAATTCTTTATACTAATAGAACAATAGCAAATTTGGTAAGTAATGATATTTTAACTAATGGAAGTTGGTGGGATCAACCTTGTTTCTTAGAAGAATCATTTAAGATGTGTGTAGCATCAACTAAAGAGAGATTTTGGAATGAAAAAATGGTCTCTTTAGCAAGTTTATCATATAAAGATCCAGAGACAATTTCTTTAATATTAACAGGAAGAAAACAAGCATTATTTGGAAATTTATTTGAAAAAATGTTAGATGTAACAAGAAAATTAGCAAAGACTAAAAAATTGAATAAAAATAATAATGAAGAAGATACAGATGAGGATGAAAATTATTCTTTGTATGAAGAATGGGCAACTGATCCGAATTTTTTAAAATTTAATGCAGTTTGTTTAAAGAAAAGATCGAGTAGACTAGTATCACTGTTACCAACATTTAAATATAAATGTGATTTAATTGCAGATTTTATTAGAAATTATCCAAATTTAGAAGAAATTACAATTTATGATGATAGATTACGACATATTAAACAATTTAAATCATTTTTTCATAATATGAGACCAAGACCAACATTTCAATGGTTTGTTATACCTGTACCACAAGTAGCAATAAATTTAGATCCTATTTCAGAATATTCCTTAGTACATAAAGTTGTTAAAGAATATAATGAATCGAAAACCATTAATCAACAATTTTTAGATATTAAGTGGACCCCTAAATGTACAGGGTTTTTCTTAACAATGGAATCACAAAGAAGAATATTAAAACAAGCTTTCATTGTATCAAAAAAAAGTAATTTGAAAAAAATTTTAAATCTTTCAGAATATCCAATGTATATACCAATTTGTGAACCAGGTCAATCAATTTCATTAAATACAATTGCTCAAATTTATGTTGATCATGAAAATGCAGCTACTTCATTAGAATTTTTACACAAATTTTATAATCAAAGAAAACCTGAAAATAGGAAAAATGTTGAATTTATTGTAACTCATTTTTCTTTTAAACCAGTATCAACTCCAAGAGGAGGAGAAGGTTTAATATATTTTAAAGTTAGACCTAAAATTAGATCCACAAAAATTTCAACATCTTTTGAAAAAGGTGCACCATTAATTATAGCGGGTCATTTAACTGAAGAAGCATCAGATAAATATATTCATTATAATTTTACAGATAATTATATGAGAGAAAATAAAATGATTTGGACACCATTAATACAGACAATCATTATAGATACGACATTTGGTAATTATTCTAAAATGAGATTTTAACATGCATACAACATATATATATATATATTTTCATAGTAATGTATCCTATCTATATCTTGCAATTTAAATATTTACTTATTTTTACATAGGTGATTTATTTAATAATGATCTTAATTCTGGATCATTAGCTAAACGAGTTTCCATTTTTCTTCTTGCATCCCATACCATATATCTTCTTCGTTGATCCATATCTAAATCTGAGAATTCAACAGATTCAAATTCATTATCACAATTTGGGTCATTAATATCTATCTTAAATTTTGTCAATAAATTGTCACTCTTTATGTTACTTCTCTTTCTTGGATCACTGCTTGTTTCATCTCTTGAAGAACGGCTTCCATTAGGAATAACAGGTGGGGTATAACCTGGTGGGAATGGGAAAGTTTCACCTCTAAGGTATCTCTCCACGGTTATTTCTACTGATCCCGACTGTTGTAAAGCGTATCTGATTTGCTCAATATCCATGGTAGGCGCAACATTTTGTACTGCTTGTATCATATCTGAAGTCACTGTATGTCCACTACGTCTACCACCAGATGTCCTGGCTCTTTGACCAGTTGAACCTCTTCCTCTGACTTGAGAGGAATTCATTCTATCCGTTGAAGGATGAGCATCTGTTTGTAAGAACCATTTCAATATGAAAACACCGAGTAGTAATGTTATAATAATCGATAATAAAGAAGAATCCATCTTTGTATATCGTAGTTATGATGTCTCGTTAAATTATATCAACCAGAGTTTCAATATACAAATATATATATATATATAAATTGTTCATGAATGATCCATTTCTCTTTATTTCTATCGTTTACCAGTATTTAAGATATTGTTATATAGTTATCTGTCAAAAATGAAACGCTCCCCCACTACAAAAAAGCGCCCTATTGATGGTATACCGGCCTCTCTTTCATTTTACCATATCTTTTTTGGGGGAATCCTTTCCTAGCTCTTTTTTTTCTGCTTCACTCAACAATGACCTGACTAACGAAAAAATACCCGTAAACAGGATATATAACTAATAGAGACTCAATTTTGATAGAAGTATAGATATATTACAATATTATTAATGCTATGTAGTGATATAATTGACGCCTGGTAGTATGGCTATATAAATGGCAAATGTTTGAGTAAAAACGTAAAGGTCTGCGAAGAGGAAGATCTAGTTTTATATCTAGAGGGACACAATGAAACCTGCATTTTTATTTTCCTATATTCTCACTGGTGGCTCCCACTTTTAAACTCCATTCTAAATTTCTTCTTTTGACTCTTTACTTTGTAGATAAATTGTGGAATACATTCCATTTCCTTTATTGTTACTGATTCAAAATGTTTTTTAACTTCATTTGATAATTCTTTCTTATGTATTCTTGCATCAGGTTTCCCTATCTTATTTCTTTCAAATGAATATGTTTTTGAACCTAATTTTGAACCTAAAAGGTATCCTCTAAATGTCATATTATCTGGAGTATTTAAATTAAAATGGTCCTTATAATTACGTAAGAAATCATCAGAATAATTTTCAAAATCTGCTGGATTGGTACGAGGATTCACTATACTTGGATGGTTATCCGTGATATGTGTAGTAACTAAATTCTTTAAATATTGCTGTTGTGCAGCTGTAAGTCTTTGTTTACTTTGATTATTCCCAGTAGTTGAACCTGACCCACTAGCATTAGTCTTAGAAGTTCCTGAATTGGTCTTACCTGATCTACCGGACTTCGAGTCAGATTCACTGTTTGAATTTGTGTTTCTTGCCATTTATTCTTTCTGTATCTGGATGCTTCTCTTGAAAAATATAGTTAAATTTAAATGATCTTAAATTGATACACTACCAATAGTTAATTACGTAATGTTTTTTTGTGATAGTTCTTTCCCCTCCATATGAATGCAATTTTCATTACTTATATCAATTATGTATGTGTATACAAATATTTATTATATTTAAAAAACGGAAAAATTAATTTATTTTCTTTTAATTCCTCTTTACGTAAAATATTGAAAAATAAAAAAAAAAGATTCAAATTAGAAAAAACAGGAACAATAAAGGATACATGAAAATTATTTTTCATTGATCACTACAATATTCAATCTTTTTTTTTTTTGTTTTTCTTTATATCTCACGATGCATAAATCTACAGAAATTATCATAAACAAGTCTACGGGTCTCATTTGATGAATTGAATGACAAGACTTTTGTCAATTTTTCTAATGTATCCTCTAACGATTCTTGTAAAAATGTTTCAGTTACTTCATTATCTACAATATAATCTGTTTCAGTAAGAATACATTTATGAGGTACTTGTGAATAATCTATATTTCCTTCATTTTTCTTAAAACTAATATATTGAGATACGCTAATAAATATTCTTTGTTCAGTGAAATTTTTAATCCATTGACTTAATAAGAATTCAATTGAACCAGTATATGAATGAAGACAAATCTTAATAGGTATTACATTTAATAAATATTGTTGACAAATATCAAATAATTTCATATGACAATTGACATCATGTAATGAGACATTTAATGATTTATCACAAGCTAATTGTAACATTCTCTTAAAGACTTTCACTTGATGATCCATTGAAACTTTAATTTTTGTCTTTGTACTAATAACTTCAGCATCATCCGAATGACCTTGATAAAATCCATTAGATGGTATATAAAATGATTTATCTAAACCAATTTCTCCAATTAAATCTACATTTGAAAAATCTATATTTGAAATATAATCTTCAATATATACAGGATTAGGTAATACATCTTGAATTAGTTCATTCAAGATAATAATATCAGATTCTTTAAAATTTAATATCTGTCTATAATGTTCTTCTTTTGTTAATGTTTTATCACTATTAAATGTAAATAAATGTGAATACCAAGGATGTATACCAAAACCTTTATATTGAGGTAAATTACTACCCTGTTTAAATTGAATTAATTGCAATCTAGCCCAATCATAAGAATTATTTGACATCAATGCTCTGCTTATCACATCATTAGATAATTCATGTACAGGTTGTTGTATTATGTGAGGATTAGTACCTACATGACAATGAGCATCAACCAGTGGTTTAATGTCCATATTTTTTTCATTCATTGATTTTACTAAAAGAAAACTAAAACAATAGCTCTCCCTTAAAATATATAAAAAGGTAATCTTAAACTAATCAACAGTACACCAATAAAAAAAAAAAAATTGGGTAAAGTAGTTTATAACTAATAAGAATTCACTTCTAACTGCCTAACTTAGTCAATAATAGAACAAAAACTGACAGGTTGTTGCTGTTCATATTGTATAACTGCTGTATTTTCATAATTTCTAGAAGGTAAACTTTAAGATATCTTGATTTTTCACTATTCTAGTAGGGCTAACATTGAAATGCTCCCAAATATATTGGAAAAAAAAAGTATCGGGATACTTTACAACTGTGGGGAAGATCTGTTTTCTTCTGTCCGCCCCCAAAAATGATTAAAGCTAAACCCTAAGGAGAGCAAGAGTGGAGAGACGTGAGGGGAAGGAGAAATATGCATAACGAGGCAGGCAGAAAGACAGCGTAAATAATAAATGAATAAATGAACCAATGACGAATGCGGTACCAACAAGACACCTCCAAAAAATGGAAGTAGTTAGCGAGGGATGACCGAGAAAAAAAAAGGGGAGACAGAAAGGCAATGGCCAATAAATAAAGTATTATACGTAGAGAAGTGCGACATTTTACGTACTATAATTAGCCATTTGAGGAGTCAAATGCAAAGAAAAAAAAAATTTGTAGAGCAAATTCGGTTAAATGACACAAACAGTCTAGAGATGGTTACTATCCTCGTTTCCCTTGCTTGAAACATGCATTTTCCTAATTGCTACTAAGACATTAGTGGTGTACTTTTAAAGAAATTTATAAATATATAAATATAAGTTACACGATTGGAAAATAATTTTTTATTAAATTTTTATTCTTCTTTGCCTTTCATTAATAATTTCAACAGTTAGGGGTGTAGAAGGAATGACATATTCTTAAAAGAAAAATTTAAAAACATACAAAAAACTAGAAATTTAAAAACACACAGTTTCTTGGTACATAATATACAGAACCAATCCTCCCCCTTCCAGAGTATAATAAAAAATATTCATTATGACTTTATTAATTGCATCACTTTATTTACCTTATAAGCCTCAATTTGATGTGGAAAATGTTGAAAATATTACAAAAGATCTTTTAAAGGATAAAAATCAAGAAGGTCTTACTACAATTGAAAGTAATCGTTCAATTAATAGAGTAATTTCTCCAATTGGAACTCCTTATAGAGAAAATGCTTTAAATGCTGATAATTTATCTCAAGATTCATTAATTTTAAATACTGAACATTTTAGAAAAAATAAATCATCAACTGCGGTAGATAGACAAGTTTCTTCAGAACAAGTAATGGAAAGTTTGACATCAAATGCTCAAACTAATGTTGGGTCACCTCCACATCTTTATCCAAGCAATTCTTCAGTTGAAAACTTTTTTGGTAGTAGTACTAATATCACAATTAATAGGTCAGCTTCTCCATCTAGATCTTTACCACCACAACCTTTAAAATCAACAGTGTATGATGATCCAACTGAAAGTTTATTGAAAAGTGTTAATAAAACATTATTAAAACATAGTATTCAGAATAGATCAACTAATAGACAAAAGACTAATCAACCACCTTCATTGAAAAGATTAAATTCAAATTTAAAATACTCAACAAAAGTTTTACCTGTATCGGTACCTTCACATTTACAACAAATTGATTCTGATTTAGATGATAACAAAAGTATTATTAATGAAACAACTTATAATGTTCCACCTTTTGGTGGGATTTCTAATCAGGATCCAACATTAAAGGCTAAAATATTGGATAATTCACATACTCTATTTGGAGATTTACCTTGTAATTTGGTCCCCAATGATTTAAAAGGGAATGGGTCTTTAAAAAATGCAATTAATAGCTTTATTACACAAAATGCAATGACTGAATTTCCAGATGATCCTTTAGTTAATCATGTGTCCTGGATTGGTACAATGGGTATAGCAACAGATGAATTATCAGAAGAAACAATTGATGATATTGTCGCAACTTATAATAATGATTTTAATTGTTTCCCAGTTGTAACAGATAATACAACATTTAGGGGTTCTTATAAAAATTATTGTAAACAAATATTATGGCCAACCTTACATTATCAAATTCCTGATAATCCTTTATCAAAAGCATTTGAAGATCATTCATGGAAATTTTATCAAAAAATAAATCAATTATTTGCTGATAAACTTATTGAACAATATAAACCTGGTGATACAATTTGGATTCATGATTATCATCTAATGTTAGTACCAAGAATGGTTAGAGATAAATTACCTACTGCCAAAATTGGATTTTTTCTTCACATTTCTTTCCCAAGTAGTGAAGTATTTAGATGTTTGGCTCATAGAGAACAAATACTTGATGGTATCTTAGGTGCTACTTTTATTGGATTCCAAATTAAAGAGTATTTAAAACATTTTATTCAAACATGTAGTAGATTGGTAATGGCTGATACTATGGACAATGACACAGTTCTTGAATATCAAGGAAATTTTATTAAGATTGGAAATATTCCTATAGGTATAGATGCATTAGATTTACAATTACAGTTATTCGAAGATGATTCAATTAGAGAATGGAAAAAGGCTATTAGAGAAAGATGGAATGATACCAAATTAATTGTCTCTAGAGATCAATTTGATAGAGTAAGAGGATTAATACAAAAATTAACGGCGTTTGAGAAATTTTTATTGGATAATCCAAAATATATTGGTGAAGTATCTTTGATTCAAATATGTATTGGTTCTTCTAATGATGAAAATTTAAAGAAACAGATTACCATTATTGCAGATCGTATCAATGAACTTACAGTGTCCATTGGTGATACCCCACCTGTTGTATTCTTATACCAAGATCTTGAATATGAACAATATTTAGCTTTAAATTCCGAGGCAGATTTATTTTGGGTTAACTCACAAAGAGAAGGTATGAATTTATCATGTCATGAATTTATTGCTTCCTCGTTAGAGAAAAATGCTCCATTGTTACTTTCAGAATTTACAGGCAGTGCTTCAGAGTTAGCAGAAGGTTCATTGATAATTAATCCATGGGATACTAAAGGTGTATCTGAAGCAATAAAAAAAGGAATTGAATTATCTAATATTGAAAAACGTTCTAATTGGAAAAATTTATTAAAAAAAATTATTGTTTATGATTCAGACAATTGGATTAAAAAAAATTTGACATCAATCAATATGTCGTGGAAGTCCAATCAAGAAAGATCAACGTTATTTAAGATGGATATGAATTCTTTACAGACACAATATATGAAATCCGAAAAGAGATTTTTCATTTTAAAGATTTCCAAACCACCCTTAACAAGAACTTTAGATATATTAAATGAATTAGCTACTGAAAAGAATAATATTGTTTTTGTTATAAATTCATTTTCAAAATCTGTATTAGAAATTCTTTATAATAGAGCACCAAATGTTGGGTTATTAGCTGAAAATGGTGCATATATTAAATTGGAGGATAATTGGTATAATATGGTTGATCAAATTGATTGGAAAACTGATGTAGTCAAGATATTTGATGATAAAATGGAAAGATTACCAGGTTCTTATTATAAAGTATCCGATTCACTAGTAAAATTTCATACTGAGAATGCCATTGATAAAGAACGTGTTAAGGGAACTATAGGTGATATTATTACACATATTAATTCTACATTCCAAGATAAAAATATTCATGCTTATGTTTTAAATGATATCATTTACGTACAACAAAATGGGTTATCTATACAAGCTTTACAATTCCTATTAAATTATTACAATAGCGCTACGATGAATGACGATGACAATACTGATAGCAATAATGCAAATAACGCAAACAGTGTTGCGGCAAATATCAAGAAATTACTTTCACATACAACAAAGATTACTTTATCAAAAACTGATTCTGAAACTAAAAAAATCGACTCAAACAAGAAATCAATGATACCAATAGATTTCATGTTAGTAGCAGGCTCATCTTCTCCAATATTAGATCCTATATTCAATGAAGTAAACAAATGTAGCAAAAACGGTGATTTCAAATTTGGACATACAATCACTTATGGTAGAGGTGCTTCTTCAACATTTGCCAAAGAACATATCACAGGGCTTAATGAATTGTTAAATTCCTTGAATATGATATCCAAATCATAAATTACAAAAATAATAATATATATATGTATGCATATATTTATTTACACATGATCTTAAGTAAAAGTAACATTTGTGACATTCAAAATTCAAAACTTGATGTTATTGTCACCTTGGACAGATTAATCGCATAGACCAGATGGGAGAATAGTACGGGGTGAGTTGCCAAGGTTTCCAATAAAACATGCATAAACTACGTATATAAATAAATGCTTCTTCCTCCCCCCCCCCAAATATATTTTCGTACCCTAAAAACGACGACAATTTTCAGTAGGAGCCCTCCTTCCCAGAAGGTTTCCAAGAAGAAAATTATTTCGCGTGAATTACTATTAGGAAACCACTATATCACTACAAACGAATAAAAATTTTGGTGAGAAAAGAAAGAAAGAAAAATTTGCGTCCTTCAGATTTGCACACAAGTACCGCAGAGACTTAGTTAAAAAAAAAAAAAGCAAATGTAATTTTCGCTTTTGCGTGCATCGCACTCTTTAATGACAATTAACAGTGTCATTTAACACATAATATATAAGCAACGAAAAAGTGATGAAATTTTTCAGTTTTTGGTATTGAAATATTTAAAATTTATTAACTTCTATACTTATAACAGTTTCTATATTCTATTTATCATACGTAGAGTTTAGTCAATAAACCAAAAAATATCCAAAAAACAAATTCATAATGGGTAAAAAAAACACCAAAGGTGGTAAGAAAGGTAGAAGAGGAAAGAACGAATCCGATGGTCCAAAGCGTGAACTTTACTACAAGGAAGATGGCCAAGAATACGCTCAAATCACCAAGATGCTTGGTAATGGTAGAGTTGAAGCCAGTTGTTTCGATGGTGTCAAGAGAATGGCTCACATTAGAGGTAAATTAAGAAAGAAGGTTTGGATGGGCCAAGGTGATATTATTTTGGTCTCTCTAAGAGATTTCCAAGATGATCAATGTGATGTTGTCCACAAATATAACTTAGATGAAGCTAGAACTTTGAAGAACCAAGGTGAACTACCAGAAAATGCTAAGATTAATGAAGGTGAAAACTTCGGTTTCGACTCTGATGAAGATGTTAACTTCGAGTTCGGTAACGCCGATGACGATGAAGAAGATGAAGATGATGAAGATTTGGATATCGATGATATCTAATTGAAGAACTGTGAAATTACATATTTTTCCTTTTCTTTTTTTTTTTTATTCAGGGTTTTACAGTTTGTTGCTCTATTATAAATAGTCCGATTAACTTTCTACTGGAAACAATCTTTTATTCTAATTAATCCAATTAATATATCGTGCGATACTTTTTGCAATTTAATCCATCTGTTGAAACTGGAAAAAAAAATAAAATTATAGATATGCACCTTCTTATTAAAAAGTGATTAAACTAATTTATTCATATTGTTTGATAATTTATTTTTTCATTTTCTAATTGTTTCTTATGATGATTATTTTCGAGAAGTACTGCATGAATCCATAGTCATTGTTGTTGCATTGTTTTGTATCATTACGAAAAGAAAACAAACTAATTTAAAAACACACTCAAAACCGGTAAGGTTATATGTACCTTAATAATACTATATACTATATAAAATATCTAATTCGTATTCTATTGATCTACTTTCTATTCTGCACTATAGAATTTTGAGATAGTGTTTTGCAACAATTTTACATACATAGGTCTTTTTTTTTTTTTTTTTGGTAAGTGAAAATTTTTGTGCGATGAGCTCTTCGAAAGATGACCAAATTTAAAGAGTTTGAAAATGTTAACATAATAACTAGAAGAAGAAGAAGCAATTACGTAGGCTATTATTATTGAAAGTATAATTGAACTCCACATACTGTCAGAAACGTGTATAATATTCCAATGCAATGGATCAACTGATAAAGGAAGCAAAAGTATATCTTTTACAGAGAGATATTGTAAATAGAATAAAAGAAGATAACAGTGATGGGACTATCGATACACTCATCACTATTTTTGGAACGTTATCGAAACCTATCATTGATAACTCAATCGTTTTAGATGATCCTGGTAGATTGATCTTAATTGACACTTTTTCGATATGGCTGGTTAGGTCCAATAAAATTATTCAAAATAAGAAAATAAACAGTATATTTTTTTCTAGGACCATTGAAAATGAATTATTGTCTCCAGACAACTGTAACATTATTCTTCAATATATCATCGATTTTTGGTCTGATAGTACTCCTGCCCTAAGTAATGCCTTAAGAGATTTGTTGAACAAATTCCTAACTCTATTAAAGATTGTTGTTCCAAATGAACAATTCAATGCATTTTTATCGTATTGGCTTGACTTAATATTGACAATTCCATCGCTGTTACGTATTCATTATAATCTAATTGAAATATTTGCAGTTGATTTGGATATGTATAATCTATTAGAGAAGAGACCACATTTTATAGCAGGTGCTCTAGATGAAATTGCGAAGGAATCTTTAGCTAACGCCATTGGGAAATGTCTAGTCAACATGCTAGTCAATATCTACAAACTACATTTCAAGAATGAACTTAAGAATATCCTTCCATGGATATCACTGTGGAATGAACACACACTTTCAGGTCTTCAAAAACAAAATTATACAAAACCTATATCATTATATTTCTTAACCCCTTTATTCAAGAACATGCCTTCTGAGGCGTTTGTCCAATTTCTTCAAAATAAAGATTTACAACATGAACCAGCTTTACTATTGTCCTTATTGAAAATTGGTCAAAATATATGTATTGAAGAACCTTTCCATGACAACAAATTAATTTCTTTAGAACAATTGGAAAATTTTCTTCAAACAGATGAATATAAACTTGCTACATTTGAAATTTTGACTTACGCTAGTAAAAAATCCAAAATTGTACAACCTTATATCTTTGAAATTATTAAAAGTAATTTAAGAATATTTTTTACAGATGTAGAATTAGAAAACAGAAATTATTTTATTAGCTCTTTCAAACATTTCGTCATAAGAATAAGAGATTCAGCATACGCCATGAATAGACAACTATTAAAACTTCGAAATGCTAACAAATTTCCAGAAGAACAATCTGACTTAGAAAACCGTTTACATCAGTATTTGTTATTTTTGAACTGGGTGGTTCAATTTTTGAAATGTGAAATGGTGCCAGGTTCTCAATACCATAGAAATTTAATGTCCTTACATATACTGAACATACTTATCTGTTCTGGTCTTGACAAACGTATACCAGAAGAATATTTATACAAACAAGAACCCAGAGAATACCCATTTGAAGTGTCGTTGAGCAAAGATGAAACGATATTTAGACTTTTGGTCGATAACCTTTCCAATAGTGTTCCTGACATTCGTAAGATATCAAAAGAAATTTTGTTAATGTTTAACAAGACCAATAATTCATCTCAAATGTTTGAAAAAATAGATATTGCACACTTTAATGATATAATTCATAAGAATATGGAAGTTTATCAAAATGTTGATATTGGTGCAACATTAGAATCGTTTTTATTTAATGTCACCCCAGATCAATCAGAATATTTACTCTTGCTTCTCGAAAAATTAGATCTGGAAATTGCAAAAGTGCAAAGTGATTACATCTCTAATGCTAATAATAAAATCAGCAGTTATTTATCATCATTGAGCCATATACTAAATGAATTAGATTTAAAGTCAAATATTGTCGATATGGAAATTACAATTCAACATGTCTGGGATGATATATTAGAAATTTGGGAACTGGTGAGGGATATATTATGTTATGATGCTTCAGATAGTTTAGTCCCAGAACAGTTCTTAAATAGTGGTATATCTGACCAACTACTATCGAGTTATGCATATAGGTCCGTGAAGGAAACTTCTGCTGTGTTGGTTGTATTATTAGATAAATATCCTCTTTCAGAGCGTATGTTGATGTCAATAGGTGATCTTCTAATTAATCAATTATTTTCAATTCGTCACAGTGGTGCATTCCAAGCTGTTCTTCCAAGTTTTAGAGAATGTTGTGTAAGATGTGAAAAAAACCTTCCAGCACAATTAAATATGTGGCTAACTCTAATCTTGGAGGAACTTCAAACCAAAACACAACATATCACAAGAAGATCGGGTGGACTACCGTTCTTATTGACAAATATTTTACGTGCAGAGACCAATAAACAAAGGCCGAAATTAAAATCTGTTTTCAATAAGTTATTCGAGATAGCCAATTTAGAAATCCCTGAACATCAAGATAAACTGGACCTACCTCAAATAAATGCAATCAATTGTATCAAAGCGATATTTATTGAATCCGGTTTGTCTGATTCTTGTCAACCATATATTCCATCTGCCCTACAGCTATCCTTCAAATATTTCACTTCAGATATTTGGGCTCTTAGAAATTGTTCCTTAATGCTTTTTACTTCTATTCAGAATAGAATTTTTGGAAAGTCAGGTAAAGTCTTAAGTGCTAGACTATTTTTTACGAAGTATGCTGGGATTAAGGAATCGATGTACAAGATTTTAGCTCTAGCAAATGTCTTTGATACAACCGATATAGAAGATGAAAGAAAATATGAATCCATTTTTTTGGTCCTAAACATTTTATTATCAATAAAATCAAATCCAGGTTCTAACGAACTAGATGAAATTCTTCATGAAGTAGAAAAATTCCTGGGTGATAAGAATTGGAAGGTCCGTGATGTCGCCGCAAGAGTCGTAGCTTCACTACATCAGGATCCTTACGGGAAGGCATTATCAATAATAAATAAATCGAAACTATCAAACCAAAATTTATTACATGGTTCATTATTCACTGTGTATTACGTCATGCACAACAGATCAACTTATGATGACACGTGTGATAATCAAAGTTATATGAACCTTGTGGATAACGTAATCAAAAAATCTAGTCTGTTTACTAAAGAAAATGTATGTTTCGAAACAAGTATGGCTTATCTAAAAATTGTTAAGTTAATACTCAGTAGGACACCTAATATTACGCCAAGTGTCTTGTCTCACTTTTTTGACGAATTAAAAATATATTTCTTATACCACCTTTCCATAAATGAAAGCTATGGAAGCAAGCAACTATGTTTATCGATCGCTCTCGAGATTTTGTTATCATATGGGCCAATAGAAATATTTTGTATTTTGTGTGATAGTAGTATCCACTCAAATCTCTATGAAATTCAAAGGACAGCAATTTGTTTTATAGCTGAATATGATTTATTGGGAACCATTGGCGACATCGAAAAGGATAAAATAGTTAAAAGACTTCTTCAATTACTAAAAATGGAGGGTACTCTTCCAAGTGTAAAAACAGAGGCGGTGAAAGCTTTAAAAGGAATTGAAAATGGTATTGACAAAATTCTTGCTCTATCTCTAATTAATTTAGAAAATGCAGAAACAACAAAGTTAGCTATCCTTGAAATATTAGGTAGCACTATTTCTTCAAATAATTTTGATGCATATTGGGACATTATCTCTAGATATGCCAAGGATTCTTCCAGCGAAAATACTAGACTATCAGTTTTGCATTCAATTCAAAATTTTTCAAAAAATACACAAAAGATAGAAATATTGGTACTTCTTCATAAAATGCTAAGTGATGATGATGTTGATATTAGAGATGATGCTTCTCATTTTATGAATCAAGAATTGTTAAGTAACAGGGAACTTCACCTGGAAATCAGTGCAGTCGTTTCATCCACAAGATTATATGATTTGTTGAGCAAATACTTTACAGAAATGGAAATTAAAAATTATTTGAGTAAAGAAATAATGAACTATTTTTCGAGCAGTAACATATTTTCTCAATTAAATGAACAGACAGATATTCTATTTAAAGCCGAAGAAGATAATCAATATAGGAACAATATCGAACTAATAACTCAGTATATCTCAATCTTAAGAAAATACACCGTTTCAGAAGAACTGTCTACTTTCTGTGAACATTTCTTGACCAAATTAGGCTCTACTATTAATAAGAAAGGAATAGTAGATTGCCCTCAAGGATGGCTTTCAAATCATTTCCCGTTTTCAGTCATTATTTTATTAAAGGAAATGGTAGAATTATGCCTCCCAAACAAATCTAAAGAATTTGCTCTGATGTTAAATGCTTGTCAAGCACATCCAATAGTATCAGAATATTTATATATCGAAAATTGAATACTTTATAGAATTAAAAAATAAAATTAAGTGTTAATAGAATTTCAATAATTTTTCAATATATACAGATGACATCTTTCTAGAGGCACGGCGGTGCACATACAGTAGTTCGAAATTTGTTGAGTTTTATCGCCCATCAAAAAATACCACTCAAAGATGAGCCAGTATATAAATAGTTGATAGATAAAACAAGGACAATATATACAAAAGGGAAAAATATTTTAACATCTTCTTCCTTATGCTTCCACACTGAACGATATCCAAATGTCAGCTGTTGAAAGGAATGAGTCCGACACTTTTCTAACTGTCTGGTCCAAAGTGAGCTACTTTTTAAATCAAAATGAACTGGTAACTTTAGCACTAGTTTCCAAGAAACTCCGTAATGAAATTGCGATCCCAAGGCTGTTTCATAGAATCCATATAACTAAAAATCCCGTGTTAAGAGTTGCTGGTTGTTATTTAGATTGTAATGCTACATATATAAGTGGGTTCCGATCAGTTCAGAAAACCAATGATCAGAATGATATTTTTATTTATGATAGAATAGAACAGTTTTTAAGTTCTCTCGAGGGACAAACACATTTAGTTAAAGAATTTATTCTCGATGACTCTGTTTTCACAGATATTTATGACTCAAGAGCATTACTAAATCAACTGATATCCACTATAATCAGTATACCAACAATTGAAAAAGTCTTAATTAAGGATCCCATACTTTTAAGTAATGTTTTTAAGAAAATTCAAGTAATAAAATCCTTGAAATATTTAGAAATATACAATTTCATCTCGGCTGCTGATAGTATCAGTATGCTAAATGTTACTTGCATGAAATTAATAATTGATTCTGAGTTTAACTCTAATATTGTTGTTGATGAAATACTGATGAATATATTAGTTAATCAAATTGACACATTAGAGATCTCAATACAGGATGAAAATATTGATTTTGTCGAAATTTTGAATTTATTTAATAAGAATAAGATTTTATTTAAAAAGGTAATAGCGTTAAAATTTAATTTTGCTCATTCACAAGTCGAACATTCGGATATAATGACAGAACCTGAAGGCATTTGCAACCTTTTTTCCCAAGCGTTTAGTATACTGAATATTGAGAAATTAGAGATAGACTTTTGCTGTCATTTTGATCATTGCGATTGTGTTGACGAATTCCTGAAGTTCTTAGCACCTCGAATGGGAAAATTAACAAGTGTTGCATTAAAAGATACTTTATATGTAAATAAAGGTGAAAATGCCCTTCAAGAACGGTTCGATACTTCTGTTGGGAAGTTTTTATTACAGCTACCTAATTACGAAACTCAACTTAAAGAATTATGTATAAAACATGATCCTCCATTAAATGGGTTAGGTACTGATACAGTTGAAGGTAACTATTACAGAAGAAGAAATTTCTACGGAGGACTATTACCAAATTTTAAGTCTTTGGAGAAATTAATTGTACCAGGAATGCTTCAGTCAATTAGTTTATATGAAATAATAGTTTGTGATCTACTTTGGAACGGATGTACCTGTCCACATTGTAAGAAATACTTACCTTATTTTGACGAATATTTAATGAACCATCAATATTATTCTAGAATGACAGGCTCATATGAAGATATCATTCCTCCGGTTATGTTTGGTTACGTAGGTGATATATTAGACCAACGGAATCGTGATGAAATTGATTGGGATTTAAATAGTTTTCAGTACAATCCTGTAAATATAACCTGGAATTTCCATGGATACGAACAAATTCATCATTTTGGCAATTATAATTGTCATTTTAACGAAAATGTGTTCCAAGCTCTGTTAGTATGTGTTTCCCATTTCTTCAATGGATACATGGATCATTTAGTGGAATTTCTTCCAAATCTGAGAGTTGCAATGCTATCAGGTTTTTACTATACGATTTCAGATGCAAATATCTATTCATATAATGGTAAGCAATGCCGTTACAAATGTATCTACGACTGATAGAAACCGAATTATAAAATGCATTTAATATCTTTATAAATTGAATCTCTATAGTTACAACTATGTAATGACGCCCGTGCATTGTGTGTGTATGAATACCGGGGATTCTCGTGTAGCTCGAGCACCGAAAATAATTAACGTTAAAAATCCATCTTTAAACAAAAAAGAACGGTGACTTTTCAAAAATAAGTAACAGGGGACTATATTACTCACTTGATAAACATATCAACAAACCAGTGTTTAAAAGATCAGCAAGGATCCTGTAAATATATATTTGTGCTTTGGAGCACGTTATCAAGGTTTTTTACTTTTTTATTCTAACTATTTATTTATTTTGCTTCGAGATAATAATTGGGACTTATACTGGTAATTATTCCATATTTCTCAACTATAGGAAAGATTAAATTAAAAATACACTGCACATTTTAACCTTATTTTGTTTATATTCTCTAGAACTCTTCAGGTTTATCGCAAAACTGTACATACATACACTCCACTGTAACAGATACACCAGAATTATTATCCATATTCAGCCAGATAGTTTCTGTCTTTTCATATTATTTCACATTTATTCACACTTTCATGAGCACTGCATTTAAATCCCCTCAAATTTTAATCCATATTTAACATAAACATACATTTAACATGATACGAAGGCGGCTTTTGGTGTATCACCGAATATTAAACCAACAGACCAGAATAGCACTTTTGTTGAATATAAGACCATTAAGGAACACATGTCTTTACCATACAACTCCAATGAACCGAGAAAATACAAAAATGGAAGATTTGAATGCAAAGAGTTCTAGTGAATCAATTTTGAATAATATATCACCAACTTTAAACAGTAATTCCAATCTCAATAAGATAAAGATGGATGAAAAAAATGAAGAATTGGCCAAATGGATTAGAAATAGTTATATAGAAACCCCATTGATCATTTCAGGGGAAACTAGTATACCTTTAACCTCACATGATAATATTTATAATTTAGACTTCAGTGGAGGGAGTTTTATTGGTGGGATACCGGCTGTCGATGAGGACACTTTCAATATTATTTGGAAATATAAATTTTGCATTGGAGACCCACAGACTGTCGAAGTAGTTATTAAAAGAATTAATAATAGAAGAACGATATTTAATGTGAAACAATTAACATTATTATTATTATCATTAAAAGAATTGAAAAGATACACACATATTCACAGAATATATACTGGTTATAGTGTCTATCTAAAATACTTTTTGGAGGATAAGGTAAATGGCATTACAGATACAGATAAGGACTTACTTTTGGAACTATTTATGGAATGTGAGAAAAAGTTATCAAACTATACAGATTGTGAAAAATTATTCTCTCATTATATAAAATATTCTAGAATAAAATCTGAAGTTACATTATTAGGTCTCCGATCGTTTATTGAAAATAATAACCTTCAAGTTGCGAAAGAATTTTTCATACAAATAATGACTAATAAAGAAACTTTCCCATTATCATCAAAGGACTTTTATAAACTTTTAAAATTTCTAAATACAGTTCGAAATTACAAAACCATGGATTATTTCTACCAGTTATGGCTACATTACAGAACAGAAGAGATAAATTTAACTGAAGAGAACATAAATATTACATCTTTGATGTATCGAACATATCTTTTATCCGATGATGAAGAGAAGATTAAAACATTTTTGAATAATGAAAGTATTAAAAATAGTAAATTCACAACTACGATTAGATATGAATTAACTAAATTTTACCACGAGATATTTTCACTTGCAAAGGTTAATAATAATAGGTTATTAACGATTAATATTCCAGCAGAGCTTACGGAAGAAATTAAACTATATTCTGAAAAATTGAGGGATAACTTTAAGGAACGCCGGCTGTTCTACCTAACATTACTTCAAGCATTCACAAAATTAAACAATATCACAGAGATAAAAAAACTTTTGGAAATTGTTGATGAAGATCCAAATATTGAATTAGATAGTGACTTCCATGCCGGAATAATAACATACTTTATTAAAAATGGTAAATTAATAGATTTAGTCGATTATTATAAAGAATTACAAAACCTTCATAGCGAGATAAGTCAAAAAAAAATGTTCATATCTCTCTATAGATGTTTTCAGAATGCTAATAGCACAATATCGCAAGAATATAAAAATGAAATGTTACTAATATTAAAGAGTACACCTGTTTATGTGCATGCTTTCCCTTGGATTTCAAAACACAAACTATTTTGGAGAGATAAACATAATTTATCATACCTTGATAGTATTACTTACTCTAAATTTAAATGTGCATTAAAGGCAGACGATTTAATTGAAGCAAAAATGTTACTAATTAGTCGTTGTCGAGATGGAATAATGCCTCATGTTAATATGTTCTATGTCTTACTTAATATGTGTTTGGAGGGTGGATATATTAATTTAGCAACAATGATAGATCAAATGATAAAAGATATGTATCATCCTAATTCTCATATGACTATGAAAATTCAATTATTATGGTTGAAAAAAAATTTACTATTATCTAAAAAAACTCAAGGGGCTAAAAGAGAAGAAATAATTAGAGTTGAGACGAGATTTAAGAATGGTGCTCCGTCATTTCAAAATTTGATACAATTGGCAAATATATATTCTGGGATATACGATTTTGAAAATTGTCAAAGAGTTTTAAAATCTGCATTTTCAGAAATGAATCAGGATGATAGAAGAGAATGGTCGATGTATTATTCTACTTTGTTGAAATCACATTGCAAAAAACTTGATTGGGAGCAGTTTATTGCAGTATTGAAAGATTGGAATTTTAATAAGAAAGCATATTATCTTAATGTAAATACAGTCAAACAATTGAAACAACTTATGAAATTTATGAAAAAACGTCAAAAAAAGGAAGACGAAGTACAAAATGAGGCTCCAGGTGAAACGTCAATGATTGATACATATGAGAAAGAGATACTAGCAGAGTTAGTGAAACTGGGTCAAACTTATGGTGTGAATAAAATTAATACCCTTAACGATATGGATATGGTAAGCAAGTTTCTACAAGGTGTCCTTAAGAGAAGGTTGAACGATATAACTAAGGAATATTTAACTAAGCGTGAAGAACTAATAGCCAGATACAAGCATCTGGAATAGTTCTTGGATACGTGAGCCAATGACGGACATATATATTTTTTTTACTTTAATCCATTCAAATGACTTTACCAAGAAATTGACAACTTGTAAATACAAAAAGTACTACTTGAGCAGTCAGAAAATAATATTACACTTGGCACATTTACACATGTATTATATATAAACCTTTACACTTATAAATCTTTATTCAATATAACTTAATATTATAATTCTTTCCTTATATGGTCTCTAGACGTCTGTCACTAAAATTGACAACCCTAACTAGCAAACCTCTCACTATTGACGAACGTGCACTAATTGACATACAATTTTTTTATAAAAAGAAGGAACTTAACTTTGATTGGCTGGGGACGTTTCATATTTGCAAACGCCGAATTCGCCGAGGTCCCTGACAAATCATTGTAGAAATAATTTTATTATGAATATTTTTTTCTTTTACTCCGTGCTGTTGGCAGACTAAAGAAAATTGATCGAAAGGGGAAAGAACAGAATCCGAGAACTTCTAAGGTTTACATGTACACAATACGTGTATTCATATATATATATATATAAAGAGAGAGAGAGAAGAAAACAGTGCTAGTCGAGGAACTTTCAGACGTTTTCATAATATATAAGCAACATTCGATAATTATATTTTATTTAAATTTCAGTCTGTTTTTATATTTTTGGTAAACTTCACTGTTAAATTTTCAATCGATAAATAAATAAAAAAGACATAACACACATAATTATATTTAAAAAATGGCTAACAAAGTGATACAATTACAAAAAATATTTCAAAACTCTACAAAACCACTATGGTGGAGACATCCAAGATCTGCATTCTATCTATATCCATTCTATGGTTTATTGACTGTTGCTGTGGTTGCTCCACTGCTATATATTCCTAACGCTGTTTTAGGTATTAAGGCTAAAAAGAATTAATAAGTAATTACTGTTACAGGAAGAGAAATTAATTTTCTTTTAAGAGAGAACAGAAGACTCTTTTGATCATCTTTTTGATTTTACCAATTTTTATTTTTTACCTTATGTACTTTATGCTGGAAGTGGGTTTGAAACTCACTGAATTATCTATATTTTTTTTTCTCTAATAATAAAATTATTTATATTCCCTTTATACTTTTTAAAAAAGTTTTGCAATTTTGACGTTACTCTTTTACAAAATCTGAATTGTTAAAGTAAGTTCACATTTAATATCGTTAAATACCAAGTAACTTTTTTATTTTAGATTTACTAGATATATACATATATGTATAGTTTATAAATAAATAGATTATGCTATCTATTAAAAAAAAAGCCTTTTGTTTTATAATGATTACATTTTTTTTTTGTCCTTTTAGGTATACACATATCCTTAAGTTATGCCAATGGGTCCACAAGTGTTTATATAAACCACATTTACAGAGTCTTCGACGGGATGGATTTTATAAGTTATTAAAAATGACTGCCTTAGGAAAAATTATGTAATAACTATTACAATGTTCTCTCGGCTTGTTTTAATCATCTTCCCAATTGATTTCATCATCACCATTTAAGAAGTCATCCAGTAACTGTTTTTGTTGCTCTTTATGTTGAGTAACTTTAAAAATGTTTTGTTGTTCTGCTATTCTTTTCTTGATGATATCAAGTTTAGAAGGAGAAGCAGGAGTAGATTTGGCTGCTGAAGTACTACTATGGTGTGGCTCTAGTGTTGGTTTGCCTCTGGAAGAAGGAGGGGTGTAGTATGCATTGTTTTCACGTTTGGGATGTGTATTAGTATTAATTAGGGACTTTGTGAAAGGTTTTTTTTTGTTATTACTACAGTGCGAATCCTTCTTATTAATAGGTTCATCGCGGAATTGATCAAAATTAATAACTTCCCCCACTGGAGAATTACTTTTATTAATTGGTTTATCGCGATAGTCATCGAAGTTCACTGTCTGCCTTTCTGGAGATCTACTATTATTATAACTGTCGCTATTATTGTTATAGTTATTATGCCTCTGGTTGCGGTTACCTCTCTTAGAGTTTGTGTGTGATTTTGTAGGTGATTTTCTAACCACTTCAGGTTCATCCGGTGCATCTGCCCAACTAGATTCTAAGGCCATTGTTAATATGATTATGTTATGTTATCTTTTGTTTATTGCAAACGTCTATGATTTTGACCGTTATTAGTTTATAGCAACATCATCTCATATCATATTTTTCTATAGCTCATTGTTTGAATATACTCTTAATCCGGATTATTTTTTTGTTTCTTTTGTTATTGTTTTGCATTTACTAGGAAAAAAAATGTTTCAATGTGCATTACCCGCATGGTTTAAAAAATAAAATCAAAAATTGGGTTTTAATACAAGAAAGGTTAAGGAAGTTATTGACGAGATCTTCGATATTATATGACTCATAAATTTAGCTCATTAGAATTCTATGGAATTCTTGTTTTGCTTGATTTACATTATTAACTCGAGTGAAGGACCAATGCTGTTTTTTTACCATTTCAATTAAAACTATTAGCAGAAATAACTGTTAGATTTTTAAGTAAATGAGCCATCGATAAGTAAGAGAAATACCATGCCTTATAACAATTTTCTGTAGTCCCTCTTGATCTCATATTTAAAGCTAAATGTTATGTGCCAGTTCA
Organism: Maudiozyma serrabonitensis; assembly: GCA_030571355.1. Taxonomy (NCBI): domain Eukaryota; kingdom Fungi; phylum Ascomycota; class Saccharomycetes; order Saccharomycetales; family Saccharomycetaceae; genus Maudiozyma; species Maudiozyma serrabonitensis. Next base: position 222,878 of record JAJLXS010000005.1, on the reverse strand, counting down.
AAATTCTGTTCTCGATTATGTAAAACCTCCACATATTTGACATACTAATCAGGTTCTCCCAAAAAGCATGGAGAGATTTATTCATTTTATCCGGAAAACAGTAATAACAAGGGAGAAAGAAATTGATATCTCCCTTACTATGTCATCGCACAACTTGGAACTATACTTTTCGTATGACAGTACTGCGAGCAGAAAGACTCATTGTTTAGCACCGGTCTTCTTCCCTAATAAATTGTGGGCCGTTAACGTTTCTTTTCTATAAGATTTCGGCACGGAATAGAAAGTCCCTTGCGCTATTTTACTGGTTGGTGATGAGTAATTAAGTAATGTTCTTGTCTGGCAATCCTTTAGCATACCCCAAGAACGTAGATTAGATATCATTTTTATACTATCTAAATATTGTTATCCTTGTGGTAGAAAAGTTCATAGTTTTCTTTAGATGGAGGGTTGAAATTTCGTCACAATAAGTACTTCTTAAAAGGTTTATTTCTTTTTTAATAGGTATGAATGTCGAAAATCGATGTGCTTAAAACTAGAAATGACTGAAACTTATCTGTAATTTAACTTTTTCATTACTTATAGATATCTTTCTTTTTGACTAATTTAATATACTCTACCAAAAACGTCTTTTTAATTTATAATTCTTTGCCACATAAAATATATTAACAATGACAAGGACTACTATGAGTAGTGAAACTCCAACACCCAAACCGTCTACTGTTAGCATCAAAGAAGATTATCATGTACAAACGCGGAGCTTAAATTCTCCTTTAGAAAACTCGAGTGATCCAGATTTCACCATAGACAATCATCCCTTAAGAATACAGGATAGTTTTATAGAAAAACATATCAAACCAAACACAGGTATCATACTCCTTATAATAGCGCAGTTTTTTAACTCTTTGATGGTTGTATCCACAAAAATACTGGAGACCAATCCAGATGCAGAGACACATATAAAACCTTTACAAATTCTACTAGTCAGGATGTTGATAACGTGGGTAGGTACACTAATATACATGCAATGTAATAAAGATACAGTGAAGTATGCTCCTTTTGGTGACCCTGCAGTAAGAAAATATTTAGTTCTAAGAGGATCCTGTGGGTTTTTTGGTGTCTTTGGTATGTATTTTGCATTGATGTATTTATCCATAAGTGATGCTGTATTAATTACTTTTTTATCACCTACGTTGACAATTTTATTAGCCTGGGTAGTTCTAAGGGAGAAAATTAACCGTTGGGAAGTACTAGGTTCCATGGTATCTTTCATAGGTGTCGTACTTATCATTAGACCCCCATTCTTATTTGGGACAAATATCAACGGTAGCTCCGATGGTAGTAGCGTGGTGGAAACAAGTAACCCGAAGGAACGTTTAATGGCTACTATGGTAGCATTATGGGGTGCTCTTTGCGGGAGTGCTGTCTACATCATTATTAGATTTATTGGGAAGAGAGCTCATGCCATTATTAACGTTAGTTATTTCTCTCTAACAACCCTTATAATTTCTACTGTTGGTGTTGTGTTTATTCCATCTATGAATTTTCAAATTCCACATTCTAAATTAGAATGGTTGCTATTTACCAATTTAGGTATATGTGGGTTCATTTTTCAATTGATGCTAACGTTAGGTATTCAAAAGGAAAGAGCCGGTAGAGGTTCTCTTGTAGGGTACACACAACTTATATACTCTATATTTTGGGATGTTAGTTTATATCATCACTGGCCACCTATTTGGTCTTGGGCAGGTATGGTGATTATTATTGGTAGTACCATATTTGTGCTTAAATTCAAGTCCCCTAGTGATGATGATAGTGATTGTGATTTGAGCACTTCGGCGGCTAAGGATCCCGAGTCCCTACAGAGTCCGGATGAAGGGCTGGAGATGGACGATTTCAATATCGATGATTCAACTGATTAGCCCAGTACTTAATTCACTTTATAAATTTGATATATGTCTTATATATACTTTGAACATAACAAACAACCTTTTAAAGGTATCTAAAATTCAATCTTTTACTATGTAGCGAAATTAGACTCCTTAGGAGTTACCGTTCGGGTATCTATCTCATCTCAATTTTTGCTCGCTTCGCATATAGAGGAGGTAACATGTTGAATTTTAGGATTAAAAAAATGCGAGCCTTACATGAAGAATGAAACACAGATAAAGAATGATCACTTCCCCCTTTGAAGAATATTACCCACAAAAAACTCCAACACATACTTACTGCAAGTGGAATAAATTTAATAATTATTTCCCTAAAATAAAACTGTAACATCGAAATATAAACCGGATATTATCACTGAAAGGAAACTCTATATTTAAGGGTTTCTTTTAATAATAAGAGGAATAAAACATTAAAACTGCCAAGCTAACCAAAATGCAAGCAACAGTTAAGACACTGCTTAAAACAAATAGATTTATTACCCAATTGGGGACGAAAAATAACTGTTTTAATAATATTTTCATCAGATATAACACTACTCAAAGAAAATCTCATTTCAAAAAATGGTCAGAACTAGAATTACCGGAGAGACAACAATTTATTAAAGAATTTGTAAAAAATTACAAAAAACAATTCCCAAAATCAAGAACGAATTTATCTTTAAAAATGTTATCTCTTGATATGGATAAATTTGAGGACTCCCCAGCAGTCTTTGGAATTTTTTACAACGATATATATAAAGAGTTGGCAAGAGAGGCTGGTCAAAATACCATTGTACAGTCTATTGCGGCTCGAGAAGAAAATAGATTTACTCACCATACGTTTAAAAAATTATTAATTCGTAAACCAACTAACATTCCATAAAATATCAAAGTAATAAATCCATTTGTACTTTGGTCCTACATTATTCTTATTTCGCAATCCGTATATTATGCACACACACACATTGAGACCAATATAATAACTGATACATAACATATCTCAGATGTATTACATAAAATGAATTACATATAGAAAATATATTAAAAATTCAACAATAATAACTACTAAATAAAGTACAAAAAAAAGAATAAGTAAATAATGGGTAAAAAAAAAGAAAAGAAAAATAAGGTGCCTTTCAACAGGTACCTCTATAGTTTCTCTTTGCTCTTTGTTCTGTCTCTTTTGCTCTCTTATGACTAATCGTTGGCTGCTTAGAATCATCGACTGGTGAGGCTAATTCTAGAAGCATGTTATAGACATAATCACGTCTACTTTCTGTAGATTCATACAACCTGGATTCGACCCTTTGTGTTAGATTGTTATAAGAATGAATTAATCTTGACATAACGTTTTGAATATCAGAGAGTAACAATTCAGCTAAATCAAGTTTCATCTCTGTTCTAAAAACAACCCTTAAAATTTCATATTCATCAGAATTATCTTTGGATTTTGGTAATGGATAATTAGGAATAATCCAACCACGTTGTCTCAACATTGAAGAAATAAGTACTTGTGGAATTTCCGAATAAGTTTTGCGGAATTTATCTGTTAATTTAAAAGCAACCAATGGAACACCGGGTTTGTACATATCTTGATTGACCCAATAGTCCTTAACATCATCTGGTGTAGAATCATCTAATATTCTTTCATGAATACCACTAACAACATCAAAATGTCCAGCTAAAGATGGTAAGTTCAATAAACCATAAGAAAATGTTCTTGCCACGTAAAGTGATCTTCTAAATCTTTCACTGTATCCGACAGATCCTAAGGAAATGAAGTTGAAATATTGGTGAACAACTTGGAACCCTGGTCTTGAGAAATTTAATCCAAAGGTTTCTTCTACGCCACCAAGATATTTCAATCTAAATCTCAATTCTGGTGATAGGAATGATTCATCCTTCCATAATACCCAACCCAAACCAGGTGTTGTCAAACCAAATTTGTGACCGCTCGTATTGATACTAACTACCCTCGGATTATTAAAAGCCCACTTCTGCATACCATATTTCTTCATATGTTTACTTCCAAAAGAGAAAGGTGCAATAAAACCGCCGGAAGCGCCATCAACATGAATAGGGATATTTTTATTTGCCCAATCTGGATGCTTGGCTTCGATTTCATCTAGAATATTAGCACTTTCTTCGACATTCTCAAAATGTCCAGTATATGTTGTACCCAAAATGATGAAACAACCAATGGTATTTTCGTCCACATAATCCTTTAAGTCTTTTGGATCCAACATATGGTGGCTCTTGAAACTGACAGGAACAGTTCTACACTCCACTTCAAAATAACGAGTAAATTTCTCCAAAGCAACTTGACATGCACAAGACATAATGATATTAGGTTTTGAAATATCCTTACCAGCTAAAGACATCTTGTGTTCCCATCTTTTCTTCATCGCTAGTCCACCAAGCATAATAGCCTCGGATGAACCAGTAGTAGAACAACCAATCGGATGGTCTTTGGGCCCACAATGCCATAATTGTGCCAAAATTGAAATACAACGTTGAGTCAGTTCAATTAGCTGTGGATACTCATCATTATCTGCCAAGTTTTTATTAATGTTCTCCTTGATAAGTCTGTCAGCTATGGGTGTAGTAAAAGTATTAACAAAACTTGCTAAATTCAAATGTGGATTACCATCTAGAGTTAATTCATTATGAATTAACTCGTAAGTAAGTTCTTCAGGTAAACCGTACGCTGGGATAGCAAACTTATCCTTAAGAGCAGATGTTCCGGCTGCCAGAGAACTCTTAGATTCATCGGCTAGTGTAAGTTCTTGTAAGTTTGTAGAAAGTAATGTAGTCTCGGGTATGGCAGACAATAATTCTTGTTCTGATAATTGCAGACTACCTCTACGTTTTTCATGTGTATGTAACATTATTCTGTTGTTGTTGTTTTGGATTTTAATCAATGGATACAAATAAGCTTGTAGCCTTCTAATTGTCAAGAAACAAAGTATCTGAAAGGTCTTAATTAAACGGTTTTTAGAAGTACAATTAGAAAAAAGAATTTAACAGAGTTTTTCTAATCAAGTTACTCCTTTCTTCATGGTTATTTATACTGCTAAAATAGGGGAGGTGATTCTAATGACATCTCCTTTTGCAGATCGTAGCCCCGAATTTTACCCGATTTATTAAAGGAATTTAGCGAGAATGTATATAATCAGGGAAGTCCGAAGAGTGAGATAAATTTCAATGGCATTCATAAAATTTATAAATGATGATAATGCATATTTATTATATATTAGCAAAAATATTATATACATACGTTCTATATATTTGAGTGATGTGTGCTTTAGACTTAAATCTGTGGTTTAAACTGCGCTCCAACCTAATTGCGATTCAAATGTATTCTTGTCTTATGTGATCTTTCCTTTAAATATGCAGAAGGCGGGTTATAATCTCCTTCACAATTAAGACTACTGTGAAGGAGTTAATGGTGGTAGTCATATCATTGTATCATATGGTTTCAGTATTTTTCATTTCGAATCTAAGATATAACAATTGATAATCATCCAAATCGTAAATGATTTTATCTATCTTTGTATATTTTGGACCTATATCAATATCACTAACTAATCTTTGAAAAGATCTAGAGTTTTGAATATCTTTACAGAAAAATGTTAAACAGAATTCTGTTGGTTGAAATACTTTAAGAACTTTTTGTAAAACATCGACATTATCCTGTTTATTATCAGAGACTGCGTTAACAGGGACATTACTTTCAAAAGAAGCATATGACCAACCTTTCTCTGGTGTGACGTGTAAAGTATAGTAATATTTATCATCAATAATCATATTTGAGGAATAACCACATGGAGAAAATGCAAATGCATCATGATGAAAGCAAGAATTCTTTGATTCATGATATATTTTATCTAAACCTGTCTTTTTTGTCATATTATAACCTAATAAATGACCTTCATCATCTGCATCATTATCCTTTTCATCAATGGAAGATGTAGCAGATTTGACTTCTCTATTACAAACAAATTGATCAGCACATTTATGATTTAAACCAGTCATTAAAATTTCTACGGTCTCATCGTTGTTATATTCGTAGTTATTGGTCTCATGGCATTCCATATCTCCATTTAATAAAGAATCTTCATTGGTATCAGTTACATAAAGATTCCAATGAGTTCCTTGATCACTTCTTCCAACTGTATAACTTTTCCCGTTAGTAAAAAATTTATTCAAATAATCAACTTCATCATTCCAATTTCGATGAATTGAGCGTTGTTTTGATGGGAACATGAAAGAACGTCTTGAATAAAAAACTTTATAAGGACTAAATTTACCATTATCTAAGGTGCATTTCCAATCTAATAACAGGTTTACTTGCTTAAAGACTTCCTCTAAACAGAATAAAGTTGTAGTAGTACCACAAGTCTTCATAGTTATCTTATGGTCATAAACAAACAATGAGGATTCACTTAATAGGAATGCATCCATACATTTAGTAGATTTAATAGATAAAACTTCACATTTAACCAATTTTAATATATCTGTCCATATTTGTACAGGGATTGATCGTAACGTTTTTGTCTTATCTGGAATTGCACAAGGATCTGGATAAAACCAAATTTCTAATAATTTTTCTGGTCCTTCAAATGCTTCTGTTGAATCCAGAGTTGCGCTTAATTCATGGTCGATATAGGAATGATTGGTTAATTCCTTAATGGTGATAGTCATGGTGATGATGTGATGAGATTAAAGGACTTGTACGATTGTTCAAAGAAAAAAAAATTGTAACGAAAAAGAGTGAAGAAGAGGGCTGTATATATTCAAATCAATAATAATTTTTAAAATAACAAACCGTCTATATCCCTTTTCTATAATTCTTACAAATATATGATTAGATGATTGTAACAGAGCAATAGTAATTCGAAGACTTCACTCAGATTAACAATGTGCACTAAATTATCTCGAGACGGGGTTTATGAAATTTCTGCTTTGGATGAATTTTTTACTTATTTTTTTTGTAAATTATGGAAAAATAGATGATTTTTCGCCCTTTCTCTATACTCGAGAATAAAAGAACAAATGAAACAAGAAGCAAGTATACAAGATGTGTATCAATATATATAGATGTGCTTATATAAATGTGTGTTTGTGTGCGTCTCTTTATAAATATACAAATAAATTGAACCAACTAAGCATTGAGAATGTATTCAAATCGGTCAATTAAATTTGCTCTCATCTCATTCATTAATTAATATATTTCAATGAAAATTTCAATTTTGGTTCTCTTTCAACTTTTGCGCTCATCGCGTTTTGCCAGATTTTGTTTGGGCTTCTGCGACACTTTCTTTATCAAATTTTGACGCATTTCAAATTGGCAGAGAAAAAAAACTGAAAAATTTTTTGATTTTTGTTTTTTGGCCAAAAATTTTGAATTTTGAATTGTTTGACATATTAATCTATTGGTGTGGATTTGGGATATTTAAGAAATTTGAGGGTGATGAGCTGATACTTGCGATCGTTCAGAGATGGCTAAGTGGTTGATTGGCTGAAATACTGAGCTACTTAGTTGTATGTACTCTGGTGATGCCTCCATTGCTTGATCGCCGACAAGTTCTATAAGCATTCCATTCATTTCTTGTAGAACTACCTCATCAAGGTACCTTTTTAATGTTTAATGTATTTGATCATGTTGTTTGTTGCATTCGTATCTTGTATATGTTTGTTTATTATTGAATAAATAAATGTATGTTCCTTTTCTTAGCAGTCGGCGCCGAATCCCTCGGCCGAATTGCTAGTGTTATGATAACTTCGCACAAAATTCTTTTAATTTCTTGGGATCTCTTGGTAAAATAATAGCGTCCTTTTGAAGTAAATACTGATGGCGTGAAAATTCATTATGGGATAAACCAAAAGACTTAACTTACTTAATAAGAAAGGCAATATAAGAACAAGTAACACTAGTTCACATTGTTATATATTAAATTATAATAATATAGACTGACTGCTAATATCTCAATCTAGTTATTAAAAGAACAATAAATAAAATAACATCACTATCATTTCTTCTTTTTTTTAGGTTGTGTGTGATTGCTAGTTCTTTTGTTTTTTAGCGTAATTATCAAGATATGTCATTTGGTAATCTCAGTAACAGTTTCCAGGCTTACGATAATGATTTTGGCCTTGGACATAATGGTGCTAGAATATCATTGAACTATTTTGATGGTATTCCAGAACAAAATCTTTTAAACTCTCTAGAAAGTAATAATTTAAGACTAATATTTAAATCTTTGTTAAAGAGAGATGATACCACTAAAGAAAAAGCTTTGAATGATTTAAATGGATTGATTGATGATGATCTATCGAAACAATTGGGTAAGGAATCTCAATTCAATGATGATATATTTTTAATTTGTTGGTCTCAAATTTTTGCTAAATTGATTACAAATGAGTCAAAATCCATTAGAATTGCAGCTAATTCATTTACAATTAAATTAATATCACTATTAAATAAGTCAATATCCAAATTTTTAAAGGATTTTATACCTTTTCTACTATTAGGTACATGTGATACAGATTCAGTGGTTAGTAAGACATGTAAAACAGAATTCGAAAATTGTTTCAATAATGATCGAATGAAATTGAATGCCCTTTGGAAAGTATTCCAAGAACAAATAATTTGTTTAATTAAAGAAATTTTAGTTAATGAATCCACTGATACTATTTCTGATCAACGATATATTGATGCCGAAGAAGCTAAGTTTAAATATAATAGATTAAGCACAAGTGCAATTAATTTATTAATCCTAACAATAAATGCTAATAATGAAACTTATGTGAAGGCAGATTTCAAGGATATTTATAAAGATATCTTATCAAGTGAATCCTTTTGGAAGTCTTTTAATCTATTGAATACATTCAATTTGAAAAAATATCAAGCCATTTTAAATTTAATTTATATCCTTTATTCGACTAAATTTTTCAAATATAATAAAGATATATTTAAAACTGCGATAAGAAATATGTTTAAATCATTTACACAAATAAATAAAAAGAATATTGCCAATTTAAACACTCTCATCCCAATGATATTGGATACATTGGTTAAATTGACAGAATATAAGGATGGTAGGATTTGGTCGTATGATAAGGATTCTAATAAAAAATTACAGGATTTCTTATCCGTTACATCTAAGAATGTCACTCCGCACTACTATGATTACTTATTCCAACTTTATAATGTCACCAAACCTTTAGATATATTGGAAGTTGAAAAGGAATGGTTACCAATTTGGGAAAAAAGTCTTGATGCATTAAACGATAAACCATTTATTGGAAGATATGGAGCTCAATTGTTTAATGAATTTTGGATAAATTTTTACAAATTTTTGGAAGAAAACCCAGATATCAGTGAAAAAATTTTACAGGAATGTATAAAAAAAACATTGAAAAATGGTAATTCAATGGATTCATTACCAGATTTGAGGAAAGTTTTACAGAATATTGTAAGAGCAGATAATTTGGAGGAACTTTTTGAAAATGTTATCTCTGAACTTGATGACAAAAGCCCACAACTACCAAAACATTATATTTATAATATTCTCGCCATATTATTGACTTCTCCTTCAAATGAAAGTTCTTTAAAAAAGTTATCCACGTTCACCACCGAAAAGTTATCAAATGACCCGTCCTCAATAGTTCAACAAGAACTATTTACTGTTTGTAAGAAGTTGATTGACTCCAAATCAAGTGCCATAGAAAAAGAACTTTCTAACATAATATATGAATTACCTACATGGGTAGAAAAATCAAATTATAAATCAGCAATGGATATACTTATTAAATATTCAAATTCAGAATTCATAGAGACCAGTGATAATTGGCAATCTTCTATACAAGATTTTTTCACAGTCTGTTTATCCTTAGATATTCAATCATCTGAAATGATCACTTTAATTGCATCCATAAACAGAAATCGTTATGAACAGTTGGTGTCATCTGATGATTCAATCAAAAATTATGTTGAGAACTATATCAATAGTTTTTCGTTTGATAGCATTGATAACTTAAAGACACTATTCAGATCTCATCTCCTTAATGAGAAACTGTTATTACGTATGTTTTCTGAAGCTGAAGCATCTAATAAAATACCAGAATTTGTCCAATGTGCCTCATTATTATCAGATCAACTGAAAAAATATTTATTTTTGGATTCTTCATTTCTTTTCAAAACAATGTTCGTATTTTCTGATGACACAACTGATAAAGTATATGAAATGGTATCTTCATATATTAGTAAATCAACTTCTCATGATGATAATTCCATTTCTATCAAGTTATGTTCTATTATTGTAAATCATATTAAACATTCCCAAGTGATTCTCACTGATACAAATGCAAAGGAATTGCCTTGTTTAAACATTGCGAGGGATATAATTAAGTTAAATCCAGAAACTATTCACCATTTTATCCCTGTTCAAATTGATGAATTCTTCTTAGAATATGTCCCTCATATTGATAGTAGGATTAGCATCACCAGTACCATGTCAGTTAGTTCATTTTTACATCCACTGAGTGATGAGACGCAAGATATTTCAAAGTGGTTGGAAATTATTAAATTAGGTCTTTTCTTGGATTATTTAGTGTCTGAAAATGAACATCTTCTATCAGATGAGTTGATGGTACTATTTTCAATAATAGCAGAACTATCAGATGACTATAACGCTATATCAAATACTCCAGATCCAGTGTTATGTAATTTCACTCATAATTTGGTAAAGTCAGAAATATCAAAGGATGTCTATCTTGAAAATACATTAGCTACTATATCTGGTGATGATAGCGATACTGAGAACATTCTATCTGTAATCTTATCCAATATTAATGATGTCACAACTTTCTACAAAATTAGAGTGCTCCGTAAGGTCCTAGAGAATGAAAACGATCAGATGTCGAAACTTACTCTAATTTCTTTTATTCCAAAGATAGAAAAATATGTAACTGAAACAGTAAGAGGAAAGGATATGAAGCCTTCGAGATATCTGTTATCCGCTGTCTTCCTGTCATTATTATCGGAAGTTCCAGAAAATGAGACATGTTCTAAACTAAGAACTCTGCTTGCTGCTGACTGTATAGGTATTAGAGAGTCTGAATTGTTACAGGAAAAGAATAAAACAAAACAATCATTAATTTTATTAGTAAATATGTTAAAAGTGGATGTTGCTATTGTTGACATAAAAGATTTTGTCCCTATTGCTCCACAACGTCTAAATATGGTTATTAAGACTATTGAAAAATGGTTAGACAGTGATATTATTTATGAGCCAAGTTTCATTGGGATGCGTTTAGTATTACTAAATTTCTTTTCTTTAGTTATGAAATATCCATCAGTTGTAGATATGAATGAACATTTGTTAGATATTGCCGGTAAATTATTAGTTGATTCATTGGCAATGTGTCAATTAGATGATACACCGTATCTATTATCCTTAAGAAAATATTCGTTAGAGTTGTGTGATACCGTTGAACAATTCAATTCATCAAATGCATTTAGAGCTGAGTTTGGTGATGAAATAAATGGCAATATTCAGGAGTTATGTTTTATCGAGTTCAAGTCAGAATCAAATAACCAAATTTCAATGTCATTTTACAGACAACTTTTCAACTTTATTTCTTCAAACATGAAATCAAAGGATCTTCTATCTTACTACGACCGATTTTTTAAAGCATTTTTGTCCTTTGAACCAAATAAATTTAAATCAGTGGGTCAAAAACGTCTGATTACCTTGGTATTAGGTAAAATAATTAAAGAAAGACAACAAAATCAAGTTATTGAATTTGAACTAAAGCAACAACAACTTCATCCACATTCTCATGAAGATGAAGATGTATTCTTCGATGCTCGTGAAGATTTAGATAACGATTCAGGTGACGCTTCAGATGATGGTTCAGATGATGATAATGACTTTAAGATTCCAATCGAATTAATCAATAAACTAAATGATAACTTCCCTGTAGAATACCTGGAATATTGTGAAAAAACTGAGTTTATCACATACTTATGGAATTGGCATTTGGCTTTGCAATTCTTTGAAAATATTTCATATAAAATGCGTCAATTATACATTGAACAATTAAAGGAGCATGATTTGATCAATAAGATGTTTGATTTTGTTAGTGACCAAATTGATCTGAATGAGATTAATTTCTTTAAAGAACAACTTGCAGTCTACAATATTGGCCATTATGCAAAAATGGAAAATGAGTTTATGACACATAATGAGGACTTATCCAACGAATCTAAGTATTTAATGGCACATTTGATGTATGAACTGTTTAATAATGTTGGGTCGTTGACTAGTGTATGGTTCTTAAATATTAGGGATAGATCATTGCAAAACAAAATTGATAAATTTGTCTCTCAGTTTATTTCTCCATTATTGATTTCTAGTGAAATCGATGCTGTTTCTAAGAAGGTTGAAGAGTTAGAAAAGAAAGATGATGCACTTTCTATTAAGATTAACCAGGTTACTAATGAAATCAAGGCAAGTTATCTGATAGATGAACAGAATTTGGTCATATCTTTTAAACTACCAAGTAACTATCCTTTGAACAATGTTGATGTCATAGGTGTTTCAAGAGTTGGTATTACTGAACAAAAATGGAAACAATGGATTATGTCTACTCAACATGTCATAACAGGTATGAATGGTTCTGTTCTTGATTCCCTGGAGTTATTTACTAAAAACGTTCATTTACAATTCTCTGGTTTCGAAGAGTGTGCTATTTGTTATTCTATTTTACATGCAGTTGATAGAAAGCTACCAACAAAAATATGTCCAACATGTAATAACAGGTTCCATGGTGCTTGTCTATATAAGTGGTTTAGATCATCTGGTAACAACACTTGTCCATTATGTCGTGGAGAGATTCCATTTAGAAAATAGACATAGTAAATTATATTTTATTAGTTTTACATAATTTATAGAATGATTGATATGTGATTTTCTGTTCAAACTTAGTACGGTTTGTCAGCTATTTTACCTTAAAGGGTTCATTGCACCAGTTGTGACTCTTCATTTTTACAACTTAACTTTCAGCTGTCACTACGTATACTTCGCGTTTTCCTCTGCCTTAATAGAAGTGAAAAATAAACTAGAATTATTGTTGCGATGAAGAAGTAAAAAACTTGAATTGTTCGATGAGTGAACTGAATTAATTCTAATTAACTAAAACTAGTACATCTGTGATATACTTTATATAAAATTATTTATTTCTGAGAAAACAATAATCGAAATTTACTTTTTAAATAAACAAATAAGTGAAGCAAAATATATAGGATATTAGATCGTTCAGATACTAATAATTGCTCTTTGATCATGAGAATCCTGTCCAAAAGAAGACTTCGGTTCCTAATAGCCGTGATCTTAGCCGTCTCAGCAGTTACTATATTTGTAAGATGTGTTGTACAGTTTCAACTGAATAAAGAAATAAAATATTATAGAAGATACTTCAAAGATCGTAAGGATAAGTTAGAAGGGATATATAATCCTCTAGAGATTAAACAGATACCAAGTGAAACAATCGATAACTTGTATACTAGCAGTCTCTCTAGATTAGAAGAACAAGGTAAAACTGTAGATTGGACAAAATATGCATACGTTAATTATGTGACAGACTCGGCTTACTTGTGTAATACTTTAATAATATTTGACGATTTGAAAAATAAGTATAAAACTAAAGCAAAACTAGTTTTATTGATTTCAAGAGACTTATTAGATCCAGAGTCGTCTAGTGATATCGAAAACATTAAGTTCCTTTTGCATAAAATTCAAATTCTAGATGAAAATCAGGTAGTTATCAAATATATTGACAATATAGTAAAACCTGATGATTATACACCTTGGAATGAAAGTCTTACAAAATTATTAGTATTCAATGAAACTGATTTTGACCGTATTATCTATCTAGATAATGACTCTATATTAAAAGACAATTTAGACGAACTCTTCTTCCTTCCACATTATATTAAATTTGCTGCTCCACTTACATATTGGTTCTTATCAGAAAAGGATATGAAAGATGCGTATAAAGAAATTGAACATGAGGACAAGAACTCTATTAATCTTAAGACATATACTAAAAAATTAGATTTGAGAATAAAAAATAATAAGATGATATATAACCATTTACCAAGTTTACCAAACTCCCTTTTTATGAATTCTAAGAATGTTGCTCAAGAAATTATTCATTCGACCTCATCAGCATCTCCATTATTTAATTTCCATATCAACAAGAAGGCTGGTAAGACTAAGTTTGCATCTAATTTAATGGTAATCAGGCCCTCCGCTGAACTTTTCAATTCAATAATTACCGAAGCATTACCAAAAGTCTTAGCTAAGAAAACTAAATATGATATGGATTTAATCAATGAAGAAATATACAATTTGAAGAAAATTATTTACTACCAATTTGATCTTTTCAGAAGAATGAAATCTAAATTTCAACCGGAAGTATTGGTTTTACCATTTGCAAGATATGGTCTATTAACAGGTTCTGTTAGAAATACGCAACATCATGATTTGATAACAAACGATGTGTTAGGCTATAAGAGATTAGATGAATCTGGACAACAAATAGAAAAGGGTTTAAGTGCTTCTATCGAAGACTCAAAATATATACATTTCTCGGACTATCCTATTGGGAAGCCTTGGAACTATGCTTCAATTTCTGAATTTGAATGCAAAGTTGATGAGAAGCATTCCAAAAATATCGAACAAGATACAGAGGCTTGCGCACAATGGAACTCGATATATGCTACGTATTTAGAAACCCGTGAAATCTGTAGCACCTAAGTAAGTATACTTTTATAATACATTTTTTAAAGTTAATATGCCAGTTAACATTTCTATATCTATGAAAGAAATGACAGAATGCAAACCTAATTGAAAATTAAATCGTTAGTGAAAAATCGTTACCCGAAGAAATTTTAAAAAAAAAAGTTTTCAAGAGGAAAACGAAAATTTGCATTTTTTATGCGATGAGCAAATACTATATATATATATATATATATGGATAAATATATGGCAATTAATTTTTGAACAATTTTTTGGTTGACTATATGATAATCTTTTTTTAAATTACATTTTAAAGAGATCAACTAATTATTTATTGATGGAGTTCTATATATAGTTCATATCTCATATTTCGTACAAGGTTCTTCTTTAGAATGTCTCCTTTTATCGTTTGACTATAGTTTTAAATAAATTCAAGATTTTATTATTGATGTTGTCTATTGTTTTCTTTTAAAATATTTTTTGAGATACTTTTCCCATATTAAGTAAATATTACAACTATTTGTGTTTGTTTTCCAACAAAAGTGAATCAGTATATGTGTGAATTTTTGCTATACTTATTTTATGTTTATCGAAACTAGAGAGATTCATTTTTCTTTGATATTTGTTGAAAGTGATTTTTTTTTGATGATCAGACAGAATTTGCTCACGCTTCATTTTTATGAGTTTTTCATCTTAATGTTTGTGAGTTTGAGAGTACTGTGACTTGTTAACATTGTTTCATTGTTTCCACTTCCATAACTTTGCAAAGTTAGAAGTCAAATTTAAGGTATTTTTCTCTTAGAATTCTGGTTGCTTTTATTTATTGATTATCAGATTTCCTGGATCTAATATTAATTAGAAATTATTAATCGTTTGCATCTAGATTTGATATATTAATGAGATATAGTTCTTTCGAAGCATATGTATGAAGTTCCCTTTGTTGGGTGGAACAATTTGCCGATGATTGTGATATTTATGTGGGTTATAGTTATTTTAAATGTTTTTATTTTACAAGGATACGATTGTTTCGATATCGAAGTAGGATCTTTGGGTTTATTCTAATAATTATATCAATTTCTCTTTAATAGTGAGTGGAAAGTATTTGAATTGTGTAATTACGATATGAATGGTCTATGGTCAATGAAGTCATAGAGTCAATATCCCATTTAATCGCTCATCTATTGAATTAATAATAGAATGTAGTTTCAAAATTGGGAGAAATGTTTATTTCGAAAGACATTATAAATTTTCTGATTAAATAATAAATCATATTAAACTTTTTTATGCTTGTGAAATATATATATGTAGATATATATGGTATAATAATAATAATAACTCTTTGTACTTTTCTTGAGTAATAAAGTGGATGCAAATTAAAAAAAATAAAAAGGGAAAACAGTTACGGTATGATGTAAAAGTAACGTTAACACAACTAATAGGAATAATAGAAGATTTGGTGAACGGATTGGTCATAATGAATTAAAATAAAATTAAAAAAAGGGGGAAGAATCATGCATTTTGAAGAGAGAATGTAGAAAAAAGGAAAGGGTGGAGATGATCTTTGTTCTATTTTGTTAAATAAACGCTATCAACTCTTTTTTGAACAGCATTTAAGATATCTTTTCTCTTTAATTTTTGTGCAGAAGTAACATAACCATTTTCTGGAGTCCATTCATCATCGAATAAGACAACACCTTGTAATAGTTCAATACCACTTAAGCCTTGACTTTTACCAGTCTTTAACATATCAGCTAGAACGGCACTTGCTAATTTTGGATTATCGACATATTGTTCAACATCTTCTCCTTGTTTCATTATGCCTAAAGAAATGGCTAATTTAGCTAGCTGTGGGAAAACTGGAACAACAATACCGACTGCTTTAACTTTTGTTTGATCAGCGTAACAACAGATATTCATAACATATTTGTTAGATCTATAAATAGATTCTAATTTTTCTAAAGCAATATATTCACCATTCATTGTCTTAACTAGATTTTTCTTTCTGTCAATAATCTTTAAATGACCATTGGCTGTCCATTCAGCAATATCACCAGTCTTAAACCAACCATCAGCAGTTAAAGCCTTAGCAGTTTCTTCTGGGTTTTTATAATATTCTGGTAAGACACAAGCACCTTTTAACCACAATTCACCTTGATTATTTTTAGCAAAATAATTTAATTCTTCAACATCAACTAATTTAGCTGTGATAGTACCTGCTAAATCACCAGCAACACCTAATTCAAAACGATCAGGTTGAGTAACAGTAGTATTGGCAACAGTTTCAGTTAAACCATAACCAATTAACATTGGACAAAGGATATTTGATAAAAATTCTTGAGCATCTAAACTAATTGGAGAACCACCATTACACATAAATTTTAAACGACCACCAGTAGCTTCTTTAACTTTTTTAAAAATCATTCTACCAAGAGCATCACCACCTGGTAAATGTAATTTTTTTAAAGTTAATTTTGTATTATAAGCAGTCCAAAATACCTTTTGAACTAAAGCAGGTTGTTGACTTAATTGAGCTAGAATACCTTTTCTAATAGTTTCCCAAACAGCGGCAACACCAACCATAAGAGTTGGTCTAAATTCTTGTAAATCACCTTGACAATTACGCATAGATTGAGCTGATAAAGTTTTAACAGTACCATAACCAATACATGACCCCCAATAGAAACATTCCAATTCAAATACTAATTCAAAAATATGAGCTAATGGTAAAAATGCAATAATACTATCTTCTGGACCCATATAACCATAAACTGTACTACCAACACCACCAATACCTGCATTAACAGTTGATTGTTTTAAAACAACACCCTTTGGATCACCTGTTGAACCTGAAGTATACATAATACAACATAAATCATCAACAGTTGGTGGATGAGTATCAATTTCATGTTTTGAATCTTGACCCATTTTAATAATTTCATCAAATGTAAAAATTTTAATATCAGGTCTAATTTCTTTAATTTTATTTAAAGCATCATTTGGAATTTTAAACATTTTACCATTTTGTCTTTTATCCTTTGGATTTAATTTTTCAGAATGAATAATATATTTAATTTCTGTAGCTTTTTGTAAAGGATTAATTAATTTTGGTAATAAAGCATTATCAGTAAAAATTGCATTTGTACTTGTTTGAACCATTGAATGAGTTAAACCTGATTCACCTAATGTATCATAAGCTGTTACAATTGGTATAGATTGACTTTGTGAACCTAAAAACATTTTCATCCATTTGTGTGAAGTTGAAGCAAAAATATGTAATTTATCATCACTTTCAGGTTTTAAACCCATTTTAACTAAACCACGACCAATATCATGCATTATAACCATTAATTCATTATAAGTATTATATTTATATTTACTCATTTCATAATATTGCCATATTTTTTCTGTTGGTATATTTTTACCATCAATAACTTTATTAATAATTTTTTTCTCTTCATGAATATCAATAACTTCTCTCCAACCCATTGCATTACCATTACCATTTTTATTAAAAATTTCAACTAAAAATTCATAAACTGTATTACATTTCATACCAATTGGTCTAGTTAAAGGAGCTTTCTTAAATCTGCTATTTCTTCTTGGTGGAGTTTCATGATCATTTTCAGCTTTACCGACAATAACACTATATTGTTCGACCATTTTGTTGTTGTTTTTTAAAATAATTACTTTTAGTTTGTTTGTTGTTAATTATTATTATTATTTTAACGTATAACTTTGTTATGATTGTATATATATATATATAAGAGATACTATAAAAGAGATAAAATTAAATTAACAAGATTCAGTTATAAAAATAAATTTAAATAAAATGTCTATATATATATATATATATATATTTTAAATTGCCACCGTGCATTTTGATAAATATGTATATTTTTTAACGGTTGTACTCATCAATACAATATAGGAATCCCCTTTTCAGTTGATGGGAATAGATCAATTTAATATGGTGATTAAGAAGAGTTCTATAGCTTAAGAGAGGAGATAACTACTTTGTTTGATACCCTTTAAAAAAATTAACATTAGCACTGATTGAAAAAAAAAAAAAGAACTCAACAGAAGCACGCGCAGCAGTGAGAAAACCACACACCATACAACCCATATTTGTTTTTCAGCGCTTAAAATTGAATTTGTGACAGTGAGAGATGGCGGCATGCACCTTACAGAACTATACTGTTTGTACAACGTGGTAAGAAGAAAATGAAAAAATGTTGAAAAAAGTACTTTTTGTTGGGGGGAGACAGATTTGTTCGGAGAAGAGAAGCAATTATTTCCTATAACCCGATATTAGGGTTATAGGAAATAATGTTTATACGAGGATATTGAGATAATAACATATAAGGGACCTTTTTCTGTTTTTATGAACTTAAAACTCCTCTCTCTTTAATATCATCCTCTTTTTATTACATAAAGAGGAGGGTAATGTTACTTTGAAGAGAGAGAGAGAGTGGAGATTTTTGATATAGAGAAGTGATTTACATTAAGGGTTTTCAATTGAGGAACAAAGGAGGAGAGATCTCCTCGACTATCCATAATTAATTATTCATTTTTCTTGATGTTAGTTATATCGACTATTATTGAACTATGTAAATTTCTTTATCTTAACTATGGATATATAGCACTTCTTTTTAATTGAGTATCGGAACTAAAATAAAAGTGCAATATATTTGAACAATGGAGTTTTTTTGTCAGACGGGTTTCGGCCGAAATTTGTTGGGCAGTAATAAAAATTCAACAAAAAAAATTGTTGGCAATACAAAAAATTGTGTATTATGCCTTATTGAGATAAACAATTTTAAGATCGATAAATTATGTTGATAAATTGTTTGTTGATATACAGGTACTGCCGCCAATGATATTTAGTATTGAATAATTGAATTCGAACTATAAAAGAGACAAATATTCGTATATTTTATGTTACTATATATATGTGTACATATATAGTAGGTGTTTTACAGCAATTTATGTTAATCCAAGGGTTACAATAGGAGATGCTAACGTTTGAATATCATATTTTTCTTGTAATTAATTGTATCATCTATCATATGATAGAGACCAGCGTGTTGTCGTGTAATGTGATTTCAGCTTGGCTGTAGATAGTTTGAGTTGTCTTTCCCTGTTGCAATACATATGCTAATAAAGTTTTAATAGCTTGACGGGTGAAATTTTCTATAAGAAAACAAATAGGAACTTCCATACTTGATTACAGGTTTTGGTAAGTTATCTTATGAGTAGTAATTTCAAATCATCTATACACTCAGATAATAGTTCACGAATTATAAATCAGATTTTTACCAACATATATACTCTCTTTAATACGAAAAGGGCTAGCGACATAATATTAATTCATACGTAGATTAAGAATAGATGTATTCAATTACAATATAACATTTCTGTCAAATTGTTATTTTTAATGGAGTATCAAGCTGTGCATCCAGCCTAATTGATATATCTGATGCTATCGGCAGTATCATGTAGTTTTGTACGAAGCGTAGATTTACATATTATATTAAAAATTGAATAATTAAGGGAGAAAAGTTTCTATTCGAAATTATTTATCGGTGACAACGTTACTTGACTTAAAAGGAACAGCCGGTAACAGAGAACAGAAAGAATACAGATATACACAATACAAACACATAAAAACTCAACAATATCACATATAATTAATCATGGTATGGATCCCATTTATATCAAGTAATAAACCTGAATTTAAAAATAATAGAGAAGCAAGAAAACAATGTTGGGAATCAAGAGATATATATTTTGATTGTTTAAATAAGATTGATGTTATTAGTCCCTTAGATCCTAAAAATAAAGATAAAATTAAAAAAAATTGTAACAAACAAGAAATAGATTTTGAAAATAATTGTGCAAAGAGTTGGATAAGTTATTTCAAAGAGAAAAGGGTTACAGATTATAGAAATGATTTGATTCAAAAACAAATGCAACAAGATGAACAAAATCAAAATCAATTACAAGGAAAATAATTGTCTGTAGTTCATATGACTATGAAAAAATAAGTAGCCCCCTTTTGAGTAACTTCTTTATTTTGTAAATACACATAACTCATTTGGTTTTATCATACGTGTACGTGAATATAACTAAATATATATATTTGTATATTATATTTCGGCATTTTATATACCTTTACATCACTTCACAATTTTATATTCATATTACCTATTAATTCTTTTTTACATTTTATTTCAACTCTTGTTATTTTGAAGTAATTTTTAATTTTTGTAGAAAATTTATCAATTTGGTATTAATAGCATGCCCCATATATTAATACGTTTATGTAAACAATATTTTAAAAGAGAAACGAAGAACTTATATTTTTCGAAACTATAGAATATCTATATATTTTTATATTTAATGTTACAGAAGTATTTTAAAAGATCATGCTTAAACTGAAAATACTTCAATGTTTGCCTTAGCACCATTTTGAGCGGTAACGACACAGAAATCAGCACCACCAGCACCTGATGAACTTTCGGAACTGTTAACTTGATTGATACCTTGGCTAGATGGATCAATAGAACATGGCAAACCAACACATTGAGATGGATCATCACATGTAATTCTAACACCGAAACTTGGTTTAGTGTTCTTGAATGGACTGGTATCTTCTAGATAGATTGGATTCCAACCAATCTTAACATATGTGTTTTTACTGTCATCCATGTTGGCACCAGCGACATATGGAGCCCAGTTACCCCATGGTTCAGCAGTACTACCCCATTTACAACCATCATCCACACTGACACCAGGTGGGTTAATATAGAAGTGGGATGCAGTACCAGCCCAGTAACTAGTATCTGGAACGGCAAGTGTTTCACTAGAACCAGAACCAACTAATGTTGGAATTAACATTTCTTCATTACCTGGTAAGACAGTTTGACAGAATGCAACATCTTCACCAACTTGGTTCTTGGCAATAAACGTACCAGTACCATCATAACAGTAGCTGTTACCACTGTTTGGTTTTTGTAAATTACCTTCAGAGTCACAGTACAAACCACCATTTTGAGAACCTGGGTATGAATATGTAGTAACTGATGGATCCCATTGACCCATTAATTGACCTGGTTTACAGGCATATGGACACCAGGAACCATAAGTACATTCTTGATCGTCATGCATGGCCCAACCAGCATTTTTACCACTGGTTTGAACAGCAACCATACCTTCATAATTTGGGAAAGAACAAGTACCACCACGTTTTTCATGGCGGGATGGAATATGTTCATGATGAGCATGAGAAATATTAGAAATATTAGAAATATTAGAAATATTAGAAATATTAGAAATATTAGAAATATTAGAAATATTAGAAGTAGATGGGATTTCAACATCAGCGATAGGAGCAGACTTAGCAATAGAGCTCAATAAAAGGAGTGAAAGAGTGTTAGAAATCATTTTTTATTTTATTTTATTAAAGAAAGTAGTAGTTTTTTTTGTAGTATTAAAGGAGTGACTGTAAGTTGGTAAAACTTTGCTTTTGATATGATATATTATATAATATACTAGTATATGTATAATTAATAAGAGTTAACTATTAATAAATAATTAAAACGGAAACATAAAATTAGATTCAAAAATAAAATAATATAGATGCTATTTATATGATTTAATTCTTGCGAAAAAAGAAATATTAAATTTCATGTCCTTTATGGAGGCTCGAAGTGTAAAACTCTAACAAACGTCATAGATCTTACGCATTCAAGAACGTAAAAGAAAGGACAACCATAGGAAAAAGAAAGTCTAAAAGTAATTACATTAAAAAGAAAAAAACTTTAACTTCTTTTTGGTTTTGTACAGACTTTTCTCTACTTGTTGTCAAATTTTACATCATTGTGAAAAATGAAAAAGTGAGATCATACATAGTCTGACTGATGGATCCCTGAATAAAGCTGGTACGAATATACAGCTGCTATCTAAGTAGCAATTTTTTTTCTCTCCCCGCGTTTATTCCGTACATACCCGCTCTGCAAACTTAATTTACCAGAAAAGTAAAGTGATGGGCTTAAATTAACCAGAAAAGTAACTGACAGACGATACATGCAAATCAGCTTATTTAATAACCCGCACATAATGCCAGAAAAAAGAAAAGAGAGCATAGACAAAAAGCAAGTAATGGCTCCTCGAGCTCAGGGTCTAGAATCTCGTGGATAATCAACTCCCACGAAGTTTATATGGTCAAAAGCAATAGACTTTTTAGTGCTTTTTTGTTGTACCATCAATTGTTACAATAAAAAAATGGTTCTAGAATCATTATTTTTTACTTTTTCGATAATGTTAGATAATGTACGTACCGCTCGCATACTCATTAAAAATCAAAAGCTATTTCTTTTATTTTTACCAAGAAAAGTAATAGTAGAAAGTCCTGATCAAGATAGAATCTATTGAGGCTCATGAAATGTATTATCTTTTTTTTAAAAAGCATACAACATCTAGGCCAAGTTGTGTGACTTTTCTGATAAATTATTGGCTTTTCTTTAAAATAAAAGTAATTTAAATATAAAGTACCACTCAAACCCCTATATTATAACTTAAGTAATGTATGGGTTTTAAGTTACTCAAAGAATTATAACTATCGTATGCTTTGATATAGAAGCACATTTTGATTCAGAAAGTGAAGAACAAAGTCATTAATATGCAAATATTCCGAATTTCATAAAATTAATCCGAACTACATTAGTAGTGACGCCATTAATTGACGACATTTTGAAAAAGCTGGGGTAGAGTTCTTGTACTTCTTCTCTCTTGTATTGAAGATAGCATACACACTTCATTACATTGTACACCTTGCTGGACATTTCTTACTCCAATACTGTACAGGGAGAAGGTTTAAATAGAAGGCTGTGTCAAATAAAATCAATATATACAAAATTATACATAAATGCTTAAGTACTGTGATAATAACATAAATTTTTTGTAAGACAAAGAAAAAGAAAATATTTAAATAAGCAATAGTTATAACAATTGAATAAGTATTTCCAACGTCCATAAAAATAATTCTAGTATTTTCTTGAGTGCAAACCATTTCAAAGGAACAGTACAATAAAGTGACTTATAAATTGAGAACAGAGAATTCTCGCAAGATCATCTTCTGTTAATTTTTGTCAAAACCACCGTGTATTTTTCAGGTTACGTCATAAAAAGTGGGTACTAAAATAAAAAAAGGAAATAAATAAGAACCAATAATGATGAAAATTAGCACAACCTAGTATAGGTCGTCATTAGATCAATCAATATAAATAAACATTTCATTCTCTTTAAAAAAATAAAATAAAATTGACTGAGGTAGGCCATACCTATTTAGGCCAGTAATGTCACATAAAACTGTCACTAACATTTAAACAAGTGCACCCTCCAATTTCAATATTATCCTTATCCGTCACAGTATCAGAGAAAATACAAAAGCAGAGAGAAAATTTGTTTTATCTCGCACACAGACAGATTACGGTAGAGCGAGTGTGGGAAGTTTTAGTTCACCCGGTTTTTTTTTGTAAATTCTCTCTCGCTCTGTTTTTTTATTCCCTCGTCTCTAAAAAAATTAAAGGTGCAGAAAAGGGAGAAAATTGATAAGTTCAGAAAGCATTGAAATTTTAAACAGTAATCTCATTAATGAATCACTAAAAACAAAGGATTAATTTGCTTCTTAACTTAATAGTAACTTCCTTTATCAGTGCTTTAAGGTTCAAATTAAAGTCTACATTTGATTATAAGACTGAAAGATCTTTATTTTGCTAACAATAATCCCTTTAAGGATCAATTTGCTGCAGTTAAAATTATTCTCTATTAGAAGTGGGATACAGAAATTCTGATTTAAATTCTGAGTTTTACAAGGGATTTTATTTCATTATCACAACCTTTAATAGTGTTCAGGAATTTTTACCAGAACGAACGATAAAAATATCAAGATATATACATTTTTTTACAATAGATTACCTATCCATTACCTGCCGATACATAACCGCTACACTATATAACCACCCTTACCAAAGATGATGAAAGGTAAAGAAATTAGAATCATGTCTTTACTGGTGCTAGACACTATTTTTTTCCTTTTGGAATTAACTATCGGTTACATGTCTCACTCTTTAGCCCTTATTGCAGATTCTTTCCATATGTTAAATGATATTATTTCATTATTAGTAGCTCTTTGGGCTGTTAAAGTTGCCAAAGAACGTGACCCTGACTCTAAATACACATACGGTTGGAAAAGGGCTGAGATTCTTGGTGCATTAATCAATGCAGTTTTCTTAATTGCATTATGTTTTTCCATTTTGATTGAAAGTATTCAAAGATTAATTCAACCACAAGTTGTGGAGAATCCTAAGTTGGTAATGAGTGTCGGTTTTGCTGGTCTTGTATCTAATATCGTGGGTTTATTCTTATTCCATGAACATGACCATGATCATGGTGTACATGATGAAGAAGCTGGAGGTTTAGTTGGTTCAAGTCATCAACATATGATTTCAACTGCTGGAATTGATACTGAAGAAAGTGATAGTCATACTCATTCCCATTCTGTAGAGTCTACACCTAACGATGTCCTAACCAATACTACTGTTGAAATACTAAGAAATGACAATGATGACAGTAATGAAAGTAACGATAACGAAGACACTCCATTAGTGAATAAGACCACTTTGATTAAACGTAAAAAGAAGGATGTTAAGAAACCAAAAAAATCAGCTAAATCTCTTAATATGCGTGGTGTGTTTTTACATGTCATGGGTGATGCATTAGGTAACATTGGTGTGATATCGGCTGCTTGGTTTATTTGGAAAACTGATTATACCTGGAGATTTTATAGTGATCCTTTAGTCTCATTATTCATCACATTAATTATATTTTCCTCTGCTTTACCATTATCTCGTAAGGCCTCTAAGATTCTTTTACAAGCTACCCCATCTAGTATCTCAGCAGATGAAATTCGAGATGAGATTCTTGAGATTCCAGGTGTGCTAGCTGTCCATGATTTTCATATTTGGAATTTAACCGAGGTTAGTACCATTGCATCTATACATGTGAAATTAGATATCAGTCCCGAAGAATTTGTATCCACAGCTAAATTAATTAGACATATATTCCATAACCATGGTGTTCATTCAGCTACTGTTCAACCGGAATTCTCTTCTGATCAAGTATCTGCTCAAGATCGTAGAAGGTTTTCTATAATTGCAGGTGGTGCAGATGATAACAACTCTACACCATGTACAGCATATGGTTCTACTACTAAGGATAGTAACTGTTTAGTGGATAATGCTGCTAATTGTTACTCCGACAGATGTAAGTAGATATCGTTGAGATAAAAAAAAACACACAAAGACAAAGGATGAACTTTTATTTTTAAAGTAGAAGAGTTTATTCAGTATGGGGGTTAGCTTTTATAATCCTCAATACTCAATAAATTCTAATATTCGAAAATATGCTTCTTTTTTGGGTTCCTTTTTTTTCAGTTTCTCGTTCAACATCGATAGATTACATAAACATCCCAGAGATAAAGTATATAAATATGTATATATACAGAAATAAATTTATCTATATATATATCTATATTTACAATATTCTCAATTGAAGAGAAATAACCGCATCATGCTTCATCTGATTTATATATTTCGTTCTGTTAAAACTAATATATTGATATGTTCACATTTATCTACATACTATGCAAGGGACTAGTTCTCTTCACGTCTAGCTGTGTTGCTTGGCTTTAATTCCGCGAGTGAAGATTAATAGTCCGCGGAGTCGTCACAGTTGAACAAAGGCATTTCCCGCATCGTTTTTATAGACAAACAAACCTAGAAAGAGACATTCATAGCTGTGCCCGCCTATGTATTATACGGGCAACACCACACAAAGGACTAACCGCGACAGGAAACCCAAATTGAAAATGCGACACGCTTTCTCATCGCCACGATTGGAACCGCCAGCCAGCGGCAGTAGTAGCAGCATTTTTTGTGAAATGAAAAAAATACAACATGTAAACAGAAATAGATGCTGCATGTTTACATAGAGAATAGATACGCGATGGAAGGCGATAATGGAGTTTTACTAGCTGATTCACTAAGGGAACCATGCTGCTCTACCAAACTTTCTAGCCGTGTTTTGTGTTTCAGAATCTCTCTATATTTATTATCTAACTTGAATTTTATTATTGGCTTGAAGAAAGATGATCTAGATGTCAACAAAGAAATTTGTACCTGTTTATGTATTGTTTGGCAAAAAAAAAAAGAAGGAAGAAGATATAGTCCTTCTATTGTATTCTGGTATTATCATAATAAACTACCTTTATATATATATATATATATAGTACCGTACAATTTATTTCTCAAATTATATGTTATTGTAAAAGACAGTAACTAGCAATTTTGAATCATATATATGCACTCTATGAATACCAGACGGAATGACGCCACATTATAAGATACGATTGAAACCCGAATTACAATACAGAAGGAAATATGATAACACACGATATTATTATCAATATAATATTAAGGATCGAATTAATAGAATACCCTTAAGAAATGAGTTTCAATTAAAAATACATCAAACAGAAAATTTACCACTCTATAGAATATTATCTGCACTACGTCAATATTATATCTTTCAACAGATAGTATATTATACAAGACAGTTAAATTATGTTCAGAAAATATTTAATATTCTAAAATTGATTCTGGAGACAATAAGTAAATCAAGATTATATTTATTAGTAAGACCAATTGTTAATCTTATAGATATAATAGGGTCGAGGTTAATACAATATCCCTTAAAATTTTCACCAACATGTAGAACAGTTTCAATACGAGAAGTTAAGAAGACTACATTATTACCTATGATAATTTTACTTCAACCAATGAATCGTTTGAACAAAATAATAAGACAAAACCAAATTCGAAATTTCCCATTACAAAAACACCCTGCCGACTCTAATCAACAAATGGCTATACTTTCTCCAATAATACACACTGCTTTACTAATAACTACCTTTTTCAGCTTTATCCTTTCGATGTTCTGCTTATATGCATCCTTAATATTATACTGGTTAATTACACCACGTACTGATAATAAAAATATCATTTCGTCAAATGAACAGAAAGTGGCTTATATGCCAGATCAACATATCACACATAATAGCTTCATGACATTTTCTACACCAAAGAAATTTGTATCAATCAAGTGGTCCTGTGAAATATCTATACATTCCAATAATTTACCAACTTTTAATCTATACCCAAAATATCGCCTAAAACCGAGTAGGACTTATGTCCAGGTATAGATAACTATTCAAAAACCATAATTATAAAGTACCATAACTTACATAAATTGCATTATCTCTTTTTTATTTCATATTCATAATCATATTAATAGATCTTATATACCAAATTACATAAAAAGCTATTATTCTTCCATCTTTTACTTTAATACCATTTTCCTATTGAAAACTGTGAGAACAGATAATAATGATGATGGGACTGCTACAACCCAGACATTTTTATACATCCGTACATTCTATAAAATAACCCATATTTCATTTAATATTTTTCTCCGCTCGGCCAATTTTTTGTTTGTTTTTTAAAATTTATTTTTGAAATATTTCTAAGGTTTTTTCGCTGCATTTTATAAATCGGCATGTTTTACTCAGAGGAATGGCCGCACAACTTTACCAAAGAATAAACATATTTGAAAAATGAAATTGTCTCTCCGTCTCATCAAACATTGATGGTGGGTAGTTTTTCATCTCTGAAGTCCTCGATCTGTGAATGCTGTATGGCAAAGAATCTCTGTGCAACCTTTGCTGACCTTTTTGCAACTGAACCTTAGTTACTGAATTTTCACCATAATGAAAATTCAAAGGTTACTAGTAAATGAAGGACGTATGTTGATATATATCAACATATAGGTTATAATTGAAGGTTTAGTTTCACATATTCTTTTTGATTTTACTTAATAACATCGAAAACAGTACGCGAAAAAGTGAGTACATGAATGCCTGATGTCGTAATGAGTAGAGGACGTGATTTACATGTTGTTTAAAGATGAAATATTCATTATATAAGGAATACGTTGAATTAGATGAATTTAGATAGATTTTATGAAAAAAATGAAGAGAACCATACAGCATGGATTGATACTGAAGAAATCAGATATACTATGAACTAGAAAACTCGTGAAATTATTCAGACCAATTTTAATGCCAATCGATAGTTTGACTACTAGTAGATCTACCAATTTTTTTTGAAATGCAATAGATATAACATTACCAGAAGTACGCTATAATTAAAGGAAAGTGGAAATCTTTAGACAATTAGATATCGTTTTATCATTAAACTTCTCATCGACAAAATAAAACATAATTATTTTATTTGATTCTTTTTTACTAACAATATTTTATATTTATCTTACGTCGTTATTTTTCAAATGTTTTTGCGATTTGCATAAAATTTTTTGAACTAAGATGAAGATCCATATATCTCCCTTATATTGCAGTGTCTCATTTCAAGGAATACCAAGTTATTGGCCGTCGTCTACCAACCGAATCCGTTCCAGAACCAAAGTTGTTCAGAATGAGAATCTTTGCTTCTAACGAAGTTATTGCTAAGTCTCGTTACTGGTACTTCTTGCAAAAGCTACACAAGGTTAAGAAGGCTTCTGGTGAAATTGTTTCCGTTAACCAAATTAACGAAGCTCACCCAACCACTGTCAAGAACTTCGGTCTATGGGTCAGATACGATTCCAGATCTGGTACCCACAACATGTACAAGGAAGTCAGAGATGTCTCCAGAGTCAACGCTGTCGAAACTTTGTACCAAGACATGGCTGCCAGACACAGAACCAGATTCAGATCTATCCATATTCTAAAGGTTGCTGAAATTGAAAAGACTGCTGATGTCAAGAGACCATACGTCAAGCAATTCTTGACCAAGGATCTAAAATTCCCATTGCCACACAGAGTCCAAAAGTCTACCAAGACTTTCTCTTACAAGAGACCAACCACCTTCTACTAATCTGATAAAGTATGAATTCTTTTGTTATTTTTTCATTTGTTTTCACACGTATTATATACATTTTTCATATAAATCAGTTTTGTAAAATTTAATAAATTTAATTAGTCACATTACGTATCAATTACACTTTTCCTTTCGATAATATTAAATACAAATAAAGGTTTCTTAATCATAATTATTGTTTGTCTTATTGAGCCATACGTAATTCATACATAGTTCTTCATCCAATTTCCCCAATAATGAAATTTTAAATTTCTGATCACGTGCGTGAAAAATTTCAAAAAATTTTCAGTCTCATCATCGAAAAATTTTAACTCTAATAATCTAGCGACAAAGTAAGAGATGATGGTCAATATAGTACAGAGGGATGAGGATATTAAGGAGGATACGTACGTATAAACAAATATAATACAGTTTTAAACATTAGTTTTGTTAGTACTCAGACTACAGAAGTATAACCAAAATTAGACGATGTCCTACGTTTTAACCGAAACATCTGCAGGTTACGCTCTTTTGAAGGCCTCCGACAAGAAGATCTACAAGTCAACCTCTTTACTGAATGACTTAAACTCCTCCGACAAGGTCCTAAAGGAGTTCAAGATTGCTGCATTCTCCAAATTTAACTCTGCTGCAAATGCTTTGGAAGAAGCCAATTCTATCATTGAAGGTAAAGTTTCTCCACAACTAGAGAAACTTTTGGAAGAAATTAAGAAAGATAAGAAGAGCACATTAGTAGTTAGTGAAACTAAACTGGCTAACTCCATTAACAAGCTTGGTCTAAACTTTAATGTTGTCTCCGATGCCGTCACTTTAGATATCTACAGAGCTGTTAAGGAATATCTACCAGAATTGCTACCTGGTTTGAACGATTCTGATTTGAACAAAATGTCCCTTGGTCTAGCTCACTCCATTGGCCGTCACAAATTGAAGTTCTCTGCTGATAAGGTCGATGTTATGATTATTCAAGCCATCGCTCTGTTGGATGACTTAGACAAAGAATTGAACACCTACGCTATGAGATGTAAGGAATGGTACGGTTGGCATTTCCCTGAACTAGCTAAGATTGTTACCGATTCTGTTGCTTACGCTAGATTAATTTTAACTATGGGTGTTAGATCCAAGGCTGCCGATACAGACATGAGTGAAATCTTGCCAGAAGAAATTGAAGAACGTGTTAAGACTGCTGCTGAAGTTTCTATGGGTACTGAAATTACTGAAGATGATTTGGACAACATTAAGAACTTAGCTGACCAAATTGTCGACTTTGCTGCATACAGAGAACAACTTTCCAACTATTTGGCTGCTAGAATGAAGGCAATTGCTCCAAATTTGACACAACTAGTTGGTGAACTAGTTGGTGCTAGATTAATTGCTCACTCTGGTTCTCTAATATCTTTGGCTAAGGCTCCAGCTTCCACTATCCAAATTCTTGGTGCTGAAAAGGCCTTATTCAGAGCTTTGAAGACTAAGCATGATACACCAAAGTACGGTCTTTTGTACCATGCCTCTTTGGTTGGTCAAGCTACTGGTAAGAACAAGGGTAAGATTGCTAGAGTTCTAGCAGCTAAAGCCGCTGTATCTATACGTTATGATGCTTTGGCTGAAGACAGAGATGACTCTGGTGATGTTGGTCTAGAAGCTAGAGCCAAGGTTGAAAACAGATTATCACAAGTGGAAGGTAGAGATCTAAGAACCACTCCAAAGGTTGTCCGTGAAGCTAAGAAGGTTGAAATGACTGAAGCTAGAGCTTACAATGCTGATGCCGATGCAGTTGCTGAACCAGCTGCTGAAACTGCTGATTCCGATGATGAATCCGAAGATGAAAAGGAAGAAGAAGAAAAGAAGGACAAGAAGAAAGAAAAGAAGGACAAGAAGAGAAAGAGAGATGAAGATGATGATTCTAAAAAGTCCAAGAAGTCTAAGAAGGAAAAGAAAGAAAAGAAGGAAAAGAAAGATAAAAAGGACAAAAAATCCAAGAAAGAAAAGAAATAAGATGCATATTTTCAAATAATAATACTCTCTCACCATTTATAATTCCATTTTTTTACCCTTAGCATTCTTGTTTGTGATTCCTTATTAAAATATTTTAGAAAAATCACAAAAGAAAACAGAAAACAACAACCCCAAATATTACTATCTAGTCATAGTTCATTTCTAACATCAGGATTTTGTAATTATTATTATATTTATCATGATATTTATGTAAAATAGAAATTTAAAAATAAACATACGACCTTCAATAATATAGTTTCAAATATTTTGAAAAAATAGTCAAATAACAACGGGAACGTTGAATATAATTATGTATTATAGATGCATTTTATTCCAAAAGGTACGTTCTATATATTAGATATATGTATATATCGTGAAGATAATGACAAAACAATACGAATATGTAATGAAATGTAAGTAAGGGAGGAAAGTACTATACAATAACTCAATGTTTAGCCACTGGAGTTTCACCAGTTAGTTTACCAACGAATTCCCTAGCCATATCACCGAAACCGACCATGAAAACTGTTTGCCAGACACCTAGACCAACTCTTGGAGTGATACCACGATATAGACCCTTAATACCATTTGATTGGTAAATATATTTGAAAGTCTTTGCAACAGTCAAATTTTTTGGTCTATTTGGATCAGCAGTCTTAGATTGCATTTCGACTCTAATAACTTCGATAGGTTGATTCCAAGCACTTAAACCACCACCAATGGCAGATGCGGATATTTTCTCAAGAGCGGTTAATCTATCATCTGGATTAGTCTTACCGGTAGTCTTTCTAATGACATCTTCTACTAACCTACTTAAACCAAAACGAGAACCCCAGTTAGTCATTTGTCTAATGGCAACGGCATTAACACCTTTATATATACCTTTTAAACCTTCTTTAGCATAAATAGTTTTAAAGACACCCCATGAGGATTGAGCTACACCATCTGCACTCTTTTTTCTAGTAATCTCAACAGTTTTCATACATGTACAGAACCCCATAGTCAAATAAGATTGTGCAACACCACCTGAGATACCACCAAGAATACCCGAACTAAAATTACCTAACCCTAAGGATTTGAATCTATGTTCAGCCTCCGCAGCAACGAATAACAGGACAGCACCTTTAGTGGAGGCCTCAATCCAAGC
This sequence comes from Maudiozyma serrabonitensis, assembly GCA_030571355.1. Taxonomy (NCBI): domain Eukaryota; kingdom Fungi; phylum Ascomycota; class Saccharomycetes; order Saccharomycetales; family Saccharomycetaceae; genus Maudiozyma; species Maudiozyma serrabonitensis. Next base: position 189,955 of record JAJLXS010000005.1, on the reverse strand, counting down.
CCATGGAATCAAACCTTGGTAGAAACCAAAGACACCACCACGAGACCATACATGTTTCATAGCACTTAAGAAATTTAATTGTCTATGTGCAGCCATGGTGGTCTTGATAACTTCTAGAGGTTGACCTAAGGTGGTCACTTCACACATGTTCAAACCTGCACCTAGCAGGATATTAGAGAAAGATACTGGTTTCTTCTTTAAATGTTCAGGTTGTGAAACTGGAGTAGCAGACATTATTTTATGATCTCTATATCAAAGTAAATCCACGAAAGTAATAACAAAAATTAATAATGGGAACTATTACTATATTTATATATATATATCTATGTATATTCCAAATCTATCAAGTGAATAGTATGATCCCAATAGCAAAAATATGTAAGTTTATTGGTATCTTTGTATAAGATCTAAATGAAATGGATACGACTAAACAAAAGGTGCAATTTCATATAAATACAAACACTCAGACACACACATATATATATAGGAACGTATTTTGTTCATGTACAATGGTCAGTTTCCAAAAGAATTCCAATCATATTTTGAAGATTGTAGCACCCACTACTTCCTGACATGCCTCTTCTCTTTGGCTATTACCAATAATGTCCGTAACTTTACCCTCAGTCCTTCCCGTTGTCTCATTTCCATAGATGAATCATGCATATTTCATTGAAAAAAGTCTCACTTTGCGGTGCAAAAAAGTGAAAAATTCACGGAAATTTTCACTGTTTCTTGCTACTTTAAAATCTCGAGATGCGGCGATGGAATTTTTTCCACCGGAATACTGGGTTAGGGTTTCAGAAGTTAGGGTTTGCTATTTGAGAGTAATTTCGTTTGGGGGAGGACATGAAATTTTTAAGCAGAGGTGTTTGGCACATTGGAAGGAAACACACTGGAACTTGAACCATGAGATGAGGAATAGAGGGAGAGGGTTGAAATTGTTTATACATCAGATTTTTATCTTTGGATAGGAAGAGACTAAACTTAGTGTGCTTGAGATTAAGAAATAAGAGAGTTGATAATATATACAGTGTTATACTAATAAAATGGCAAGACGATCAGGTGCTAAGAAAAAGGGTATACAGAATGATACTAAGGTACAAATTGCTCAGTTACTGGATTCAAGGCGGCAAACTAAAAGAAAGAGTAATAATAATAAAATCACAAAACCTACTAAGAATATACCCAAGTTAGAGGATGCTTTCACAAATGTTATGAAGAAATTTGAAATTAATAATAATGGACCTTCACAAAAGGATATTCATCATAAATCTAATGTTAATGATAATGAAATAGGTTCTGAATTAGCTAGCTTGTTGGAAACTGACTCCAGTAAAAAAATGGATAAAGAAGAAGAAAAGGAAAAAGAATCCACCGGTCCATCTAAAAGGAAACAAAGAATTTTGAATAAACCGTCATTATCACAACTGAAAAGTTCAGTAATTCATCCAGAAGTTATAGAATGGTATGATTGTGATGCACCTTATCCTTATATGTTAGCGTCTATTAAATCATCCAAAAATGTGATACCCGTTCCATCTCATTGGCAAACAAAAAGGGAATATTTATCAGGAAGATCATTATTATCTAAAAAACCATTTGAATTACCAGATATCATTAAAATGACGGATATTGAACAAATGAGGTCTACTTTACCAACAAAAGAAGAAAATGAAAAATCGTTGAAAGAATTATCTAGAGCAAGAGTACAAGTGAAAACAGGAACATTAGATATCGATTATAGACGAACTTATAATATTTTTTTTAAAATTGGAGCTCAGTGGAAACAAGATTTATTGTTACCATTTGGTGATATGTATTATGAAAATAGAACTTTACATGATGAAGCTCAATGGAGGAAAATGATAAAGGATAAAGTTCCAGGGAAATTAAGCAAAACTTTAAGAACAGCAATGGGTTTAGAAGATGGTCAATTGCCACCTTGGTGTATGGCAATGAATGAAATAGGTATGCCACCAGCTTATCCAGATATGAAAGTTGCAGGTATTAATTGGGATATATCAAATTTAAAAGATGGTATATATGGAAAAGTGATACAATTACCAAAAAATAAACAAAAAAACGGAAATCAAAAGAATTATTTTGGATCAATTATATCGTTTGAAAAAGATGATCCATTAGAAACAGTATATGAAAAGAAAGTAAAGGAAGTAGTTGCAGAAGATACAAAAGAACCAGAAAATTTAACTGTTAAAATGGATAACAAGACTAATGATGATAGAATTCCTTTAACAGAATTTGAGACTAAAGAATCTATCCCAATAATTAAAGAACAAACTGGAGAAGACCATCAAGAAAAATCACTATACACAGTTATTGAAACTGATATTTCTAGCGAAAAATCAAATTTGACAGGATCTGGTACACTATATAAGCTCAATGGTGTAAACAAAACAGCAAATTCTACCAAATCACAAAAAATGATAGATAATACAGAACAATCTGAAGAAGAAGAACTTGAGAATTTTAAATTCTAGACTTGTTCTTTGATTACAGTTTTTTTAATATATATATATATGTATGAAAAACAATTGTATTGTTGTAATAATCTAATTTTTTTTTAATGAAAATTGAGGATCTACTTTTACTTTTTTCTCAACCTATATATCTTCTTGCTATAGCGCATCGCTTATTTCAAAAGCATTGAAAAATTTTGAAACTCATCGCGAAATCTTTTATTATGGGGTATCATATTTTAACAAAGCACATCATTAAAATAGAATAAATCAATTTTCCTAAGACACAACCCATCTGGATTCTTACACTTACGAATCGACGTCTAATAGAAGTATTACAGCCATCCACTATGGGATCATTAAAAAAGGAAAAGAGCAAAAGAAAGCATAGCGAAATAGGGTCTCCTGAAGTTGATGACCAATCTGTAAACCAACATAAACGTCGTTCCAGTAAAAAGGATGACTCAAGTAAACATAAGAATAAGAAGCACTCCAGTTCTAAAAAGGAAAAGAAGGAGAAAAAACATAAGAAGAGTAAGAAATTAGATGCAGATGACAAAAAAGTTGAAAATCCCTTCAGTAATTTTTATAATTACTCACAAGCTTTAGAACTTGAACATGCTGTGACGAAGTTCGTAGAGTCATATCATAAGATTATTGAATTATCACCAAATTTCAAGACATATCAACAAATAGATAAAAATAAGGATAAAATAGATTTCCAATTAGTACCTTCATTTTCTAGATATAAACTGAAGTTCGCTGCAGAGCTTAAATCACTAAATGAATTGCATAGACAACTGAACCTCCAAGATCTCGAAAGTTATGAAACACGATTTGACGAGAACGAAACTAAGCCCCTGTTGGAAAATTTAACCACTCATGATATCAAGCAGTTAGCACAAAGCAAGCCATTAGCTGTGACCGATGACAACGAGCTTATTAACAGCCATGACATTCTTGGTGAAAATAAGGAACATACAGAAGCTATAGCCACCTTTTCTGACAAAGACTGGCCACCAGAACTTCTTCCAATAAAAAATATTGCATTAAAATCACAAGTATTCATCCATAAATCGATGGTTAACAACAAATTATATCTAACTGAGAAAGAAATGTTACATACACATAATGAAAGATTAGAATTTCTTGGAGATTCCGTTTTAAATACCTTAATGACGCTTATTATTTACAAAATGTTCCCCGATTATGATGAAGGTCAGCTATCGAGCCTTAGAATCCAATTAATTAATAACCAAAAGTTAAAAGAATTTTCCCAGGCATATGACATGGATAGATATCTAAAAAGTAATGTTCTTCAAGATGGTGGAGCAAAATATTATGCCGGGAAACAGAAAATGACTGCAGATATATTTGAAGCTTATGTAGGTGCTCTTGTCGAGGACAAGTCGGTAACCTTGGATGATATTCAAACATGGTTAGAGAAACTGGCCATGCCTACCATCAAGGAGTGTACAAATACAAAGAAAGGTATGTTTGAAGATAATAACGATTTAAATATAAACGCAAAAAGAAAACTTTATTCGTTAATAGGATATGCGGCATTAGAATTGCATTATCAGACTATTCAACGACCAACTCGCGAAAATCCTGAAACAACGGTTGTTTGCAAAATTGGAGACGGCACAGTATTAGGTTCAGGTACAGCTAGAAATACAAAACTGGCAGGCTTGAGAGCTGCGGAGGATGTATTGAGTAAAAAGGACGTCATTGAAAAGTACGCAAACCAGAGAGCAGCAATTCCAAGGTCAGAATCATCTACGAAGGCATCCAATACCACGAGTAAATTTTCGAAAGCAAATGCTCATGGGGACGAGAATGGACAAAACAAATCCAGAAATTCCCATCCGCCGATTTCTAATACGACAAGTAAAGTTGTCTTGGGTCCTAACGGTGAACTTAAAATGCAATAACCGCATCGACTAATGTAATAAAAAGATGGATAGATATATAGTTATGTAAAATTCACACATACTGTGCATGAAAAAAGTATATTTATATTTTTCGAAGATCTGCTCTCCTATAGAATTTCTGCAAGAGATTTCCTATCCTTTTTTCTGAAATTCCCTCTAACTTTCCTTTTTGAAGTACTTCCAGTTGAGTTGCCGTTTAATGTCGGCATATTTTCCGTATCTCTGTAAAGAATTTTAATATCAGAACCAGCTGAAACCGTTCTTTTCAACGTCTTTTGGACTTTGGCACTCTCTTGGGCAAACCACTTTTCAAACTCAAGAGCGGCGATTTGTTCTTCAAGTGAGCTAACTACTTCACCAGATTTATCACCAAAGACAGAACTGATTTCATTTACCTCTTGTTTTGTGGATACCATATATGGTTTAATGCCACCTCCAGTACCAGTACTGACGAATTCAGAATACACTGTTTTTGCTTCTTCCTTGTGCTTGTTCTTCCTCTTACCTCTCTTCGGGGCTGATTTAATTTCATCTACAGCTGCGTCAAATAATGATGGCAATTTTTCATTACCATTACTCTGAGTTCTTTTGGACACAGGATCATTATTAATTACTGATTTTCCCCACACAGGCTTTTCCCCAGATTCATTATCGTTTATAGAATTCGTGTTGAGCTGAAGTTTTTTCCTCTGTTTTTGGGTATTCTTTTTAAATGAACCGCTTATTTTAGCATTAGTATCTTCTTTCTCTGTTTTATTAGTTATAATTCCAGTATTCAATAATGACGGTAAACTATTTCCTGGTCCAGACGCATCAGGATGTAATACAATTTCAGCTGTTGGTAGAGGGGACTCAGTGGGTAATGACTCTGAATCTTTTCTCTTTTTGTCAACAACAGACTTTCTCTTCGATTTTCTAACGACCTCCACGAAGTCTGATGGATCATCTTCAATCGCACTTGAATTCTCTGATCCAAGGGTCGTTGTTGACCCCCAGGGATTTTTCAGAATAGGAAATTGAGAAGTATCACTGAATGACCCGTTACTTGATTGTCTAGACTCTTTATACACAGATGAGCGACGTATATTATTTTTATTTGAATAAAATGATTTTCTTGTGGATGATCTCCTTCTGCTACTAGTCGAGTCAGGTCTCTGATCGAATAATGGTGCGAATTGATGGGACCCATGCATAAAACTTGAGTTGAATTTTGCAATATTACATTTAAACATATCAATCCAATTCATGTCCTTTATGTCATACCATGAAATATGTGTAGCAGGTGTGACATTATCGCTTTGAAATGATGGTAATTGGTGTTCAAGGCTATCCCAAATGTTATCATCAAAGTAATCATCAATCAATTTTATATTTTCTTTGCAAAAGAGAATCCCTATATGAAGAGCAAGGAAAATACAACAATTTGTTTTTAATATTGTTGCGTTACTATTTACTGAATGAAGTAATACAGGAATAACAGTGCTACCATTAATATACCTTGATAAAATAGACTCGATGTATATCTTCAGAGGTATTATGTTCATTTCATCCGTAACCATTAATAACTCGAATAAAAAGTTTAGTGTTTCAGAAAATGACTTATTTAGTACCTCGAAATCAAAGATATTTTCAAATGGGAAACCGTATAAGTACCTTAAGATAGGCTCAAACAGGTCTTTTGAGACGTGAGGTAATTCTATACATTTCTGTTCATTTCTGATTTCCATTTTAAAATTATTATTGAGGGCAATGTTAAAGAACATTGATCTACTCGATAGAATCACAGAGTGTCCATAACATGCTTCATCCTCCTTCAATCTAATTAGAACATCGGCCTTTGATAGAGTCTTGTCCAGAGATTCCGTGAATGTGTAAGAATCTGAACAAACCTCGAACAAATTATGTATTGTTGATGTAATGTCCATTTTATGTATTGAATCTTCAACAATATAGGTTGATAATCTGGCTATTTGCTGATCCTTCGGATGTTCGTCAGTGTACAACATATGGATTACAGATTTCAATGTCTCATTTACAAATTTGGAATCTATTGAGGAGGATACAGAGATTTTCCAAATTTTATCTGTAAATTTGTTCTCTAGTTTGAAAATAAGAATTCCATCTTTTATATTAAAAGAACCGCTTTCCTTTAAATATTTTAAAAGAGTTTTGCATCTGCTGTTTAAGATAAGTTTATGACAACCCCATGAGCTAGCTGGTTCTAAATTGTTGAAAAATTCAGCGTTGTAAGCAAATTGCTTTATGTTATTATGAATAATGTGTTCAGGAATTTTATTTTCAGATGTATCCTCATTCATTAGTTGATCTTCTTTATAATATTCACCATATATTATGGACTCATATGGAATTCTTTTTGAATTATTCAAAGGTGAATAATGTTTAAAGTCAGTTTTGACATCATTTCCTTTGAATGGTAAGTCAACTGAGTTACATTCGTCCTTTATTATCGCAAACGAGTCAAATGATGAATCAGACGAAACTGATATGGCCCTACCAGAGATCAGTTTACTACTATGTACTTTCATGAACTTTTCGGTAGTAGTATTAGCCATAAAAACTTCACCACTGTATGTACATACTATTAAACCACCGTTTGACCCAACATCAAAATCCAAACAATTATGCATGGTTCTATCAGGATTCCAATAAAGGGATATTGGTAAGTTGTTAGGAAATTTGGCCCATCTGTTACCTGAATCATTTTTGGGTGATACGATACCTACTCTACCACAGCTAAACCTGACACAAAGATTATTACCGTAAGGATTGGAACATTTGATCTCAACTGCCTCATTCTGTATACCTCTATGGGCGAAATGTTTGAATGTATCAATTTCTTTATAATTTTTTGAGTGAGGCACGGAAATTCTAAATGTTTTCATGTTATGGTCGGATAATACAACCAGTGTATTTCCTCTACATCTACAGAACGTAACAAATTCGGTAGCAACAATCTGTTCAATATCTAAATGCGATAAGTTGACCACCATTGGTTTTGTCATAATGTGACCCCATTCACCCATATATTCAGCATCAGGTGAAATATGAGATAACTTTGAGCTACCCATCTGCCCAATATTTAGTCCCCACATATATAACATATTATCATTGGTTAACACACAAGTATGAATTGGGGAACAAGCAATTAACGAGACGTTTTTGTCGTCAAAAAAATGAACCTTCTTTGGAATACTACTGTTTAAAGTATCCATATTTTTTTCATCATGTTTCAGTACAGTGGTGTTTGTTGTGGTGTAGCATAATTGATTAAAAGCGTTCCAACCCCAAGTAAACACATTCCCATCTCCATCTAGGATAATACTATGATTATCACTTGTCTGTAAACTTTGAATACCAGATTCTTTAAAATCTAATATCTTGGAAAAAACGAATGATGGTTTTTCAGTAGAACCATTCCCCAGTCTACCTCTCGTACTATTACCACAACTGAAAACCATATCATCGGTTGTTCTTACAACACAATGATATTTTGTCATCTTGATCTCTTTAAATTTATTATTACTAGGTGGGTAAACTGTACCGTTAAGTTGGTTAATATGCATTTGGAAAAAATTTTGTCTGTCATCTTTATTACCTGTTCCTAACTGATAATTTGTATTTGAACCAAGCGTTAGGATATGAGAACCTCTATTTTCTTTGAGATATTTCTCCTCCTTTATAGATTTAGGAAGTGTCATCATATCACATGCAGATTCGAAGGAGAGGGTTTCTTCCGAAGGTTGCCACTCGATGAATAATTCATTTTGTTTATGAGGATAAATGTATTTAAATTGTTTTGGATAACGTTCAATCTTATTTTGAAACTGTAGGTTATATAAATCTATAGGTGACAACCCTTCCCTATCCTTTTCATTTAATATATGACTATTTTGTTTATTTGATGGAAATGCTTTCTCTGTTTTCCAAATCTTGTATATCTTAAATGCTTTTTTCAGTTGATTTTGTTTTAGTGTTATATGTAATGGAGTGTAACCATTCTCCAGATCATGACTATAAGGATCGATTTCATCGTACATTTCAATATTTCGCAGAGAACTCAATATACAGGAGTAATCTCTCCCAAAAATGTCTCTTCTATTCAAATATTTATCATTATGTTTTTTAGATGGCATAATGGTCTGTTCACCGACCTTTACTCACAAAAATCTGTTCTGTATCTTATATTGGTATGTTATATAAATATAACTTGAATACGTAGTTCTTATTAAAGTTATATATACAGAATGATCCACGAAATAAGACTATTCTTTCTAATAAATGTTGTTTATTTGTCCTTCTGCAAACTGTTACATCTGATGAGATTATTGTTGGTCCCTCATTGGCATAATGTATTCTCTTCAATATTATAGTGCCGCGTTCCACCTACCAAATGAAATTCGGCCGAATTGTAGTTTGAACCGCGTGGGTTACCCATTCTTTAATATATGACGTAAAGGGTAATAAACAGATCATCACCACGAGGGAGATCTCTGAAGGTCGTTCAGTAATGGTAGGTTTGATTATTTGTACAATGATATACCCACCTTTTTTAGAAGGTAATTTTTACTGTTTCGTTTTGTTTACTTGTAAACTGGACCTTGTAATTGTTGATGACAGTGTATAGCTTTCCAGTGTTGACTCTTTGGATATGGAATTGAATACAGTACAGTGTACAAGTTGTTTGGAAATTGAAGTATAGTTGGGATTGAAATTCCAGTTTAGAACTCTTTTATAAGTGTCCAATGGTTTTTAGTTCCGTCCTCGACTTCGGAATACAGAAATAGTGGTAGTAGTTCTCGGGAGAGTTTAGAAAACCAAATAATGATACAGTGAGAGATTTCAAAACTTCCTCTATTACTTTTCCGTTCCATTTTGCTGGAACTGCTATATGAGGATAGTGGTAGCTGGTAGGTTAGCCCAGAACATATGAAGAGAATGTAACAATGCAATGACCTAACACGATCATTATTATTAGCAAGTCATTTTTAAATGCTTATGAATGCTCTGATGCCCACCATTGAGGTTCAACAATGTTGACGCAGTTTAGAGATCTCAAATTGACTAGGTATCTCTAAATTGGAAGTGTCAGTGAGAAACATATTATACGTATACAATTATATAATATTTTGTGTGTCCTCTTTGTATTGTACATAGACGAATATAAATTAGCATTTGATTATAATTCCCATTTATATACTAATCGTTTAACTTTTGAAGATTACTCTAACTTTGAAAACATATCTTACATATTTATTTCATGACACAACCGCACACTAATTCATAGTGTACCGTGGTCTATTTAATAATGTAACATGTTTCAAAATGTAACACCCAAAACTAAAAATAATATTGAAAAATCACTCAGGTTGAAAATATCAATAATTATTAAAAATCATGAGTGTCACGTGACATCATTGAGAATAGTGTATGACTAACTTCAATTTTTAATTTTTTCTGTAAATTTAGCTCGCATGGCGTAATGGCAACGCGTCTGACTTCTAATCAGAAGATTCTGGGTTCGACCCCCAGTGTGAGTGCTAACTTTACTTTTTGGAAAAATGACCCTCCTGAATCACTTTCTACGGCAAGCATGGCTAAAAAGTGGATATCGGCTCCACCTCTCTTTAACTATAAAGAGTTTAATATAAATTAAAGTACAAATGGTCGCATACTATTAACTTTTTAGTTATTTAAATGGCGTACCCAAAAGTACGATCCTCCTGTGAATTTAAGATGAGAAACAACTTTCTTACGAACTTCATGAGAATATAAGATAAATAATTACATATGCAAGATATTTAATAGTAGAGAATATGCATGTATGTGTACTGGTATGTAAATTTTGTTAGAAAATATAGTCTTTGCTTTCATGGGTAAGATGTGCCCGTGTTTTTGTTTGTTTTTGTTTAAAACAACATCCAAATGGCACCACCAGTTAGTGCCACTAAAATGATTGCTGTAATTATAGCAGCACCAGCACGATCTTTCTGTTGTATATTTAATTCATTCTTTAGAACATTTGTCGTTAATGTATCCAGTCCCGCATTAGCATTACCTTCAGATGTACCCCCATTACTTGCTTTATATGGAGCAGGTCTATCATGGATTAATAAAGTTTGTATAACTTCTAAAGCACACATTTGTTCACCCAGACCATAATAACCATCGTGCGTACTTGCTTGCCAATTTAACCCACACGTATGGCCATCTGAACCACCATTACAAGTCCTTGCAGCTCCCTCGGCACTTGTCTTGATTAAAGGATCTATAGTGTCTGCTGTAAATGGAGCCAATACACTAGTAAAACCTAGCATTCTTGAGAAAATACTCTTAAATGAACGTTGATCATTATTACATGTCTTATAATCCTGACAAGCCATTTCATACATGATTCCATCTTTAAAGAAATAAGTAGTAGCACCATTTAATAGTTGTGTAACACGAGTTTCCCATTCAGAAGTACCATTTGTTGCATTATACATATATGCAGCACCACCAAGGACAACACCATGATTATATGACCATTCCAATTTAGTTAGATCTGTACAATTATCTGCAATATCTGCCCCATCAAATACATTAGCTGTATCTGCAAGTACGACATAACCGACGTCAACAAGCCAAGTAAATACTTCTTCAGCAACGTCCAAATAAGTATCATTACCAGTATATCTACCTAATCTTGCCGCTAATTGAAATAAACAAGCATTAGAAATGGTATTTTTATAATTATAACCTGAATTCCAAGTAAAAATTTGCCATCTTACACCTCCACCACAATTAGCAGAATCCCATCTTGCCCAAATAGTATTAAATACAGCTTGAGCCATTGATAACCAACCTGGAACATTATCACCAGTTGGATCAGTTAAATTTCTTTCAACTGCATCCATTACAGTTAAACCCCAGATCCCTTGATCATCATTACCTTCTACCATAGTTTGATTATCCGGTATAAAATTATAAGAAGTACCAGCTTGATATAATAATGCTTCAGATATTAAAGATTTATAAGTATCATTTTGACAAAGAAACCAATTTTCAATCATACCACCAAAGGCTTCACCTGCTTCCCACCAATAATAAGGACTTTGAAACATCCCTACGGTACCACCGTATCTTGTACCTTCATAATAATCTAACATACCACCTTGAATTAAAGCAGTATCATAACAAATTGAAGTAGCATCGGATGTATCTAAATCCATCGCTAAAGAAATTTTGCAATATAAAGCTGCCACAGCAGCCGTCCACAAACCTGTAATCATGGTCATATATCAATCCAAAACCTTATTAAGTATTTTCAATATGTAATCTGATTACTTTAATATTCTCTTATATGTCACAAAAGCGAGTTATTAACAAAAATAGTTGTAGTCATTGTCTTTAAATATATATATATATATATATCTATTATATTAATTTTTATATATGGGGCTTAGTCTAAATTATCTAAAAAAAGAACATTTTTAAGAAAAAAGTGCTGAGAAAAAAAGAAGAGCGACAAAAAAATAAATTACGTACGTTGAGAATCATAATCATCACCATTTGAATTTCAATTACATACATTACGTATATATATATATTAATTAATTATTGATTTGATGATGTATTATTTTCTTCAATATCCCATTCCTTTGCCGTTAAACAATATTTTTCAGGTGGTAATCTAATACCCCAAGAACCCATTACTTGAGGTAAAGCTTTCTTATTTCTATCAGCTGCTAATTGTAACATTAATTCCTTTGGTGCAGTTGGTTTAAATTGGTATTGTGTTCTTGCTGCAATTGCTAACCGTATATCTTCAACAGTTAAACCCTTTTTCGTTTTTTTCCCAGAATCATGACTTTGAGTATCATTCCCCTCATTAGTCGAACCAGATACACTATTATTATTATTTGATGATGATGATGCTGCTGTTCCAGATGCTGCTGTCGTCGTCGTCGATATTGTTGTCGTTGTATTACTATTTTCTGCTGGTAAATTCGCACCCATATAATCATTATACATCATGGCATCTTTCAATACACCACGAGTATATCTATAAGCAAAATCCATTAATTGTAAAGGCACTTGATCTTCATATTGATGAATTGCTTGTGATGCTAATAATAAATGTAATAAACGGACATCACGTGGAGTATCTTCTTGTTGTGTTGTGTCTATACTACCCGTTGGTACAGTAGACGATGAAGTTGTCGTTGCAGAAGTTGCACTAGTAGTCATTATGTATGTTTTCAGTCCGATTACCTTTCGATCTAATCTTAATATTGTCTATCAATAACCTACTTTGTTTATCACTTCACTATTCTAATATATTATTTTATTTGATGTTCTTACAGACGAAGAAATTCACCGGGCGTAACTTTCACAATAATTTCTATCTAGCGTGGGACGCGCAATCATTTGGTACGACACGAAAAGAATATAACCAAAATAAGAAGAACGTGAAATGTTCAGTAGTGTTTGTTATACATACATAAACATATATACTGGTAACTACACCTCTACATAACATTCAGACTATAATATATGTTATTCGGTAATAAAAGACAACGAAAAAGAGAGTCCCAGGTTGTTGTAGGTTCAATTATACAAAGACTGGCACCCATCGTACTCTCAACTACTTCTTATACAAACAATGCATTTCTCTTCTATTTAACCGCCCAAAAACGATCAAACGATTTCTTGTATATATAGTGGAGATCACTGTGCACGGCATATCACGTGCTGGGTTTCCTGAAATTTTCATTTTGTTTTTCTACGGTGCTTTCTCTCTCTCTCTCTCACAATGAACGAAATGGCAAAGCAAAAAGCATTACGTACGCACATTCAATATTGAAAGGGGGCGAGACAGACGTTGTCACATCAAATTGTATATTAATTAGTATTTGCCACCCACTAAATATATATATATATATATAAGAGTACTTTATTGCATAAATTTTAACATAGTTACTGCTAGAAGGAGTTAAAAAGTATAATATATCTATATATACAAACAAGTATAACTATTTATACACACACTTACATTTTACTCTAATATATTAATTTATAATGTCTGATTGGGATTCTACTACTGTTATTGGCCGCAGAGCTCACGCTGGTGGTTCAGGTCCTCGTGCTAATGTTGCTAGAACTCAAGGTCAAATTAATGCAGCTCGTCGTCAAGGGAATGTTTTGTCTGTTGATAAGAAATACGGATCCACTAATACTCGTGGTGATAATGAAGGTCAACGTCTAACGATGGTTGATCGTGAAACTGATATTGTTAAACCAAAAAAATTAGATGCTACAGTTGGTAAAACAATTTCAAAAGTACGTACAGAGAAAAAATTATCACAAAAGGATTTAGCTACTAAAATTAATGAAAAACCACAAATTATTAATGAATATGAATCTGGTAAAGCTATCCCAAATCAACAAGTTTTAGGTAAAATTGAAAGAGCTCTTGGTGTTAAGTTAAGAGGTAAGAACATTGGTGAACCATTATTTGCCAAGAAGAAGTAATATTCATATTATAATAATATATATATACGTTTTCTCTCTCTTTAAATGTTTTTTTTAACAATTTACACTATTATGCGCATAAGAATAGTTTTTTGATGTTTTCAGTTTTTTTCGAGTCTTTTTTCTTTTTTTTTTTTAATTTTTTGATCTTTTTTTTTTTTCATAATAACGATGAAATTGAAACTTTTTTAATAGTTTGTCATATATATTTATATGTAAAATAGAGTTTTGTTATCTTTTGTATATTGAGACAGTTTTTTAATTAAAATTTATTCTGTTAATATTTATTTTACAGTGTGGTTTTATTTGACAGAGATCTTTGTGAAATCGTCTATACATAATGGCAACTTTATCATTTATTCCAGAATATCCTGAAGAAAATTGTTTTTCTATTGCTAATAAAGCTCTGAAGTTAACTACTGAACAAGATATCAAACCGTATCTTGATGATATTTTAAAGATTTCTACTATTAATAAAATTGATTTATCTGGTAATACTCTAGGGATTGATGCTTCAAAAGCCTTAGCTAAATTAATTTCTTCAAATGAATCTATCTTTGATAATTTAATTGAAATTAATTTTGCTGATCTTTATACTTCTCGTCTTGTTGATGAAGTTGTGGAATCTTTAAACGTTTTATTACCTGCTTTTTTAAAATGTCCAAAATTAACAATTGTTAATTTATCCGATAATGCATTTGGTTTAAGAACAATTGATTCTTTAGAATCCTATATTGCTAATGCTACATCATTAGAACATTTAATCTTAAGTAACAATGGTATGGGTCCATTTGCTGGTGAACGTATTGGTAAAGCTTTATTTCATTTAGCTAAAAATAAATTAAAATTAACCCCATCTGCTCCTTTATTGAAAACATTTATTTGTGGTAGAAATAGATTGGAAAATGGTTCATCTTTATATTTAGCTTTGGGTTTAAAAGCTCATGGTTCAGGTTTAAAGACTGTTAAACTATATCAAAATGGTATTAGACCTCGTGGTATTATGAATTTAATTCATTATGGTTTTAAATATAATACTAATTTAGAAGTATTAGATCTTCAAGATAATACTTTAACTAAGACTGCATCTTTATTACTTGCTGATAATTTACCAATTTGGAAAGATGTTCTTATTGAATTAAATTTAAACGATTGTTTATTGAAAAAAGATGGGGCTGATGCAATTATGGATGTCTTTGTTAAATTAAACTTCCCACATTTAAAGACCTTAAAATTAGAATATAATGAAATTATTCAATCAACCATTGAAGATAAATTATTAAAAGCATTAAATAATAAAAATTTACCTGAGTTAAAAACTTTACAAATTAACGGTAATATCTTAGAAGAAGATTCAGAAGCTTTAGATACTTTACAAGGTATGTTTGAAGATTTAGAATTAGATGATCTAGAAGAAGTTGATAGTGATGAAGAAGATAATGATGAAGATAGTGATGAAGAAAATGATGAAAATGAAACATTCCAAGAGGTTGAGACTGATTTGTTAGAAAAAGATCTATTACAATTGGAGATTGATTCTTTAACTGAAGATTTAGCCAAAGCTACTATCTAGATTACAAGGGAATTATGTTTATGTGATCAATGTAATTTTTAAATGGTGCCTTTCATTACTCTCTGTCTATTCTATATAGTGCATTCTTGATATAATAATAAATAAATAATTAAATAATAATAAAAAAAGTATAAAAGAATGAAATATTTTTTTAAAATACATTGTTCAGAATTTTACAATGGTATATATATATGTGGACAATACATTGAACGTAAGTATATATATTTCCTATTTTGTCCCTTATTTTATTTTTCTTGAATAGATGTTACAATTTGGTTAGTAGCTTTTTGATTTTTAATATCAAGCTGTAGCCTCAGTTTTAGGTTCTGTCTTATCTGCGCTACTCTTTACTTCATCAGAATAATGCATATGATCTACTAGTAATTTATTCAATTTGAACATCGTCGTCGATTTACCAAATACTTTCTCCATCTTATCATCGCATAAAATCTCACGACGATCCTCAGGGTTTTGTAAATTATGAGCCTTAATATAATCCCATACACCTTTTACAACTTGTGTTCTTGGTAATTCATGAGCACCAACGATTTCAGATAATGGTTCACTCAAATTTAATAATCTAGTAGCAATGCTGTTCGTTCCTGTTGGTGTAGCTCTTTCCTTCTTTCTCTTTTTCTTCTTCTTTTTTTTACCATCAGAGTCATCACTTCTTCTTCTGGTGGTTATAGTTTTAATCTTATTACCTGCAACACCTGCATTTTTCATCTCATCAAGTAATTTTGTAAATTCTTGATTACGTTTCATCATTTCATCCTTTCGTACAAGCATTCGTGGATGAGCTTGTATTTCTTCAAATCTATCAATTATTAATTCATTTAATGCTTTCCTCTTAGCATCAAGATCTTTTTGATATAATTCTTGTAATGCTTTCCTTATCTTTTTGGGGCTTACTTCATCTGGGTTGGATGCACTAATGATAGCATCGATCATCGGGATCAAAGTCTCCAAACTAGGATCAGCCATCTTTTCAGCTCATATATCGTTTTGAATGGTTGATAAGACTATATTATAATTTTATGAACTCTCAATAGATATCACTTCAATTCATCTAAGAAGAAACCCTAATATCAATTACTAATTTATATCCTTAGTTTAATTGTTTTTCAGTTTCTCTTATATTTGTTTTTCGTTACTTTGTCTTCGAAGACTAATGTTATATTTTTTTTTCTTTAATATTATATAATATACAAATGCGGCTCAACTTTATATAGAGACTATATAGATGTAGAATGTGATTAAAAGATAATATTTGATTGATATGGCGTGTTTTTTTATAGTAACGATTAATGTTAAACTAATGGATCTATCAAATATGCTCAAGCGTTTCTGGAGTTCTTCTTCTGTTGTCTTTCATTCTTCTTGATCAATTTCATTCTTTCTTGTCTATTTAGAGTTCTTGGGTCAATTAGTTCTTTGTCAGTATTTTCAACTTTATCGTCCACTTCAACCAACCATTGGTCATCAAGCTTCTTATTAGCACCTTTATAGCCCCATTTTGGAACCCATTCACCACTGGCTTCATCAAAGACCATCTTACCACTCTTTTCCTTAGCTTTAATACCTTTCTTGGCAGCAAACTTCTCCCATTTAGTTGGAGCCTTTGGTTTAGGTAATGGTTTTTCTCTTGGTAATTCACTCAATGGTTCAGGTAATCTCAGTAGAGACATGGTTGAACTTTGACCACTTGTACCACCTGCTGCATCTGTCGTACTTTTGATTGGTAAAGACAATAATTGGTTAATTAATAGTTGTGCATTATCACGAGTAAGGTTTCTTAGATGTTCTTCACGCTTAGCATTTGAGGAATCAAAATCGTTTCTGTCAAGAACATTAGAATCAAAGACAGATAAATTACCTAGATCGTATGTGACAGGGATAGGTTTTTCTACTGTGACTGGTAAACTTTTGTAATCTTTGCTAGCCATTTCTTTTTACTTTGATTTATTTTTTTGCACTTTGGTAGTTCTATATTATCTTTGTGAACTCACTGTACTAAAGAAAATAATATTAAAAAGGTACGAATATATGCAACGTTGATATAAATGGTTTTATAGAGACTATAAAAGTAGTTTAAGGATGTGATGAACCTACATGTTTAGTGGAGTTATGAGATTATTTGATCACTGTCATTATTTCATCCTGGCATCGCAAAGTTAAAGGCTCATCGCATAAAGGAAGAGAAAAAAAAAATTTTCGCAGCGATTTTCAACCCGCACGTGATCGGAAATTCCGAAACATATAGCAGGAGCAGAGTCTAGATATGGATCAGAACTCAAACAAAGCTCTTACAATTTTACTGTTTATTGGTTGTCCGTCATATGGCCAGTTGGTATATATTAGTCTTTTCACATGTGACCTTGAGATTGAATACGCTTGTAGTAAATCGAGATTTGATGATACGTTTGGATCATAAGTAGGTCCACGGTGCTCTCGATCTTCCTTGAGTAATGTCTCACCTCCAGAGAGAATCTTGAAATAGTCAAGAATAATTTTGTTGTATCTACTAAGACATATAGTGAGAATCTGTTGGGCTAGTTCGATAAATATAGGTAATTCTTTCTTCAAACTTAATTGTAACACTTCATAATGTTTCCCAATAACATTTCTTTTTATATCATGAACATTTTTCTTCTTTTCCTTTAAATAAACAACATAGTCCTTTTCTAATACTTTAAGGTCTCGAAGTTGTACTTTTATTGCACTACAATTTTTAAGGATAGTATTTAGTGGATTCAAAACACCAAGTTCTAGATCTGTAAGACGTAAGACGGTAATTTGTTCTTTCATATGAACAATATTTTGTTTATATCTGCGTAATTCGTATAATTTTAATTCGCTAAATGGGAATAATTGATAACCATCTTTTTCAAAATTTATCATATTTTCCCAATTTGACATTGTTTTTAAATTACCATCTAGAATTGTAAACAGATCCAATCTCGAAATGAAAAAATTCAAGTTTTGAAGTTTACGGTGCATCTTTTTAAAGACAATAATGTAGTCCAGCAAACTATTTTCAGTTTCTGGAGGAACTGTCATCTCTTCTGTGTAATTACGTTCATTTATGGAATTTGAACTTGATTGGTAACTTGTCTCCGAGCAAGGGCGCTCAGAATAATAGCTAGATGATGTTGTGAACCTTGCGTTACCGTTATTGTTTGCAGGATCTATGTCCTTAGGTATATTTAATTGATCCTCGCAGTTACTCTCACCGAGGTTATCATAGTTCTGGATTATTTCACTTGGAGTTAAAGTAAAATCAAAATCAGGATTAGAACCATAGTCATTAATTTCAATTGTGAGTTTCTTTTGGAATAAAACATACTTATCCCTGATTTTGCACATTTCATCACATTCATCAGAATTTAAAATAGCAGGAATTAATTTTATTATTTCATCAATAATCGAAAGCCATGAATCAACCCTAATAAGTGGATATTTCAACAGATCTCTTAATGTTCGAAAATGAGCTCTCTTCATACAACTTTCATACCACTCCTGAAATCTTTTATTTATTGTAAGCTCTTCATATAATTTCATTTGTTTGCAATGTCCTGCTGCATAACTCATGTATGTAGAACTACATCTAAACAAATGTTGTTCAAATATAGATGCAATGTTGACATTTTTCTTCGGTTCATATGTAATTTTGGAACCTGTACCACCGTATTTTTCTTCAGAAATATGCCAATCATCTATATTATTCAACTTCAGAATATTACGTAAGGATGTCACAAATATTTCACTGATAGAGCAAATAGTATCAATATTCCCAAAGAGGAGTAATTCATCTGTGGAACAGTCCTTAATCAATTTATTATAAAGTTGTTTGTTTTGATGTAATGATTCACGGTATACACTATTAACAAGTCTTAAACTTTTGCAAAATTCTACCTCAGAATCATGCAAGTTTTCCAACAAATTAAAAAAGTCTTGTCTCTCTTTTGAATTTATGCTATCGTTAGAAGAGGAGCTATCGGATGGAGAAGGGGGAGTTATAGATATTGATAGAGGTTCTGTGACATCATTCAATTCAAGACTTAGCGGTCGTTTACTCGGTTGCGATTTATCATATTTTAACGACTGTAATCTCCAGACTTTATTCCCTTCAAATTTTGGCAATTTATCATCTTGTTCATGGAAATAATCGTTTTTATAATCCCGTATTGGAGTTAGATTATTCGTAGTCTGGTAATGTATTTGGTCATACAACGCTGTTGTTTTAAACATTTTCATACAGTATGTAAGCTCTTCACTTCTTTGTCCAAAAGAGTCCTAAAGTCCGGAAAGTGTCGAATTATAAAAAGGGGGATTCAAAATTTAAAAAATAATTCATTTCAAAATCCTAATATAATAAACAAGATATATCAATTGATTATTTGATCAATATTTATATGTTTCTAAATTGGGTTTAAAGATTTGTTACATGTTTCTATATTGTGTCATAATTATTTTTTTTAGTCTTCACTAATTTCTCAGAATGTTGCGCAGAGCGAAAGGCGCATCATAAATGTTTTAAGATTATCTCAAATGAATTTCAAATGTTAATATGTGAGTACTCCATACCGCCCCTTCCTATAAATTCCGTTATTACTTTAAATCTGTCGCCATTATAGCCTTCGTCATGTAGCGCCATATCAAGCATTTCATTATTCATAGATATTTCTTGCTGTGTTTCATATAATTTTTTGGATCTTTCCTGTTCCACAATGCATCTCGGACATCTGTATACCTGTTTACCAATGTTCTGGTACTCCTCTTCATTCAGACATCGTTGATGATATAAATGACCACATTTAAAGAAGACAATGGGTAATTCAATAGCTGTTTCACATCTATTACAAATTTTTCCTTTTAGTTTTATGGTAGTTCCATCTTCAGTGTTTAATATATTATTCAACTTTTCTTTCTTGTCATTTAACTCATTTTCATAGGACTCTATAAGTTTTTCAGTCTTCGAAATTTCTTCTTCTTTGGATTTTACTTGGTTAATCAAAACATCTTGGATCAAACCATAAGTTACGCAATTACTACCAGAAAGTATTTGGATTAATTCTATTGTTGATAGTAAATTTTGGCTGATTATTCTATCTACAATCTTTTCTTTAACTATTGATTCACCTCCGATCGCTTTCAAAGTATGTTTAGATGATGTGAAATATGTTAGTGCAGAATGGTAAAGATTGTGGTCATCTGATGCGTAGCGTTCAAAGTACCTCATACAATTTATAGGATCCTCTGTTAATGTTAACGATCGAAAATTGTTTAGGATTGATGTTGAAGTGTCTTCGTCTGAAGTGTTACTCACCTTACCACTTAAATTATCTTCTAGGCCTTGCTCCGTATTGTTATATGACAAGAATGAATCTACCTTGTGAATATGAGAGATTAAGGTCATTAATGAATTATCAACTTTTTTATTATTGGTAGAATGTAATGAAGATGCATCCTCATTTTTAGTTTGAATTAGTTTATGGCTTTCGTTTAGAATTAATTTTGCTTTATTTCTCCATTCATTTTTTCTTTCAGCTACATCTTCCTCTGCAAGAGTTAGATATAAACCGTAGAGTGTCGTAAAAATGACTTGTTTGTCTTCATTCGAACCTTCATACCTTTTATAGCTGTCTAGACAGGCCTCAAGAAAGACGACGAATTGAAATGGCTTATCAAGAAATGAGCTGAATACGATTGATGGTTTCGGTGGATGATATGTAGGAGTCGTTTCATCGATCTCGGTATTAGTTGGTTGTGATTTTGAAAATAGAGGATCGTTCATATAATCAATGAATGAAGTATAACTATAAAATATTTTTTTGAAATTTTGTTTTTCTTCCTTTTCTTCGTTTTTAATATTATTGTATTCATACTTTTCACTGACATATCTCCCTGTGAATACTTTAATCAGCAAAGCAACCGTGTCATTTGGTAAAAGGTCTAATAGAGTCTTCGAAAATAATGCTAGAACTCTAAGGGTGTCATCTATATCCAAACTTTTGATGTAGTTTAATGCAATTAATGGGCTGTTCATAATATCCAATAAAACTTCAACAATGGTTACGGCATCCTTAGAGAATTTTTTTGCTAGTTTGTAAGCCTCTTCGTGAAAATTTGATTCATCCAATAAATGTAGTATTAATTTAAAATTGAATAGATCCTTGTCGCTGTAGTAGTATGCCTCATCGTCGATATCATTCTCGATACCCGTTGGTGAAAAGGTCCCCAGCCTACTGAAGTTGCTTAAAAATAAGTTTATCTCCTCTCTATCCTTTAATTTTATAAGAGCTATAAGGAGTAGAGTTACATGGTCGCTACTGGCAATTCCTTTTCTTATTAGAGACCATAGGTAGTCTGAAAGATTTTTTATACCGTTGATGTCAGAGGTGCCTTCTATGCTGAACTTCGCTATTACTTCGCTAGTTTCCACTACATCTAGACATTGGATATATTGGGCAACTGCTTCGGCTTTCTGATCTTTCTTATATAAGAAATCACCATATTGTTTGTGTATATTTTGAAGTTCTTCACTAGGGAGTTTATACTCAGTAGCTAATTCTAATGCGAAAGGATATAATTGTTTCTGTATAACAATTGTTAATTTATCATGTAGTGATTTCTCTGAAATACTATTTAATACCCCGCTCCCAGTTAGCAAATAAATAGGTGTTTCTATTTCATCCTTGTTCTCTAGAATATCTATTACTGAATCTGACACAATAAAATCTAAAGCTACGAGTTTATTTTTTCTATCAATTATGACTACTCTGCTCATTAATGTTGAATTTGGTTCACTGATTTGTAGTGATGAATCTTTTGAGGACTTCTCTTCTGTGATAAATAATATGCGTTCTTGGTCAACTGGGTATATTCTTTTAACAGAATTTAAGTCGGCTGCAATAGACCTCATCTCTCCATTTGTTTGGTAGAACTCGACATTTCCGTTATTATAACATATGAACTCGTTTCCATCCGTTGATATACTTCCACAGTTTAGGTTTAAACCGTATTTATTATTCAGAATTAAATCAGGTATATTATTATTTCTTCCTGTTGTATTAAAGAGCAAAATCTTCGACGTTGTACTCACGTAGCAAAAGGTGGCCTCGTGGTTAAGTGCTAATGAGGTTACTGGTTCTTGGTTCTTATCGCTATATATCACCCGTTGTTTTGCGCCTCTATCTCTTACTAAATCACCTCTAACCAACAATACTTTACCATTTATGAAACCAATTGTAAAGCAAGACAAATCTTTGGAAATAGAAATGGCGGAAATAGGTGATGTATTGCCACCATTTTTAAGTTCTACCAAAGTGTGAAAACTCTTGATATTTTTTGGTAATTTATCTAGACGGAACAACTTAAATTGTGCTGGAAGTCCAGAGCACTCTGCAACAGCAACTATGAATGTGTTGTTTATTACTTTCAAATATATTATTCTGAATCCTTCAGGGAAAGCCTCGAAATCATTTAAAACCTTCGAGGATTCTATATCAACGACTTTTATGAATGATGAATTAACTGCAATTAATAATTTACCTGAATTGATCAACGTTGCAGCAGATAAAGTTGGATCAGAATATAACTGAGAAGATGTCCCTAATTCTGGGTCCCTAATAGGAATGTTCTCGAAAAATTGGAATTGCATCCATGAACTTATGGACATACTGTTAGAATTTTTAGAGGTTTGTTAAGAAGTTGCGTTCACTTAAGAAAAAAGATACGACTTGCACTTTTTGTTTGTTTGTTCTTAAATGTTGTTCTTGACTGTCGTTATTGAGTAAACCATGTTGTTATAGCAATATCTTAACAATGATTTAATTCAAAAAATCTGGTCATGTGATAAATTACCGCGGTGTACGGGCCCTTTTAAGAACTATTATTTAAAACAGTATAATATATACAATTTCACTCTAACTGATTCCTTGAACAGTAGTGATATTTCAATGAGCTATTATTTATTTTATTTATTGATTGAGGACTTATTAAACAAATTATACATTATGTATACCATTTAAAACAACATCGTAAACGTTGAAATGGATTCAAAACTGTATACAGTTAAAAGATAGGTTATATGGAGAACAAAAAAGAAACGCATGAGGACTATCAAAATATGATATCGTTCATGGTTAACTTCTTAGTATCTTCTGTTTGGTCTAGCGTTTTGTCTAGTGTTTTGAGATCTGTCTTGGATGTAAGTACCTGGAACAATGTGTTCTGGTAAGTGCAAGTAGTCTCTCAAGTATTCGACACCTTCTTCAGTCAAGGTGTAGTAGTAGTATTGCCATGAGAATTGAGTCTTGACGTAACCCTTGGAGGTCAAGGATTGTAGAGCCTTGATGACGTATAGGTTTCTGGTGTCAATTTCTTCATGCTTTGGTTGGTTGAAGTCCTTCTTGGCGACACAGACACCTTCTGTATTAAAAAAAAAGTCATATGTACTCGTTAACATTGAAAATAATAAATTATTCAATAGTAATAATTAACGAATAAACATAAAAAAACTGTTAGTAAAAATTGAACACATATCAAACCTTAGGAATTATATTTTCTGATTACTAGAAAAGAAGGTGAGTATTGTACGTAAATCGTTTAAGTGCTAAGCCTCTCTATTATTGATATATCGGCTTCATATTATTAGAAGGGATCATTACGTTAATATTGGATATATTCATTTTAAAAGTTCTGGAGTGTTTGTTTTGATCATTGTGATTAAGAATAGTCACTGGCTATAAGTTCATATATTTCATTCGTAATTTCTATTTAAATTTCTCATAATTCTATCACAACTCTTTAGTTCCCATTTCATATTTTTATAAAAATATTCTTTCATCCGCACTGTTTAAAATCAAACGTATATTCTTATATCTTATAGATTCAGTATATTTATATTCATTTCCGGTTTCATCTATCAATCTAGTAACAGGAAATTCTCTAAATTTCTATCATTTAACATACCTTGGAATAAGTATCTGAAGATCTTGTTTCTTTCTTCCTTTGGCATCAACATTTTGGCTAATTTAGTATGGTGTACTTGCAAAACTTGTTTCTGATCGTTTATTTCAAAAGAAACCTAACCTTTAAATAGTATACTCAGTTTTATTACTTTTAACCCTTTGATACCTTCAATGTTATGTGAGGTGACCTCAAACCTTACCATTTGTTCAGTATGAACAAACGCCAGACAGTACTACTTACCCAACGCATCATCCATTATTGCTGGTGAAAAGCACTCTCACTCTACGGTCAGTTTGAAAGATTTCACAACTCAGGACTAATTTCTCGGAAAAAGACTGAAAAATTCATTTGTGTAAAAAGAAAGCGATTTGAAAAAAACAATTTTAATTAAAGTTTTTTTTAAATAAAATTATAAATTAATATTTTAAACCCACACCTCCATAATATGTGTGGGTTTTATATTTTTTGAACAGTCACAATTTTAAATCAGTTAAACTATAATTGATAAGGACTTTGGATAGAATATGGAAATACATATAGGTACTAAAAATCGACTACTGGAAAATAAGTTTGGTATAAATGAATGTATATATACATGACAATGCATTAGATTATAAAAGATGCATATGGTTCATTTTCTTACACGATATCTAAGGATTCCCTCATTCTTCTTGCTGCGCATTGAATAAATTCATGAACACATCTGGTTTGAATGGCCATCTGAAATATATATCTGATAAGTAAATGAATTCTTCTGCAGAAAAGGTATATGAACATCTCTTCATGAATTCTGGGTCATTAATTTGTTTAGTGAAAAAGTCTCTCGCACCAGGTCCTAATGATTCTATGGCATCGATTAATGGTGTACTCTTTTGAATCATTAAATGTTGGGTTACATAGTCCCAATTTCCCTTATTTAATTCGAAATCAAGTGGATCTATCTCTAATAAACACATGGGACTTTTTTTTGTCTTTGTAAATTTCTGTGGTAATGTAGAAGAATAATCAACCCATATGGGATCAAATTTATCTAAAACTTTCTTATCAAATAAATCAGATTCCTCATCTTGTGTTAAAGCTATTATCTTGGAATCTGTAAATGTTTCACACACAAGGGAACATTTAGCTCTCTGAGTGGAATTAGCTGGTGCAAGCAATTTTCGTGCACTACTAGTTGGTACCCACAATAACATTTTCACTCTACCAAATCTTTGTAGCCAATTTTTCTGGCCCACACAGTTGTACCATTGCATTAATAATCCTTCTTCCTTTTTATCTGTTAGATTTCCCATTATGAGAAACTTATTGTGTATATGATCCCTAGGTTGCTTTTCTGGGACAAATAATTTTTGATGATCTATTAACATCAAATAAGATTCCCAATCATAAGGATTTTGTGAACTCATCTGAAAATGTGAATTCTTCAAATTTCTTTCCCAAAAATTGGTAAATTGTGGTCTATTATCCATTAGAAGGTGCTGTTTAGAACGATATCTATTGTTAAATATTATAGATTGTTGAGCAGGACCTGCATTTAAATCCATAACTTTCAGATCTTTACAATCGCCATATGTGTCTTCTAATTGAAGTTTATCAAAAATATTCTCTAACACTTGTGGTGATACAACATATCTAAATTTATAAAATACCTTGATTTCAGAAAGTTTTGTCGCCGTTAAAGGTTTAAACATTATTCTTATTATAGTGTCACTTATCTTCAATAGTCAATTTACCTCCTAAAATTATGATTCTCTTTGCCGTATTGGATATTTATTTCAATTGGATCATTAAATTTAATAAGTAGTGATCAAATCTGACGCATTTAATATATACTTACAGTTATATCAATCTTTTAATGTTTGGTTTTATAACCCATTACTTCTAATAAATGCTCATTTTACAATTTCGCAGTTTATAGATTTTGGCTCTACGGGCAGTTAATCGCGAGATGATTTTTCATATTTAGGTTCGCATTGGGATTTGTTAATTTCGATGTTATGAAGTTGAAATATTGCAATGCTAAAGACAAGAGATAAATATGATGCAAATGTGAATATAAACATAGAGCATCCTAACAAAGGACAAAAGGAACAATAACTATACAAAGCTCAGTGAGTGAATCTCGGATTAAACGTAATCTTATTGAACATCATTTTCTTTTGTCAACACAAGTGTAACGAGTTGAGTCTATTATAATAAAAATAATGGCCATTATTAAAATAAAGAAACCAAGGGATCCTAATCAAATTGATGTTGATGAACCCAAAGTGAAAAAGATACGTATTAAGACTAAATCTAGTGACAGGAAGGCTGGATCTCCTGCAGTTGGAACACCGAAAATAAAAATTAATTTGAAGTCGAATGAAAAACCTTCGACGGGAATTAAAGTAAAATTGAATTTAAAGAAAGGAAATAATGAGAACAGTACAGAAAAACCAAAGTTGAAAGCGCCACGTTTAAGGTTAAAGCCAATCAGAGTACCCGGTGATGGTTATGATTCAGAAGCATCAGACATTGAAGATGATCCCTTGATCGAATCAGGTATAATTCTGCGAGTACAACCAGATATACAAATAGAATTTATAAGGAATTCTATCGAATCGGGAGATTATTCTGGTATTAGCATAAAATGGAAGGCAGATAGGCATGCTGTTGTATCGATAAACGATGTTATGTATGGTGCGATTTTAGTGGATTTACCAACGATAGTAGAAGTAAACAAGAGTGTCGATAGAAAGAATTTATTGAAAACAATTGATGTTGATCAAATGTTATTATGTGTACAGGTAATTGAAAAGGAAGATGAAGTGTTTCTTTTGGAACCCCCTAATACAGAGGATATAATATCAAAGCATTTTGAAGGCATACAGGATGAAATAAATGAAAACAAAAAGATGTTCTTTAAGAGTCAGCATGGTAATCAATTAAGTGAAGTAGAACAAAAGTTCATACAACAAATTACCCAAAAGAAGTATGATTACACGAGTGGGCTGACGCCTCCCTTATACAATGTAAGAAATAGAAGATTTAGAAGGAAAATGGCTCCAGTTGAGTTAGAATATGTAGATAGAACTGTAGAAATGTTACTCAAACAGGATGAAGGCTCGGAAGAAGTTAATTATGAACTTATTGATCCTAGCCAGGTCTTACCAAAGACAACAAGTTCAATGACACTTGTGACCGATATGGAGACTGCAGAACTTGTTGGAAACTCTCCTACCGGTTTGGGAGGTGATGAAGAGGACGAATTAGATTTAGACGCAGCTTTCCAAAGTGATGAGGATGAGACTTCTGGACAAGCTCACAAAATGAACGACGTTTTGGAAGAAGATGCACAACAATATTCCGATGCAGAAATAGATAATGATGTTGAAGATGAAGATGATGACGACGACGAAGACGAAGAAGAGGATGAAGATGAGGATGAAACTGGTGAGAAGGATGAAAGTAGACAACATGCCAAGTTATTAGAAGACGAGCTTCGTGAATTGGAATCGACATTATCACATACTAAGAAGAAGTCCCAAAAGGTAACGAACCCTCTATTAAAATCAAGATTTCTTGATAGTATAAAGAAACTTGAAAAAGAAGTTGAATTAAAGAAAAAACAATTAAAGGTTAATGAGGAGTCAATTAAGGGATCTGATACTCATAACGAGGAAAATAATGAAGGAATAAATGTCAACAATGAGGAAGAGTTAGATGATGAAGATGAAGATGACGACAATGACGAAGAATTAGATGATGATCAAGAAGAAGAAGAAATTGATGAAGAGGTACAGGATGAAGCAGGGGAGCAAATAGATGACGATAAACTAAGCAATGAAGGCGAAACGATGGATAAACAAGACAATCAAGAGGCAGCAGTAGATAATCAAGAAGAGTTAGACCAAAATGATTTGGATATGATGATGTTATTCGGTGCAGAAGGAGATGAAGCTGATGATGATTAACGCGACTTATAACTTTTTTATATGTAGGTGTTATACCTGCATGTTTGTATATAATAACTTAGTGAATCTTTATTCTTTTTAAGTACCAAAGGTCTGTTTTTATATAAATATGGAATGGTAAAAATGTTTGTTTACAATTATTTACCGTTCTGCATTTGAGAGAGTTAACACCATATTAAATAATTTTTAATATTTAGTTTGAAATTACATAACTTCAATGATGAACTTTTTATTTTTTTACTAATAATTCACGAACAAATTATCTAAGAAACAAGTAAAAGGTAATTTGACACCAATTATATTTGTTATAACGATAATATAGAGATAAATTTTTGATGTTTCTAGTGATTATTGAACCTATTAATTGGTTAAAAACTTTTATTAAACTCCCCATACCGTTGAAAGTGACTGACACGTGACAATTTTCTTTAATAATTTTAACAATTCGCGGTGACGGAACGAAAAAACAACAAAAAAGAGCGAAAGTGAAAGAGAGAAAATAAACAGCGCCGGAAAAAAGGCTTTGTCAATCATCAGTAAACTGTATTGGAAAAATGAAAAGAATAAACAATTTATCAGTATCTGAGAGCCCCACATAAATATATCGAAGGAAGGGATCTGCTGACACTTTATTTCCAGTAGATAGAAGTGACAAGAAGATAATAAAAGACTTGTTTACTATTTGCGTCTCTTTTTGGTATCTATTTGCTGTTGGTTTTCTTATTTATTGAAAGGAAAAACTAGTGAATATTTTTATACATTTTAATTTTTAGTTTGGCGTTCTTTATTACTACGTCTGGAACGTCTCTAAACAGAATATCCTAAGATCACGTACGTTTATCATCGTATAATATTATCATATCAGGGAACTGGAAGTGTTTCGAAATTATTATCACTTTTCAATATTCTTACCACAGTTTAAGTTCTCAACAAACCAAAAAAATAAAAAATACAATTATTTTATAAGTGACATCACATTTACACTATTACAAGTTAATTTTATCTGTTCTTAACATTAATCAAAAATATATCACAATGGACTCTACATCGAATATGGAGGTTCCACAGAGACAATTCACAAAGGAGGAAATTAATCGTTGTTATCTTAGATGGCAACAGTTAAGAAATGAGCATGGAGAAAATGCTCCTAATATTCCAGAATTTTTGTATTTTACAAGAGTATTACGTCTTGCTGCAAAACAACAACAAGATTTACAACAAAAACAACAACAGCAACAACAGCAACAACTGCCGAAAACGAACACAACTGATAACAAGGCTCCAACGCGAAATGACAACTCTCAAGACCATCGATCTCCAAGTAATCAATTTGATATGAAAGGTACAACCGGTTCTCAACAATTGAATGGGACTTTTGGAATATCGAATAATAACAGCCCTATGAATGGGAACATGAATAACCAGCAAATGCCAAATAACAATAATAGTAGTAATGCAAATATTCCAAGCCCTATGCAAAACCAAATATCAGGGACCAACTCAACAAGCAACGACAATAATAATTATAATAAATTTAATGATGCTCCTATGTCATCTTTACCACCACAAGGGAATACTGAAAACATGATGAATAATAAATCAACCATGCAAGGGCAACCTGCACTTCCTAATGGTGATAATAGTACACAGAAGAATGATACAAAAGGGAAAAATATGCCTACTAATCAAACACAAGGGAATTGGATAAATCACACTGGCCAGACCCCTCAGAGTATGTCAAACATGCCACCATCTGATCGTAAATCTGAATACCGCAGAAGTTCAGAACACATGAAAAATATATTTACGCCCCAACAATCTAATTTATTAAAAGCACAGATAAGTGCATTAAAGTGCTTAGTGAATCAACAAAATGTCCCATTTGAATTTCAATCAATCATTCAACAATCGATGAACAACCCTCCTGATTTCAGAAAAATGTTGACTAGCCTGGGAGATTTTGTGAGGGCCAAGAACAAAATTACGTCAAGTGCTAGCCCGGAGAATAAAGGTCAAACAATCGGCACTAGTCAATCACCTACAGGACAATTACAACCTGTGACTGATCAAACCAATACTCTACAAAATTCTCTACCATCACCCAAAGTAAAAGAACCAGAGACCAGACCCACAATTGGAAACAATGTTAATAAGCAAGAAACTAATGTAATGGGCACTATTAGTGATAAAAAGATTGGATCTATGAGTGTTCCTACAGATGTGAAGGAAAACAACTCAACTGATACCACAAATTTTGCAAAACAGCAGATTTCAGACTTAAAAACTGAAATAATCCCAACAACTTTTGGGACACAAGTAAATACTGTACCAGCTGAAATTCCTCAACCGAAAAGTCCTGTATTCCTAGGAGACAAGGAACCTCCCAAACCTGCTGCTCCGATCCCGTTGGCAGATTTTCAGGCTCAAAATTCAACAGCTATAAAAGTCAAAGATTACAACAATCCTACAATAATGGTAGATTCATATTCTTTACCTCAATTTGATGAAAAAGAAATAAATTATAACTCCTTATTTCCAAGTCTACAGGAACCAAAGTTAAGTATCCAACCAGGTCTCTTACCAGAGGGTATTGATATCCACAATACGATGGAAATTTATCAAACTCTCATTGCATTAAATCTTGATACTGCTGTGGACACTTTGTTGTCTGATATGTTAGATGAAAATATCGAAGACCCTCTCAAGAAAGAGAACTCTTTATATGATTATTATGCTCTTCAATTACTGCCTTTCCAAAAAGCAGTCAGAGGTCACGTATTGCAATACGAATGGTATCAAAATTCACTCCTAAATAATACACATCCAAACTTTTTATCTAAGATCAGGAACATCAATGTTCAAGATAGCATGTTAACTAACGAATTGTACAAGAAACATGAAATGCAGCAGTACAAAATCAAGAAAAATAAGGAAGTGATGAGACAGAAAATGATAACCGATCATTCGGTTACATCATATAATGAACGAAATGAAAGGAGACACAAAAAGCTGAAATTTGGTCATAGAGTATTTAATCTTCATGGGAACTTGGAGAAAGATGAACAAAAAAGACAAGAGCGTAAAGCCAAGGAACGTTTACAAGCTCTTAAGGCAAACGATGAAGAAGCATATATCAAATTATTGGATCAAACAAAGGATACTAGAATTACACATCTTTTAAAGCAAACTAATACCTTTTTGGATTCCTTAACAAAAGCGGTCAAAGATCAACAGAAATATACTAAAGAAATGATTGAATCACATGTCAAAGAAGATTCAGAAAATCCGGATGAGTTGAAACCAGATTTCAATTCTGATGACGAACCTATTGATGAAGAAGAGCAACAAAATATTGATTATTATAATGTGGCCCATAGAATGAAGGAAGTTGTCACTAAACAACCGTCGATTCTAGTGGGAGGTACCTTGAAGGAATATCAATTGAAAGGTTTACAATGGATGATTTCATTATTTAATAATCATTTAAATGGTATTCTAGCCGATGAAATGGGTCTTGGGAAAACTATTCAAACCATTTCATTATTGACATATTTATACGAAATTAAGAATGTGAAGGGTCCATTTTTAGTCATTGTTCCATTATCAACATTATCTAATTGGAGTGGGGAATTTGCTAAGTGGGCGCCGGTATTGACCACTATCTCGTTCAAAGGTCCACCAAATGAGAGAAAAACTATGCAGGCTGCCATTAAAGCTGGTCAGTTCGATGTTGTTTTAACAACCTTTGAATACATCATTAAAGAAAGGGCACTTTTGTCCAAGATTAAATGGGTGCATATGATTATTGATGAAGGTCACAGAATGAAAAATGCTCAATCCAAATTATCACTTACATTAAACACATATTACCATTCTGATTATAGATTGATTTTAACAGGTACACCTTTACAGAATAACTTACCAGAACTTTGGGCATTATTGAATTTCGTTTTGCCAAAAATTTTCAACTCTGTGAAATCGTTTGATGAATGGTTTAATACTCCTTTTGAAAACACTGGTGGTCAAGATAAAATTGAGTTGAGTGAAGAAGAAACACTACTGGTTATCAGAAGATTGCACAAAGTCTTACGTCCCTTCTTACTGCGTAGATTAAAGAAGGATGTCGAAAAGGATCTGCCTGACAAAGTCGAAAGAGTTATTAAATGTAAGATGAGTTCATTACAAGAAATTCTTTATCAACAAATGTTAACTCATCGTCGTCTATTCATAGGTGACACACAAAATAAAAAAATGGTTGGTCTACGTGGGTTTAATAATCAAATTATGCAATTAAAGAAGATTTGTAATCATCCATTTGTTTTTGAAGAAGTTGAAGATCAAGTTAATCCAACAAGAGAGACAAATCCGAACATTTGGCGTGTGGCTGGTAAATTTGAACTATTAGAACGTGTTCTACCAAAACTGAAAGCTACAGGGCATAGGGTGTTAATTTTCTTCCAAATGACACAGATCATGGACATTATGGAGGATTTCCTTCGTCTAATTGATATAAAATACCTGCGATTAGATGGTCACACAAAGTCCGATGAACGTAGTATGCTGTTGAAATTATTTAACGATCCATCTTCGGAGTACTTCTGTTTCATCTTATCTACAAGGGCCGGTGGTCTGGGTTTAAATTTACAAACTGCCGATACAGTCATTATTTTCGATACCGATTGGAATCCTCATCAGGATTTACAAGCACAAGATAGAGCCCACAGAATCGGTCAAAAACACGAAGTTCGTATCTTGAGATTAATTACAGAACATTCCGTAGAAGAGGCTATTCTTGAGAGAGCTCATAAAAAATTAGATATCGATGGTAAAGTTATACAAGCAGGTAAGTTTGATAATAAATCTACATCTGAAGAACAAGAAGCCTTGTTGAGATCATTGTTAGACGCAGAAGAAGAACGTAGAAAGAAAATACAAGATGGTACTGCAGTCGATGAGGCCATTGGTGATAAAGAACTAAACGCTTTACTTTCCAGAAGTCCAGATGAAATCGGAATATTTACTAAACTTGATGAAGAAAGAAGTGAAAAGGACAAACAGAATGGTGTTACATCCAGATTATTGGAAAAATCAGAATTGCCTGAAATTTATAGTCATGATATTGGTGCAGAATTAAAGCGTGTAGAAGATGAACGTAAACAAGAAGCTGATAATGCTGGTAGAGGTGCAAGAGAACATAAACAAATGACATATTCAGACAACGTTTCTGAAGAACAGTGGTTAAAACAATTTGAAGTTAGTGACAATGAAGGCGACGATAACGAAGATGACGAACAACGTTCTAGAAGAAGAAGACAATCCAAGTTATTGATGGAAGATGGAGACGAAGATCTGGATAATAATGAAAAGACCAATGATGAATTTAAATTAGAAAATAACGAAACACATAATGAAGTTCCTACTGGTACTAGTCAACCTCTTCATAAAGATGAGCCTGAAGAAATTCCGGATTCATTAAAACGTAAAGCCCCTAGACCTCGTGGTAGACCAAAGAAAATTAGAGTCGAAGAACCTCCTACAGATAGTGGTGCTACAGTCAATAACACGACTGGTGAGACCAGTACGGATGCTGCAAACCCCATCCAACCACATACTGCAGGGAAGACATCAATCAAGTCGGCAAGAACATCTTCTAGAGGTCGCGGCCGTGGTCGGGGACGTGGAAGAGGTAGAGGACGTGGTCGGGGACGTGGCCGTCCTCCTAAGATCCGTAACGGTTTAGAATACGTTAGGGTTGCTGATGGTGAAAAGACAACATTGGAAGAAAGGGAAAAAATAAGTGAACAAGCTAGAGAGTTGTACAAATACATATCTGATTACACAGATGAAAATGATAGACGACTATCTGATATATTTTTAGTGAAGCCATCAAGACTGTTATACCCAGATTACTATCTTTTGATCAAATATCCATTAGGATATGAAGATATCAATAACTTTATCGAAACCTTTGCTTACAATTCTATGAAGGAAGTTATTGAAGATTTCCATTTAATTTTTGCCAATGCAAGAATATACAACACCGAGGATTCATTAATTTACAAGGATGCTCTGGAATTAGAAGAACATTTAATTAAGAAATATCAAGAACTAACCGGTGATTCCGAACCAGTTGATTTCAATGAATTTAATGAAAAATATTCTTCCAATCCGTTAATTGTACAACCAGTTGCTCCAACAGTGGTTTCCAATGTACCTGAAGAAGAAGAACAACCTACTTCTCCAACCGAAACTAAGGAGTGATCAAGTCTGGAATGTATCTTCCAACTCCATTTGATATTTCGTGAGCCATAAATATATAAATAACTACACAAATACACATACATTCGGTAAATAATTAACGAGATGACATTTTAAATAAACATAAATAGTTACTACTATTATTTTAAATTACTTTTTGGTAAAATTTATCATGTAAAATTACTTTAAAGAAACCGGTTTTATCATCAGAGTTATTTGCTTAAACATTTGCCTTTGATATTTTAGACCTTATCATACTTTTTTCAGAGTCAAGATGCGTGCCCCTCCTCCCGAGAGAGATAAGCACATTATCACACATGTATCGAAATTTCTGAAAAATTCAAGGGAAAAAGTAAAAGCTTTAAATTAATAAATGGAATCGATCATATATAAGGGGGGGGGGGGAATGGAAATGCAAATCGAATTGCTCAATTGAGGTTGATATAAAGAAAGGCGTTAACGTTTACATTTCAGAGTACACACATATAAAATAAGTGCAATATGTCTCAAGGAAGAAAAGCAGCCGAAAGATTAGCTGGTAAAACTGTCTTCATTACAGGTGCATCTGCTGGTATTGGTCAAGCCACAGCATTAGAATATCTAGATGCTTCAAACGGTGATCTTAAATTAATTCTATGTGCTAGAAGATTAGAAAAATTACAAGAATTAAAGACAAAAGCAGAAAAAGAATATCCAAATGCCAAAATATATATTAATAAATTAGATGTTACTGATACTGATGCAATTAAGCCATTCTTAGAAAATTTACCTGAAGAATTTAAGGATATTGATATTTTAATCAATAATGCAGGTAAAGCTTTAGGTTCTGATAAAGTCGGTGATATTGCAATTGATGATATCAAAGGTATGATGGATACTAATGTTGTTGGTTTAATTAATATTACACAAGCCATTCTTCCAATATTCAAAAAAAAAAATTCTGGGGATATTGTCAATTTAGGTTCTGTTGCCGGTAGAGAAGCATATCCAACAGGATCTATCTATTGTGCTACTAAATTTGCAGTACGTGCATTTACTGAAAGTTTAAGAAAAGAATTAATCGATACAAACATTCGAGTTATCTTAATTGCGCCAGGTATTGTTGAGACAGAATTTTCTTTGGTTAGATATAAAGGTGATAGTGACCGTGCCTCTAGTGTCTACACCGGTGCTCATCCATTGTTTGCAGATGACGTTGCAGATTTAATTGTATATACTACATCAAGAAAACCAAACACAGTTATTGCAGATGTCTTAATCTTCCCAACTACTCAAGCTTCTCCATATCACATTCACCGTGACGCTTAGACAGATATATATATCTCTACATATAACTTTATATCTCTTCAAAACTGAAAACAAGAAAAGCAAAGAAAACAATGTGTTCATTCATAGTGACCTTTAGTAAAAATAACGTATCTTGTTGAATTTGAAATGTGATTACTTACTATTTGTGTATACGGCCGAAATATCATTTCAATATATATATATATATATAAAATGCAGTATCCATGGATATATGATCAAATCCTAACGGTACTAAGAAAAAAAAATCGGCCGAAAAAGTTCTCTTAATATCCTTTCTTTTATATGTATAAAATTACGGAATTAAGGTAATATCTTTTCAAACATGAATCGGACGCGAACCGGATCCGGTCTGACTTTTCCCAGATTCCAAATAGAATATTTTTGAGCCACATCCAGTCATATCCGATCAAATTGTTAAGAAAACACAATAAAATCTCGGCCGAAAACAAATATTTAAACTTCGGAATCCGATTTAGATTAGTTTCCCATCAGACTGAGCTATGAAACAACAGCTTTTTTTCACTTTCACCGGGAAAAATCTAATCTTCTATGCATATAGGGGGGCGGGAAAGATAGTCATTTCAATGAGGGAAATTTTTCAATTGATTGATTATATAAAGAGCAGGTTTGAGATGATATAAACTTTTAATTCTTTCCTTCCATTTAAATAGTTTTAAATATAACCCACTACTGAAAAAGTTACTATTCTTTTATACAATCCACCCCAAATATTCAAAAATCTATATTTAAAATGTCTAAAGTTGCTCAATTGAAAGCCGATCTAGATAATATCCAAACTGGTTATGGTTTAATGTCATTAACATGGAAAGCTGAACCTACCCCACGTGAAGTTGCATTCGAATCAATGCATAAAGTAATTGAATTTGCTCAAATTCAAAAATGCAAGGCTTTTTTCAACGTCGGTGAATTCTATGGTCCTAATTTTATTAATTTGGTTTATGTAAAAGAATTTTTTGAAAAATATCCAGAATTGAGATCTAATGTTATTATCTCTTGTAAAGGTGCTATCGATGATGTTCGTTTGATCCCAAAGGGTTCATACGATGATGTTATTGCTAGTGTAAGAAATTCTGTTGATGCAATTGGAGGTTTTATTGATATATTTGAAGTTGCTAGACTTGATAAATCAATCTGCACGGAAGGTGAAATTTATCCCTATGAGTCCTTTAAGGCACTTTCTGAATTAGTCGAAGAAGGTGTTATTAATGGTATTTCTTTAAGTGAAGTCACAGCTGAAGAAATTCAAGCCATTGCTAAGGATTGGGGTAAGTATTTAACCTGTGTTGAAGTTGAATTATCTTTATTCAGTACTGATATTCTTCATAACAATGTTGCGAAAGTTAATAATGATCTAGGATTAGTTACAATCTGTTACTCTCCATTAGGAAGAGGCTTATTGACTGGTGATATTAAATCTTTAAAGGATATTCCAGAAGGTGATTTCCGTTTAAGTTTAAAGAGATTCCATGGTGATTCTTTAAAACAAAACTTAACATTAATTGAATTTTTGCAAAATGAAATTATTGCTAAAAGAGAAGCCTCAAACCAAATCTCATTGGCACAATTAGCTTTGGGTTGGATTAAACATTGGTCATTCTCATCTGAGTATCCAAAAGGTAAGTTTATTCCAATTCCAAGTGGTTCCACAGTGAATAGAGTAAATGAAAACTTTGATGAATCTAAGACTAAGATCACGGATGGAGAGTTCACCAAGATTAATGAGTTTTTGAAGACTTTCGTTACAGCGGGTGGAAGATACGAGGCCCAAAATTAGGAATTGAATTATTATTTTTAACTCATTGTTTATTTTATATCTATAGCCTATGTAAACTCTCTCCTATAACAATTATATTCAAGTTTTATCTAAATACATGGAATACTCTTTGTAATTCTTTATTTAAGCTGTGTTTTTTATCCATTTTCTGAGTTATTAACTAGAGTTCACACATTAGAAACCTACTTTCACGTGACCGCAAGCTCTTAATTTCGGTATGTACTACCAAAAGAGACGAAAAAGGCGTAAAGAATGAATTCAGGATTGTATATACATTTGACCTAAATTAAATTTTAGATGTTAAAGAATAGATAAAATAGTATATTATCACGAAAGAAAAAAATATCGAGAACAGAAAGTCTAAAAACCCTCATTGACACAACTCATCTGTCTATACATATTTGACACCTATGATCACGAAGTATTTTACTAAAGTTATTGTGAGATTTAATCCATTTGGCAAAGAAGGTATGTTTATAAACGTCAGTTAAGTGGAGGCAAAAAACATGAAGAAACCTTGTCTCTTCTTAATCCTCGTCAAGAAATCATTTTGTTCTTCAATTATTTGATACAATTTACTAACTATGTTGAGAGGATATATACGTGGATACCAGACGTACTTGTATCTGATTGAAACTCATCCCCCCCTCATCCGAATTATGTAAATAGCTAAGACAGCAAGATTATTTCTAGCTTCAATTCCACCAAGACAACGTATAATGGGTACAAAGATAGAAAATGAATTATTAAACGGTACATCTACTAAAGAACCTATAATTAAAGTGGTATACAAAGATAAGAAGGAA
Source organism: Maudiozyma serrabonitensis (assembly GCA_030571355.1). Taxonomy (NCBI): domain Eukaryota; kingdom Fungi; phylum Ascomycota; class Saccharomycetes; order Saccharomycetales; family Saccharomycetaceae; genus Maudiozyma; species Maudiozyma serrabonitensis. The sequence continues at coordinate 151,344 of JAJLXS010000005.1, read as the reverse complement.
GAGAGCGTCGATCCAAGGGTATTCTCGTTCATGGAAATTGCTAATAAATTAGATGGTCATTCTAGACAACTGAGACTGAAGGAGACAATCGAAAACCATTAAAATCATCGTTACCTCATTCTCGATATGGGTTAAAATCCCTTGAAATAACAAGATACATATTCATACTGACATCAGAAACAAATACTGTTCCCATCTCCGCCCTTCATATGGAGATCTCTTAAACGAATAAAAAAATTTCCATTGTAAATTATATCTATATAAAAAAATATTAACATGTATATATCAGTCCTCCTTTTCCTATTTTTATAACATATATTGATGTGTTGTTTGTTTATCAAAAAAAATTATAAAAATTGATGACAATATCTAGTTCGTTGGACTAATTTTGTCACCATGTTTCTTTAACCAATCTGTCACAGAGCCATGATATATAGCAGTATTTTGATAACCATATGATCTTGCTAATTCCTCAGCTGCTTTAGCTCTTGTACCACTCTTGCAATAAAAGACCAATTCATTTGACAGCTCAGGTTTATTGAAATTGAACGTCTTTTGAAATTCTTCAGCTAAAAGACCTAATGCACCGGGTGCGGTATTCACTGGAATGTTAACAGACGTGGGAATTGCATATTCCATATGTTCTTTTGGTTCTCTAACATCTACCAATATTGTACCTGATATGGGGTTCTGGATTAATTGTTTAATATCATGGAATGTATATCCTTTAACAATATTTTTTCTTAGTATAGATGACCCAAATAAAGTTCTAACCAATAGTTTTGACGAGGTAAACTTGACCTTCGTTCCAAAAGTGGTATATCTTAACATTACTGGTTCCAAATATATTCAATTGTAAATCCTATTCGCTATAACCCCAAATTAACTGGGTCATAGCAGTTGTAAGACATCGAGACCTTAAAAACTATATTTTCTCTGTTATCCGATCTGTCATTTGTTTATAATCAAAATACTGGACGTCGCAAAGGAAAATGAAGGTACCTTTCCATTTAGCAAAGAAAAATTTAAGAAATTTATGACATCTCTTACAAATCATTTAATAAACAGTAACTATTTAGGATAAGAATATTTTACAAGTAGGGGCTGTAATTAAATAACGTAAAACTAATTATACCTCCATTCAGAGTTAATGTTTGTATTGCATTAAATAAACAATTGAGTGTGTAATTATATCTGACAAAGGTACACATGATAACCTTAAATGGATATCCCGATTGTAGATAAAAACTTATGAAAATTCGTTCTTATATGCAATCACCTTTTCCTTTCTTATGTTACTGAAAATGCACCAAAGCTTGACTATTACAATTCCATGATCTTGAAACCGCTACATAAATAGTTGCACTGTCTGAAAATAAAGCGCCAAATATTATGTTAGCATAATATTTAAGGCATCGCCAAAATGACTAAGCTCAACACTTTAGACACAACATAAGAACAACAAGCGAAAAGGCTATTCGATCGTATTACCAGCAATGGATATTCCAAGTGAAGACACCATCCGTATCCTTCTGACTACAGACAACCATGTCGGTTACAATGAGAGCGATCCCATCACTGGTGATGACAGTTGGAAGACATTCCATGAAATTATGATGTTGGCAAAAACCCATAATGTTGATATGATATTACAATCTGGTGATCTATTTCATACTAATAAACCTAGCAAGAAATCATTATATCAAGTTCTCAAATCCTTGAGATTAGCCTGCATGGGTGATCGTCCCTGTGAGTTAGAACTGCTGAGTGATCCAGCACAAGTATTTCGATACAATGAGTTCTCAAATGTGAATTATGAGGATCCAAACTTTAATATATCAATACCCATGTTTGGAATATCTGGTAATCACGATGATGCTACGGGTGATGCCTTGTTATGTCCCATGGATATTTTACATGTTAGCGGATTAATGAACCATTACGGTAAAGTATTGGAATCAGATAAAATTACTATATCGCCTCTATTATTTCAAAAGGGTAATACAAAATTAGCATTATATGGTTTAGCATCTGTTAGAGACGAAAGATTATTTAGAACCTTTAAAGAAGGTGGTGTTAAATTTGAAGTTCCGACAGTTCGTGAATCAGAATGGTTCAATTTAATGTGTGTCCACCAAAATCACACAGGTCATACAAATACAGCTTTCTTACCGGAACAATTTCTGCCAGATTTTCTTAATATGGTGATATGGGGTCACGAGCACGAATGTATTCCCCATTTAGTACATAATCCTACAAAGAATTTTGATGTTCTCCAGCCTGGCTCATCTGTCGCAACTTCACTATGTGATGCTGAGGCTCAACCAAAATCTGTATTTATTTTGGAGGTCACAGATGGAAAACCACCTGCCCTGACAAGAATACCATTAAAGACCATTAGAACATTTAAAATGAAGAACATTAGTTTGCAAGATGTGGATTATTTAAGACCTCATGACAAAGAGGCTATTTCCAAGTATTTAATCACTGAAGTTGAAAAGATGATTGAGGAAGCTAATAAAGAAACAAAACTTAAATTAGGGAATGCATTGGATCAAGAAGATGATGAGGAAGATTTAATATCTACGTTACCATTGCCATTGATCAGACTGCGAGTAAACTATAGCGCATCCACTAAGAAAGGTGCATCCACCTTGGATTATCAAGTTGAAAATCCTCGTAGATTTAGTAATAGATTTGTGGGACGTGTTGCCAACACCAATAACGTTGTGCAGTTCTATAAGAAGAAGAACACAGCTCCAACAGTCCAAAAGAAATCTAAGAATGATATATCATTTGATGAATCAGATGTCCAAAGGGTACTGAATGCAAACGGTGGTGAACTACATGTAGATACTTTAATCGCCGATTTACTTGGGAAGATGCAATTATCGCTACTGCCTGAAATGGGGATGAATGAGGCTGTTAAAAAATTCGTGGATAAAGATGAAAAGGCTGCATTAAAAGAGTTCATTAATGGTGAAATAAAGAACGAAGTTCAGATATTATCATCCAACAAGGATTTTCTTGAGAATGAAAACATTGATGACTTTAAAAAACTAGTTAAAGAGGTCAAAAAGGCTAATGTTGTTAATAATTCATCCCCAATAGATTTCAAACCGAGTGAACACGTAGAAAATACTACTGGATACTTAAATAAACAACATATCGATACAGTAGATAACACATTCGGAGATACAAATGATAGATTTGAACCTTCAGCTAGTAGTAGATTAAGGAAAAGTACAGGAGAAGCAAAGACCACGTACCAAGGGAATTCAAGAGCCAGGAAGCATCCCATTTCAGATTCGATTGTAGTGTCTGAAGAAGAGGAAGAAGAAGATGATGAAGAAATAATAATAGACGTAGATGGTTCTGAAAGTGACAACTATGATTCTGGTTTCTCGTTAGGCAGTCGATCAAAACAAGGTGATTCAAATTCAAAAGAACAAAGCCGTAAGAGAACAATCTCTCAGCGAAACGCCAAAACCAAAGCAAAGACTTCGAGTAAAACTCCAAAAAGTGACGTCTTAGCACAGTTATTAGCGCGTAAGAAAAGATAATTTATAACAATATATAAGCTTAAATATCGAGCCACCTAACATCCCAATACTGCATTATTATCACTATATATTATCTATTGACATGTCAAATTGAAAAAAGATTCGCACATCAAATCCATCATCGAGATACGTTTTTGAATTAATCACGACAAAAAATATTGTTTCTTATAAATCCATATTGAAAATATGAATTTTAGTCTCTTCTAATTAAGATAGACCAATAATACAAGGAAATAACATCACACATACAAATATGGCTAAAAAGATACTTATGTTACATGGACTGGCCCAAACTGGTCCATACTTTAATTCTAAGACTAAAAATTTTCGTACAGCATTGGAAGGGTTAGGGTATGAATTACTTTATCCAACAGCGCCTAATAGGTACCCAGCTGCTGATATACCTAGCGACCTGTTAGACTCTGTTGCGACTGAACCCAATTCAAATGAGGTTGTTGCGTGGATTGAAAATGACGAAGTGAATCATACCTACTTCTTGCCCAAGACCACAACCGATTTTTTACATGACTATGTTTGCGAGAATGGACCATTCGACGGAATCGTTGGTTTTAGTCAAGGTGCTGGTGTTGCTGGATACCTGGTGACAGATTTTAATGGTTTACTAGGATTAACGCCTGAGGAACAACCTCCCTTGAAATTTTTCATGTCCTTCAGTGGATTTAGATTTCTACCAGAAATTTATCAAGAACAATACAATAAACATATCATCAACATTCCTTCCTTACACGTAAAAGGTGAATTAGACACAGTTACAGAGCCATGGAAGATAGAAGCATTATATAATTCTTGTTCAGAGGACTCTAGAACAATCATGCTGCATGGCGGTGGTCATTTTGTTCCAAATGCTAGAGGATTTGTCAAGAAAGTCGTTGACTGGTTAGAGACAGTAACGCAAGGGAATAATTGAAGTAACTTGATACCTCATATAGATGATGCTTGCTATATAGGAACTCATCAATTGTAAAAAGCGTAGCTTACTGTACGTATTACATAAATAGATAGAATAAATTAATTTATAGGACCAAATTTCGTTACTATTTTAAGGTGAAAAAAGTTTCGTAAAAATAAACGAAGACTTTTTACATAATATAAGGTAATAAATGTCGATTGATGATGTGAAAAGGAAGCCAGCTGATTCTTACTTCTAAGATAATTAACAATGCCCCATTCAAGACATGTCATACAGATCATCTGTGCTTGCATTTGGTGTTTGTTGGCATCTGGTATTATTTTTGGTTTTGCAGCTTTGAAACCAGTGTTAGTACAGGAGGGTGTATATGCTGATGTGTGCCCAACAGGATATAGCAGTAATCTTGATGAACCATGTCAGCAGCAAGATATGAAATTGAATTCGATGTTTACCGTCAGTTCTGCCTTAACAAATATGATGGCTTTGCCAGTTGGGTGGATCCTGGATCGGAAAGGGCCCCGTGTCTGTGGATTGATCGGATCAATTATTTTATTCACAGGTTGCTTGATGTTCATAAATGCTAACGCTTTAAAGTCATATATTGATTCATACTTGATAGGTTATATGGCACTTGCCATTGCGGGACCTTTCGTATTTATATCATGTTTCCAATTAGCGAACTGTTTCCCTAATAGATCCGGTTCTATTTTAGCCCTATTGACAGGTTCTTTCGATAGTTCTTCCGCACTATTTTTGGTTTATCGTATAACATACAGAAAATCTCAAAGTACTTTCTCCCTCTCTAAATTTTTCACATTATATATGTTGGTCCCATGCTTTATTTTCATTTGTCAAATTACAATTATGCCTCATACTTCATACAAAACACTTGGAACGCTAGCCAAGCTGGGAGTTGAGGAATTAGACGAAAATGGCAATACTATCAATGACGAATCTGTGAATAACATTGAACAAGAAACACTGGAAAATGGTCATGAATCTCCCAACGAGGATGGACCACTTCTAACACGTCGCAAATCTAATCTAGAGATTGCAGCTGAATCAAGACTTAAAGAAAGTACAGGTGGTATATTTGGAATTTTGCACGAAAATACAGCATTAGAACAAATAACATCTCCTTGGTTTTACCTAATGCTCTTATATGCGGGTATCATTATGGTTAGAATCAACTATTTCATTGCCACCATAAGAGCCCAAGAGGAGTATTTGTTAGACGACAAGGAAAAAAGTATAGTGTTAAACCACATATTCGACATTTTGTTGCCAATAGGTGGAGTGGGAGCAGTTCCATTTATTGGAATGATACTAGATAATATGAAAACTGTGAATGTTATTAAACTTTTAGGATATATCAGTGTACTCGTCGGTGGTTTGGGTATAATAAGACACTCATTTATGTTTAATTTAACCGGAATTATCCTTTTTGCTCTGTATAGACCATTTTATTATACAGTTGTATCCGATTACTGTTCAAAAGTATTTGGATTCACCACATTCGGAACAGTCTACGGTTTATTAACTTGTTTATGTGGTGTATTTTCTATATCACAGAATTTACTAGACCAATGGACTCATGAACGTTTTAATATGGATCCACGTCCAGTTAATGTATTTGTAGTAGGGATGACTATTTTTTTTGGATTAGCATTAGAGAAATATATGCAGTATCAATTAAAACAGAGAACTACAGAAGAGGATTTGATGGAACCTGGTGAATAAGCTCCCCCCCCCCCCCAAGACAATAAATAATGGCACTTATTTAGTTATTTATTTATATATGTCGTTATTTACGTATTCAAGATACATATTTATTTTCCAAATCCATTTTGGATGTTATTACTGTCACACTCAGTCATTGTTTTATTACAAAAGCGCCGTTAAGAAATATTTTCAAAAAATAAGAGACAGATAGTGATGACCTTTCAAGATATATAACATGGTCATTAAGACAAGATCCCATTGGAACAACGAAAACAGAACTTCACAACTCATAATTAATACCTAACAATTTCCCATATACTTCAATCCTAATGAGTGACGGTAGCTATCTCGTACGGCTGCATAGTCTGCAGCGGAAAACTAATATGATCAATAGAACACTTCAAAATATGGCCTCGGAAATAACTATCTTAAAATATGAATCGTACCAGAATTACTACAGAAAAAACGAAAAGCATTACGAATGGCAAGATCCATCAATTAAAAAAAAGTCTTCTGTTTCACCCAACAAAAGAAGTAGACAACCTGCTCCAAGACGACGTATAAGAGAATCTGATTCTTCAAAAAAAACTTCTGAAAGACGCTCAATAAGGATAGCAAATAACCCAAAGGTTAACTTGAGCAAAAATATCGAAGATACATCTGATAATGATGGTATTAAATTATCTATCTCAGAACTAACTGGAAGTTTAGTGCGCCCAATACAACGCCCAATTCGAAATTCAGATTGGACATTAACAGATGTTGACGATAAATATGAATCTGATAGTTTACCCGATGCTGAAGAATTTGGTTTTATACCTTTGCCATTAAAAACTTTACTTGAAACCAAACAGATGAAACAAATTTTGCAAAGCTTCAATGGACTATGATTTCCTTTTAGAAGATTTTATTTCTGATACATAGTTTAATATTATACATTCATATCTACATCAATACAATAAATAATATCATCAGGATTATACGCTTTTCATTTTTAATGTATTAAATAAAACCGACTAGTTATTAAACAAATACGAATATTTACAAATATTTTTTAAATAGTAACATGCAAATCTAGATAGTGTTGTGGATCCTCCTCCATAATACCACATTCTGCTTGTTTTAATTTCATCCATGAAACATTCGCAAAAGACTGCAAACCAGCAGTTGCTGACTCGATATCTGTGGTTTCAGCTGCGATCAATGAGATAGCATCGAAACCACCTGCCCCAGGAACAACACCCGTCAAAATGCCCTTTATCTGTATGCAATTATCCAACAATTTTGTTTGAATGGCAGGTTCAATATCTGCGCCGGATTCTTTAGTAATCAAACGGAAATTCTTCCTAATTGTCGAGAATGCATCCTTAAATTCTTTCAATTCTTTGAAATCATCAGTAGAGTCATTATGAAGACTTTCTAATAGCTGTGAATAATATACTGGATCTGCTCTACTTTGAAGGCTCAATGTTTGGCAAAGTTGAATGATTTTCATATTGTTGTCGTTAATACAATTAAATATGTCTAAACTTTGTGGTTCGTTCTCAGCATACCATTTATTGACCTTTTGAACAAGTTTAACAGTTTCCGAACCAGTATTAACATCACCCATGATGAGCTTAAAACCTTTAGGTAAATTAGTCGGAGAAGCTGTCATTTTCCAATCGCAATTATCAACGGTATCCTTTAAGGCCAAATGATACTTTTCAACGTTATCCACAGATAATTGAGGTAGTTGAGAAATTATTTCTGGAGGAAATCTTCTATAAATGATTGAACCATAGGTTGCTGCTGCAACATCAAATCCACTTCCAATTTTTCCTTGAGCTTGACAATGTGAAATTTGAGCTAGACTATGAATAATATGTTGGCATTTTGAATCTGAAACGTCTAAATTCTTCAAAAATACAGAACTTAAGGCAGTTGTTAATACTGTTACCAACCCTGCAGAAGATCCTAATCCAGTTTTAGGAACATCCTGAATGTTTTTCTTATGGAAATGAAAGGATTTGTACTGGTTACTCATAATGGTTGAGTTTTCCTTGGTGTGGTACTCAGGATCTGAGTATATTTCAATTGTGATATGGTTATCGAATGATCCAATATCAAAAAAATAGCTACAAACGTTAGAAATAGTATATTCAATAAATGGATTTGATTTCCCTTCTCTTTCCTTGGGGATAAAACCTTGAACTTTCGATACCGAATAGTTCCATTCGTTATTATTAAATTGAGAGCTTTTAACTTGTACAATCAGATCTCCATCGATAGCTGGAATTGATGATGATGATACAACCGCATGCATACGTGCAGACAGTGCTACTACAAATGATTCATATTTTGGATCCAATACTAGATAGCCACCAGCTAGTAACGCTTTACCAGGGGCACTAAAAGCTCTCATTTCTTTCATTATTCTCAACCAGTTGCTATTAATTTAAACCAATGTGATTAAAAGTTATTCTATCAGCCAATTATTGTTCCAGTTCTGATATATTTTTACTTTTATAGTTCTCTATCTTTAAGGAAACTCTCGACGTTTGTTGCGCGGATATCGCCTATCCGGATCAAGACTCGTTTATTCCAATATTTTCGGCCGATACTAGCAGATATATTGAATTCAAATTTTTAACGATATTATCGAAACTATCACTAATACTGACACTTCAGACGACAAAAAGACCAAATGTGTAGCCAACATTAATCTAATTTTTTTTAAAAGGCAAGGCAATTCCAAAAAATATTTATCTACTATTGAGTAAAGACTCTTCATAATTTTTCTTTTCTTCAAAAGACCTTATTTAAAGGGTAAATTGTATTACAATGATACGGGTACATTAACAAGTTAACTATTACAAATTATTTATTTAAGTCTATTTTCATTTCTTAGAAGATCTTGTTCTTCTTTCAAAGACGTTCTTCTTCTCGAGAACACCTCTTCTAGTCCGTTTGAAAGGCCCGTCGGGAGAAGAGTTGTCAGTGATAGCTCTCTTCCTCTTACGGAAATTTCTTGTTCTCCTTTTTGTTTTTCTTTTTGGAGGTTTAACATCTGTGGGATCTTCATTAACCAAAGAAGGTTCTTCATCTAATTGGAATTTAATATCTTTAGCATTAGTTTCTTCTTTTTGTATTTCAGTTTTTTCAGTATCCGACTCTTGTGCCAATCCCATTACCTCATCCTCTTCTTTTTCTTCAGGAACTATCGATGAAGTTTTTTCACCTTCAGATATATGAACGTCAACCTGTGATTCTTTTTCATTTTCAAAATTGTCTTTTTCTTTAGTTTCAACCCCAATATTAACAGAATTACTGTTTTCCAAATATTCAAGTAAACCAGGTAGCTCTTCACTTTTAGTTATTAAATTATCACTTGTAACGGTAGATCTTATCTCTTCTGATTTCTTCAATTGTTCTTCTTGTTCGTATATCTTCTCAACTTGAACGTCATTTTCATTTACATCGTTATTGCTCGAGAATGAAACGGTGCCTGACTGATTACTATCGATATCTGTAGGGGCTTCAGGTTTTTCTGAATTTCCTTTTACTGCCAACTCAATATTGTCATTGACACTTTCGCTTGGTGTGACATTAACCTCAACTGAAAATGAATCATCACGCAATTTATTAGGTACGCCAGCTACGTTTTCATCTGAGGCATGTTTCTTGCCATTATCCTGACGTTTAATAGATAAATTTTTATCATTAGCCTCATTCCCATTTTGGATTAACTCTTCCTGAGTCGCATGTTGAATTAAAAAATCTGATTCCCTCTCTTGTTCATTATTACTTGTGAAATCATCAGTACTAGTTATCTGCCCATCTTCTAACTTAGGTTGAAATGTTTCATTTTTCTCATCTTCGTTAGAAGCGTCATGGTCTAGAGCAACTTCAAAATCTGCCGTACTATAATATTTTGAATCATTATCGGATACATCGGATAAAACAGATGCTTTTACAGTAGAAGTACTAGGACCTAGTTCTATATTAGAAGTCACTTCCCCTTCCTCAGAATATGGGGCTGGCAATGTGGTTTCCGCTGTAATTCTTTCTTCATGGTATGTTTCTAGATTATCTTCAAGTTCTATATTATGAGACGAACTAATTCCAGCAACGTTGTCCTCATTAGCAGTACTGTCATCTGTAACACTGTGGTTTACACTGAACTGTTGTCCAATATCTTCTTCCTCCACATTTGATACATGACCTTCATTAGCTGTATTCTCATGCGCTGTCTCTTCGTCAGAGACAGGGTTTATTCTGCTATCTGTATTTATAAATTCTTCATGAGCAGTACTTTCAGCTGTTGAGTTGCTGTTATTGACATCTTCATTATTAATTTCATTGTTGGTAGAATTATCCATCTGAACATCCAACGAAACATTTCTTGAAATATTATTATCCACACTACTTCTGTCGAATTTAACATCATTCAACCCATCATTACTGTCAATATCGTTTTCGCCATTATCATTATTGTTACTAATATGGTTAAGGTGCATATTGTCGGCCCCATTTTCGGTCACAAAAACATCACCGTTGTTATTTGGAAGAGATCTTATATTTCCCTCTTTTTCTGCAACTTCTGAAGGATTCTCTAATGTAACATTTGAAGGTGGGTTGGAATCTAATTCAATTTCCACTGGATTGGAATCGTAGTTAAATCGGTCCGAAAATTCGTTTAGTTGAACTTGGGTTTCTTCATTGATCAGTTGAGGATGATCATTCTTTTCTAACAATTCTGTGAGATTCGTAGCTTCTTGTTTACTCAATTCATATAGCTTCTCAGGCATTTGATCTATCGTATTATCGAGAATTTCAATATCTCCATAAATATCATTTTTATGCATTTCATCAGAATTTGGAACGCGTATTATACCAGTGGAGGTATCAGAAACCATATCATCGTCATTTAAGGGTCTAGTTTCTGAATCCATAGATTCGTCAGAGGTTACGTTATTACTACCTGTAATATCTATGTCAGCTGTATCATTTTCGGAAGAGTATGCATTGAGTTCATCCACAAAATCCACAGTAACATTACTAATGTGATTAATGTTACCAGCAAGGTATTTAATTGTACTAAAAGGAGCTTTCAATATTTTTTGTACGATATTCTGTTTCTTCAGTTCGTGGATCTGTTCACATTGCTCTACATCAGATGAATCCAACATTTCAAAATCTCCATTTTGTTTATCGTCACTAGAAGGGCTATCATCTTCAAATTTGAGAGATGCAAACGATTCACGTTCGTCGATTGGTTCATCCATATTTACATCTTGCAATTCTATATCTTGCTCAGCGGAAACTGGATGCTCATCTGATAAATCAACACTATCTGTTATTCGTAACTCTTCACTATTACTGTGATAGGAAGGTGCATACTCGTATCTTACATCACTTGAAGCAGCACTTTCCATCGGGGTTGGATACTCGATTTGAGATCCAATCATGTTGTTGGCATGTATAGTCTCCCCCAAAATATGAAATGCCGGAGAATCTAAACGTTCTGGAGAGAATGTCGTTGTTGGCGCTTCATCATTTAAAACCTCTGAGTTATGCTCAGATTGAGCTATATCATTAGTTTCATCTATATCTTGTAGAGCTGTAACCATTTCATCATCCGCATCGCTTAAAGTATCCTCTTCACCAATATTGATTTCATTATGGGGGCTATTTGTGTCAAACTTTGATTGTTCCTGAAGTTGGTTTATCTCAATAGAATTACGTGCACCGTTACTGTCATCATTAGAGATATCTTCTAAATTATCAATCAAAATATTTTGTGGACTGACTTCCAACGCTTGCTCCGTACCATTTTTTGAACTTTCATTTTCATCTGTTTGATTTTGTGCAACGTTTGCCAACAAAGCTAGCATATCATAATCGGACATTCTATCAGGAACTATATCCTCCTTCTCAGAATTAGTAGATACCAGATCATCTTCGTGCTTAAGAATTTCTTTTTCTAAATGCCCAGAGTTTTCTTCTTTAGAATCAGATGCTTTGTTTTCTAAATGCTCCACATTCGTACTAACTACTCCTATTTCATGATTATCCATTTGCGAAACATCCTTTTCATCATCTAAATTTTCATGACGATATAATTCTGTAACAGGTTGAACCTGTTGAATTCCTCCAGTTTGATTTATTACGTCCCGTAGTGAGCTTTTAGTTCCTGAAATAGAACGTAACGTTTCTTTTAAAAGTGAATTCACATCACTCACATTGTTTGTGGGTGAAAACGGATCAGAACCAAAAGGAGAGGTATAGTTTATATCATTTGCTTCTAGTAGCACACTTTGGTTTTCATTAGACGACTCATAAACAGAGTCTGAGATTTCAACTTTATACTTACCTTGAGAGTTAGTTGGAGAATTTTGAACAAATTGATCTAACTTCGAGTTTATTAAACTGATATTACCCTCATCAACTGTAAAATAAATAGAGGTATCTTCATTTACAAAACTGGTATGAGAGTCGCTTTTAACAATTGGCACAAGAGAGGTTTCTTTTATTTCACTCTGATCATGTATCGATTCCATAATTGCATCGTTTTCTATATCAGAACGATCCAGCGTGTTTTTATGAAACCCATTCCCATCCTGTTCAAAAGATTCTATGCTTTTGACGGTAGAGTAAGTGTTACCGTCCTTTCCCCCAATTGTTCCCTGATCACTATCAGCGTTAAAATCGTTTGACTTTTGTTCTGCATTAAATTTACCATCCAAAAGTACAGTTAAGTTTTCCTGATGAGTTTCCTCTTCTCTTAAATCCTCCTCAACATTGTCTTCATGAACCTCATGGTATATCTTATCACTATAAATAGGTAAGTTGTCAACAATCCTATCATCACCAATATTAATACTACCATCAATAATACCTTGGGTATTTATTTCACTTTCGTTTAAGCCGTGCGGAATTGCTTGGTCATTATAATGATGGATAATATTCTGGGGAATGGATGATAGGATATCTGCGATTGATTGTACACCACCTGACAATGGAATCCTATCTGAAACCTCATTTGGAACTTCATCTGGCGCCCCATTTAATGCTTCATTTAATGGATAACCAATTTGACTGGCACCATTGCTATAATGATAATCGTCTGACATACTATCCTGGTTATCACTATCATGCTCGCTCTCAACCTCAATTTCAATATGATCATCTTCATCTTCCTGTTCTTCGTTTGAATTCGACGAGGCATTGTCATATTGCCCTTTATAAGCAGAGTCAGGTTCACTCTCAACCTGTTCTTCAGATTCATATTTATCTTCATATCCATAATTCATTCTAGGGTTATCATAATTTTCGTTAATATGTGGGACTGATCCGTTACCTTCTAATATATCTTCGTTACGAATGCTATCATTCACACCATCTGAATTATAATCAAGATGGTCGTTTGTATGAGAATTTCCGAAAATTGCCTGGTGTGCAATCTTTTGAATATCTGACTGTAGAAAGTGATCATTACCGCTGATTGTTTCTTGAGGAGGCATTGCATATTGCATTCTATTATCAATATCCTCCTCTTGCTCTTCAACATTGTAGGATCTTTCGCTTTCATCATGAGATATGTCCGAGTTATTCGAGTGCTCTACAGATATAGCTTCCTCTTCCTCATCATCTTGTAAAAATCCTACTTCTGTAATATCTTCATGTTGAACGTACGAATGTTCTTTATCCTCAATAACAGAATTATCTTGAGATTGTACTTCATCATCACTCCCCCCATCTTGGTAAACCATGGAGTCATCACTAGACAGCAATTTATTTGCCTTTTCTATGGAATCGTCCTGGTCTGATACTTCGTTCTCCAATAAGTTAGGATTATGATCACGTTCCTCACCAAACAGATTCTCTTCTTCATCCTCTTCAAGTTGGATTTCACCATTATCAGTAGCTTGCTCTTCCATTCCTTTATTGTCAGGATAATTTTCGTTTATCATTTCGTCTTCTTCAGATTCCGAATCAGTCAATATGACCAAAGCATCATCACTTACCGGTATATTTTCATTATCTGATAATTCGTCCATGTCACTACTATCTTCAATAGGAACATCAACAGTTTGACTTACATCTGATGAAGCTGTGGTACTTTTGTTTTCATAATAATCTGTTGTTCGATCTAGAATACTTTGAACATGCATTGTACGAAGCTCTTTTCTTCTAGAATTTTCGTATAATTGTTCATGTAATTGCAGATCCTCTTCCTTTAATGTCTTAAGAACGTTTTTAGCTCTACTTATGAGAGATCCCATCCATTCTAATGTCTTAGAACTGTCATGATGAATATGATCGATTTGGCGTTCTCTTGCAAGTTGCCTAGTTGGCCCATTTAACACTGGAATTTTGTTGACTTTGTAATGTTTATTGTAAGATGATCTACCATTATTCATCAATGTTAGTTCATTGAGTTTTCTGTTTTGAAATGGGGAGGTATACCTCTTGACATGTCGTCTAGGCGTCGTTAATTTCAATTTCTCTATTTTCTCGTTATTATCCTTAGTCATTATGGTAGTACCAAACGAGGTTACGAGATGGCAAAATTAATAATAAACAAATACTTTTATTTGTATAATTGTTATCACACAGGGATCGTTCTGTTCTTTTGTTTTTCTTATTTATATACTTATTCACAAGTTTCTCTTTGAGATATGATTAATATAAATTAATGGTAAACAAATATTGACATCGCTTAGTCCACCCTACCTTATTTTTCATCACATAGTACGAAAGTCCCGTGAGAGAGAGATACACACATGAAACATATAAAGAATAGAGATCTAGCAAACATAGTCTGTTATTTAACGAGTTAAGCCATATATTTTATATAAAAAGGTTGAATACAATCGGTAACCTCAATTGAATATACTCACAAAGATAAGGTACTACACAGATAACTGAAGTAACTGTTCAAGAGTGGCAAAGCAATTGATAAAATTCACTAGTATACCTTGAAAGGAAACAATGCAAAATTGATATTAACAAAGCTTATTTAAAAATTTCGATCATTGACCACAATTTTATTATCTCATTCTACATCGCACCTTGAAACACCATAGCTAGATGTCACTCATGCAAGGCAAAAAAATAGATATTTCCTACTTCGATCCATTCGATCTGTTCGAATCGGTAAAGAGTGAGTTCTCACAGATCCTCCCATTAGAGAATATTCATTGGAAATCTTCAAATGGTGTAACACGAACTATAACTTCTCTACCCGTATCTTTGGATGTAGAGGATCAATCCAAACAGGGTTCAAATATTACCAGTATTCCATTTATCAGAACCATTATTGTGAGTTGTAACTCAGTTGAAGAATATAGATCAAAAGTAAGGCCTTTACTGAGGGAATGGTTACCTGAGATTCAACGACATAAAACTGTTTCAAACGGAGATAGAGGAGTCTCGTTAACTTTTAGTAGTACACCTATAATCTTTTTTTATTCAAATTCAACGGTAGTTGATTCAAACCTTTTCAAAACAGTGACAATAATGGAGAAATTTAATAAGGATTTCCCCGAAATTGAAGCATTAGAATTAAAATCTGTTTATAAATCACTAAAGGAAAAGGAAGAATTTTGGAATCGGATATCCCAAAAACTAAAATCACATTTCTTAGAAATATTTCAACAACGATTAGACTATTTGAATGGAAAGCTTACCGAATATATGAAACTAACCGGCGAATCCAAACAGGATGCAAAAGATATGCTATTTATTAAAGAAAAATTATTCGACTTGTATTTCAAAGCTAATTTATTAGAAGAAGGTTCCAACGAACTTAAAGAAATAAAAATTGACGTATCTGGTACCATTGATGAAGGAATACCTAAGGGACAGTTAGAAATCCCTTTCACCTTTGACATTCCTGAAGATGACTCTATATTAATTGCCGATTCTGAAGAAAATAAACTTACTACTTATTATTTGTTAAAGTACTTCTTTATTAGAGACTTTTTTTTCCTGGCGTTGGAGGTTAATATTAACACCAGAATTTTGAAACTTTATAAACTCACAAAACAATTTTTGATTAATATCGAGGCTCAATTCCATGATAATGAAAATTTATTAGTATTCAAATATATGTTTTTGAATTTAGTGATACAGTATGTTGAAGAAATCAAGATTAGTGATGTGTCCTTGTTATCAGAAGTGAAAGCAGAATTATTACTAATGAAACGTGATTGTTGGATAAAAGGTGTATTAGAAATTACTGACTATGTGCTTCCGAATAAAAATTTTGATAATTCAAAGAAACAAGTGACTTATAAATTTGATGTTGGAGAGGAAACATACAAAGATGAAGATACATTTTATGAAAATTTCATCAGATTCAACACAGAATTATTAGCCTTATACAATAATTGTGAAGGTAAACGACAAAGAATAATCGATATTATATCATTAGAAATTGGTATGGTCTATCACCAAAGGAAAGATTATAAGAATGCTGTCTCGTTATTAATATCATGTTATGAATTTTATGTTGAGTCTAATTGGAACGTAATCGGATTACACATTTTAAAGATTTTTACCGATTCACTTGAAAATTGTCCGAAATTGGAAAATATTGAGCTAGATGGTTCTTCTGTTAATGTATCAACTATTTTATGTAATTCATATTTGAATTTAATCAAATTATCATCAAATTTACACGATAAAGAATTATATTGGGATAAATTTTTGAAATTAAAAAAAGGAAATGAAATGAACGATATTACATATAGTCTTAACGGATTTTTTGATATAAAAATCGAACAAACTGTTTCATTAAAACAAGTTAATACTTATACTATTATTCTTCAAATTGATAATATAGGATTTCCTGAGGATGTACAGGCCAATTTTATTAAGTTAACATTAAGAGAATGTAATCGCCAAGAGAGTAAAGTTGAATTTTTATTAGAAAATGTGGAATTAAAACGAGGATCTTATCAATATACATTGTCTACTAAAAATATTACTTTTGGGAAATTCGAAGTCAATTCCCTTGAGATTATGATACATGACACAATCTTTTTAAAGGAATTTGGATTAAATACTGAAAATATTGACGAATATATTAATTCTCCCGAGCCTATAAATCTTAATACCCCAATTGTGGAAATATTTGAATTATATATAAGTGATAATATGTTTGTCAGTTTAGAGCAAGCAAAAATTTTAGAACTAGGTGAAAATTCCTTAGAATTAAAGATTGATAATTTCAATAAAATTAAGAATCCAAAATTGACATTAGAGATGTTAAATAGTTCAATTTCTCGATTTTTTAGTTTCAATAATAATGAAGTTGTTCATACAAAAAAGATCGACAATATTACTGAAGAATACCTCCGTATTCCATATTACCTTGAAGAACAGATCACCTCATTTGTTTTAGAGCTTGAATTATCATTTGAAAGAGAGGACATAGAAGGAAATTTCTCAGAGAGAAAAACTGTCCAAATTGAATGTTTCTTACCTGTATCTGTATCAGTGGAAGATATATTCAAGAAGGATCTTTTCTTCTTTAAATTTTTATTATCCTCCTCCTTAAGAGAAGTACCTATTATACTACACAGTTCAAAATTGACCATTAAGGAATCCGATCGTAAGAACATGTATGATATTATTGGTGACTTTGAACCTGAGACACCTGTTGTATTGTTACCTTCAATGGAAGAAACTTGTTTGAATTGTTACAGACTACGTGCCAAAGATAATTTCAATACATCCGATATATTCAATTTACATGTTCATTACAATACATTAAAGGAACAAGTGGATTGTCTAGTTACAGATTCTATCTTGGTGGAAGGTGACGTTGAATTTTATAAAAAATATTATCAATGGAGAATTTTCTGGAGTAGTAATATATTGAGTCAATTACGTTATGATTACGAATTATTTAATAAATCCAAGATTATTCGTATTGATAATGGATCAAACATTGTCAAAGGATTGAATAAGATCATTTGCAGAAAAATATCTAGTGATCTAACTGTTAAATCTAAAATGTTGAATTGTTTAGAGAATTTAACCATGGGGGTTCCAATAAACGAATTGGATATCAGTGAATATACACAAAATTTGACACCTCGTGAATTAATCGTTCCAGTGACATTACCAGAATTCGAACAATTCTACCGTGTTACATTTAATAAGATTGGACACAATGATGAGAGAGTTAGTACGGATCTAGGTACACCACAAAAATTTGATATTTTAATAGAGAATATGAGCAATAATTGGGGTCGTCCTTCAACAGCCGAGGTTACAGAGCATATATTTGAGATACAAAGCAACAATGACTGGTTGCTACAGGGTAAGAAACGGTTCATGATACCAAATGACAAGCATACATTCTCCGTAACATTGATTCCATTAAAGACTGGATATATTACACTACCTCACGTCGAGATAACAAATCTTCAAGGAGAAGCCAGTCGTGTAGATCAAGCCAATCAGTACGAATCTATACTAGTTCTATAAGTACCTCAATACATACAAACATACACACACACATATATATATATAAACAAGCATATCACACTTTCACAATCGTCTGATCTTTAACAAAACATTCTTGAACAATGGGGTTATCTATCCATCACCAAAAAACGTAATGTTGAGTAAACGAATCGCTCCGTCTTTTTCCGATTACTAAGAGAAAGTCGAAGGGAGTGCTTATTGTAGTGAGAGAGAGCTCCCAGTTCAGTTAATTGAGGGATGTAAAAGTTGTATATATTTTAATAAGAGAGAAGGTTTATTACTAACCATCATGAGGTACTTTTATCTCTTTCTTATTCGTTTATTCGTCTCTTATTTTATATCTGTTTGACACATCTCTCTATTGACATTTTCTTCGTTCTCTTTAAAGTTCAGCCAGTTTTCCCACACTTTTGATCATACTTTTTTTTCTGGGCTTCAATTTTACTTATTTTTATATTTTTTTTTGCTTTTGGAATTTTGTCCAATCCTTAAGAAAAGAACCATACATTCAATATCATAAAGGCAAAAAAAAAAAATCCAAATAAAACAAACTGAGCTAAACGAGACAGGGAAGTAAGGATATTTTCTTTTGAAGTTTGAAAAGTTATTATTTTACCAACTATATATCCCCATCAACTGTCCTGCATATACCGTTGTTGGTGTTATTATTCCCTTACATATTTAGCTGTCGATCGCATTTATATACAAACACAGATTTTGACATCCTGTTTTCGGCATTCTTCATCCAGTACCCATACTTATAACTACACTACTCTACACTGATAATAATCAGTTATATTCAACATTCATACTACTTTCAATATTTGCTGAACGTTTTTTTCTTTAAAAAAAGAGATAATAAGAAATCTTTCTTTAAACGATCACTATATCATACATTATTTGATAAATAGGGTGAAATTAATTGCCCTTAAAAAGATATATATTTTTATTATTATTTCCAAGCTACTAATATAATAATACTACCACTTATACATTTTCAACTATGGGAACCTCGTTTAGATACCCTACGTTTTTATCAAGACCGCAAAGTGACGGCACTAACAATTCTGATACAAGTACATCACCTTTACCACCTGCTACAAAAACAGCCGAACTGTTTGCAAGGGAATCTGTGACTACATCACCAGAATCAACAGAGTCTAAATTATCTCTTGCATTAAAGAATTCCAATTCTAATTTGAACATTGTTAAAACAAATACATCAGGAGAAGAAGCCATAGTTGAGGAAGAAGATGATGATAGTGAATCATCTTGTGATGAAAAAAATGAAGAATCTGTTAGAGATTACAAACCTGGTGGGTATCATCCTGCTTTTAAAGGTGAAAAATATAAGGATTCTCGTTATATATTAATGAGGAAATTGGGTTGGGGTCATTTTTCCACCGTATGGCTTGCGTTAGATAGTCATACACGTAGCCATGTTGCAATGAAAATAGTTAGAAGTGATAAAGTTTATACAGAGGCTGCTCAGGATGAAATTAAACTTTTAAAGAAGATTTCTTTGGAGAATGATGGTATAAATGAAGGCGCTAAACATATTCTTTCATTGTTGGATAATTTTATACATCATGGACCAAATGGTGAACATATTGTTATGGTATTTGAAGTCCTTGGAGAAAATTTGTTAGCATTGATCAAAAAATATGAACATAGAGGTATTCCATTGATTTATGTGAAACAAATCTCTAAACAATTATTATTGGGACTCGATTATATGCATAGAAAATGTGGTGTTATTCATACTGATATTAAACCTGAAAATGTATTGATGGAAATCGGTGATGTAGAGGCGATTGTTAAGATGGTTGAGATGATGGACAAAGAAAAGAAGGATCGTAAAAGACAACAGAGACAAAATTCAACAGTGACAAGTCCGCAAGAGAGACATAAACATTCTATATCGAGAGACAGTCGACATTCGGCTATTGATACATCATTTCAAGATCAAACAGCTGATACAAGTCTTACAGAATCTAATATTTCAAGGAATAGCTCTAAAACAAATATATCCATAAAGAGAGTACCAAGTCGTAGACCTAGAAGAAATACAATTATTACTGGATCGCAACCTTTACCATCTCCGATTAGCTCTACAAATTTTTATGAAATGAAATCTCAATTTTTAATGAATTCTTCACATTCTAATAGTTCAACAGCTGTTCAATGGCAAACTTTTTTATCCACTTCAAAGAGTCATAGTCATAATAGTTCGAGCAATAACAGTACCATGGGTATTGCCAGTGGAACCGTGACGCCAAATAATGGACAGGCACTTAACCAAGTGTCTGATAATCCATTCTTACATTCCATTAACACATTACAGACAGATTTATCTCCTGGGTCTACTACGACTGTACCTGGTTCATACCAAAATTCATCAAATACATCGGTACCAGCTAATGAAAAACAACTAAGTCAATCATTATCATCATTCGAACTTTCAAAGGTCACTTCTGTAGATTCCACCCAGTTACATCATCAGAAATTTAACCTTGATGATGCAGATAATAATATTATTGCTATTAAGATAGCAGACTTAGGTAATTCATGTTGGTATGATGAACATTACACAAATGCAATTCAAACAAGAGAATATAGATCTCCAGAAGTTCTTATTGGAGCGCCATGGGGTGCCAGTGCAGATATATGGTCTGCTGCATGTCTTATATTCGAACTAATCACTGGTGACTTTTTATTTGAACCAGATGAAGGCCATTCCTATAGTAAAGATGATGATCATATTGCACAAATAATAGAATTGTTGGGGCCTTTCCCTGATTATCTTTTAGAAAATGGTAAATATACCAAGAAATTATTCAACTCAAAGAAACAACTGAGGAATATTTCTAAATTAAAATATTGGCCATTGCAGGAGGTTCTGATTGAAAAATATAAGATGGATTCGAAAGAAGCCAAACAGATTGCTGATTTCTTATTACCAATGTTGTGCCTAGATCCTAGAAAGAGAGCAGATGCAGGTGGTCTTGTCAATCATCCATGGTTAAGAAATACACTTGGTATGGAAAGTATAGCTGTTCAGGATAGAAAACTTTATGGAGATGGTGAGGATATCTATGGATGGTCCTCTGAAGTCAAAGGACATCCAAGACACTGAGAAAAGAGTTCTGTCCGTTTTTTAAGCTTAAGTAATGAGAACACACTCCCTCAACTATTCTATTTTGGTGTTTCTCCTTTTTTGAGGAATTGTGAAATTCTACAATTTCAGTAATAATATATGCCTACATGCACGTATTTTAGTGAAAACAACGGTAACCAATCACATATATTTATATGTATATAGGTATACAGCGTAATGATAATATTTGATATTAATGTCTTTTAATTTTATATATTAATTATAGAAGAAGAAATAACGTTAACGAAAGAATTCTAAGGAAGTGAAAAAAAACAAGAACCCATCAAGCATAGGTTACATCAGTGATACAATTATCACGTATATTACAATAAGGCAGATAATAGAACTGCAAAGATACCGGATTGAGTAAATGGACCAGCAATGTGAGCAGCACCACCCTTACTCTTCTTTGAGGAAGATTTGGAACTTGATGTTTCAGAAGTAGCAGAACTTGAGCTTGTAGCTGTTGTGGATGATTCAGACGTAGAAATGACCTTCAAAGCGTTTAATAAATTACTTGAGTCGTAAGTGATAGTAGCATCAACAGTATTATTGTCGCTGTCCTTAATGGTATAATCAAATGTTGTTGGAGCGGTATAATTAGTTAAGATTTGACCAACGTTAGTACCATTAACACCATATTTGATCATAGTAGCAATATCATCTGGTTGATCTGGAATGGTGAAATTACTAACACCAAAGTCCTTGTATGCAGAAGTGATAGCACTAGAATTGCATCTATATATATTAGAGTCACTCAAGTCACTTTCATAAACTACCGAATCGTTTAATTTAGATATAGCAGATTTGAAATTATTGAAATCGTCTTTGTAAGTAATAGAACCATCAGAATCATCCATATCTACTAAACCATAGTTATTAGCCTCTTCAGCGTATTCGTAAACTAACCCACCGGAGAACAAGTTACCTAGACCACTGGATGGATATAAACCATCAGTGACTTCATCGAAAGTTCTTGGAATATTCTTATTACAACCATATTCGGAGAAAATCAATGGAATTACAGCGTCACTAAATGTTGAGTTTAGAACATCATAACCTGAACTTTCCCAATCGGAGGAACCAGAACACCATTCGTAAGTGTTTAAACCAAAGAAATCAGATCTTGATTCATCTAAGGCTTTATTTGCTGTTTTACCGTCAAGGGAATTACACTGTAAATAACGATATGTAGCTAATCTCAAATCCACAGTATTAGCAGCAGAATAACCAACTGGGATAGTTCTATTAGACTGTTTAGCAATATATTGTTTCATATCTCTTTGAACAGCACGAATGTATGGAGGATCAATATTAGCGTAATCTTCTTGATCATTGATAACTTCATTACCTGAGAAGAAACCTAAAACATTTGGATAATTCTTGAAGGCATCAATGAATCTAAAGACTCTACCAATGTATTGAGAGTTATAAGTACCTGAAGGATTGGAACGGTCTAAGTTTTCACCGTAGTTACCACTATTAACATCTAGGATGACATAAATACCTGCATTATTTAAAATAGTCATACATTTATCATGATTCAAATCAGGGTTTAAAGAATAGATTCTTACAGTATTGACACCTAATTGTTGGAAGACATAAGCATCTCTTGCACATTTTTCAGCGTCAGAAAGAACATCAGAATCACCATCTGGATCGTAACCGGAAGAACCACCTGGTTGGTAATCGATACCTTTAACATAGAATACTTCATTTGAAGAAGCATCATTATCAGCGGAACTTGGCTTAATGAAACGGAATTGTTTAATATGGATTGGAAGCATAGCTTGGGCTAGTGGCGACACAGCCAGCAAGGATAGCAGAACACTAGTACTTAATTTCATCCTTGAATTCTTCTTATTTTGTGAATAATCTATTTGATTGGTCTAATAATAGTAACTAATCAAGAAATGAACAATGTATATGAATATAGCAAGTTGAAAAACGAATATATTTAATTAATTAACGATCCAGCAGTACATTTAACAAATAAACATAAAACAATTTTATATATATATATATAAATACTGAATTAAACTGCAACCAGATTCAGGTTCTGTCTCTGTCTTCCTAGTTCTGTTGTTTCATCACGTAAACATTGAAATTTGTTTTGTTTTTGTTTTTTTTGTTTATTTTAAAGAAAAACTCTCGCGACTAATTCTTGATATTCTACGGGTATTTCTGAGAGACACCACTTACTTTCTCTGTGTAAAACACGCCAGAGAGAATGCAAAAGAAACGAATTCGTCTCGAGCGAACAATTAACACTTCGATGCTTCAATTGATGGTTTGGTTCTTAACTTGGTGGGCTCGTTTGATTCTGGAGTGAAGAAAGGGCACGTTGGAGGTTCACGAGTCTTGCTTTTGCAGCTTGTGTTTCGTTTCTGTAGAGTTTGTAATTGACGTAGTAACCTTGTTGCAATTCGCGGAGTTCCGGTATCTTATCCCGGTAGAGTCTCTGTGATAGTGTATTATTCTCCTGTGCTAGTGGGTTGATGTAAGTAAGTGCATCTTGTAATTGGGATACCTCATCTTGTTTCTGGGTGATGTCAAGGTGTAATTTCTGAGTGGAGACATTTGTAGAGAAGGGTGCTTTGTTTGCTATGGAATGCTCAGTAATTATTTGTTGTAAAGAATCATGTAATTCGTGGTATATGTCAGCAAATTGACTTGTATTTTGGTAGATTGTCGTAGTGAGTAAGTTTGAAACTAACTCGTTATAAGTTTCATCATATTCTGAGATTGGATTCTCAATGAATTCAGGGGTAGGTAACACACGAATATTAAGACAGTCTAGTTTTAGATCTACAGATTTTGTTGCTGTCATTATTCTACTGTCTCTTGAAACAGTGCCATCTTTATGTTGTGTTGAAGTATCTTCTTCGTCATCTGATACGTCTAATATAAGTTCATAATCGTTTTTAGGGGTGGGTAGTGATTGTAATAGTTCATGTAATCGTTTTTGCTTTAATTCTGTTTTAGATATATCAATCGCAGAATTTGTGTCATGCATAGAAACAATTGAACTGGATCTGGACCCAGGATACTTATTTTTGTCATTTAATACTGCCCCCACATTTTTCGAGTTCAGTAATTCACGTCTAGAAACGATCAAACTATCTTCACCATTCAATGATGATGATAAGTCTGCATGTCCGGGTTTCGATAGATTCAACTTGTCCATACCATCTCTAAACTGATGAACATTATCATCTTTATTTTTCTTCTGAAGTTTCTTTTTCTGTTGGGGTTCATCTTCTTTATTTTCTTTCTTACGTTTATGACCTTTTTCTCTATCATCTCTATCGACCCTTTCGTGTAAACCTTTCCGTTGTACAGTTTGTTCATATTTCTTTAAATCTATTATAGAACGTATATCTTCTTGTTCAGTATCATATAGTCCAGCTAATGGTACTTGTTCATACGGTATATCAGCATTATAATCAATTTCATCTGCATATTTTTTTTTCAATTTTCTTGGTGCAAGTTTTACACCTGCTTGTTTCAATTCACGTCTCTTTTGTAATTCTGCTATTCTCTTTGATTCTTCTAACATTCTTTCACGAATTCGTCTCGTACCTTTCTTACCTTGAGTATTCAATAATCTAGCACGAGCCTCTGCTAACATTTCTCTTTCATCATCTTCTAATTCATCTTTATCTGGTTTAGCAACTTGAGTATCTGCATGTGGATTCAAATCACCAACTTTGAAATCTGCAGATGTACTGAGTCTTAAATCATCATGTTCATTATTTTCGTTAGTGGTTGCAATATCAGATAATAATATATTATATCGTTCGATACATATTTGGGCTGTTCTTCCCATCATGTCAGAGATAGTTCTCCATTGATTTGGCAATTTTCTAGCCAATGTTAATAATTTTATATCTTCTTCCTTTGTAAAACCGTTGAAATTTAATTGGGGATTCAAAAACTCATTCCAACGAATTTCACATTGTCTTGCTGATTTTTTATGTAATAAGGATGCAATTTTACTCCATTGATGAGTACCATATTTTTGAATAGCTGCTTTCAAAATTTGATCCTCAATGTTAGTCCAAACACCACCTTTCACGTATACTGGAGTTGGAGCCATCTTTGCCAGTGAATAAACTTTTTTGCCTCTTTATTTGGATAATCCACACTTTCTGATACTAAAAAAAGGGCTAAATAGATATATTTGTACTGCAGTAGTCAAATACTCTAACAATGAACAAATTCAATAACTCTATTATTCAGGTACCTTAGTTATTATTCTGTTAAATGACAGACTGTTCCCTGCATTATCCATATCCATCGCAAATTAAATATTTTTTATGCTGTGCAATTGAATTTTCCACTCTTTTGGACTGTATATTTTTTTCGGTTCACAACAAAAGCGACATTTTTTTTTTCATTTCCTTTAAAGAGAGAAGTTGTTTAAATATTGTTTAAAGATTTTATTATTAAACTGGATTTAGGGATTGAAAAGATAATGAACCCTTCAGAGGTGGAAGTGCAAGATTACCTAAATATTATCACAATTCTTTCATTGAATAATTTTACAAAAGTATAAGTATTGATTTTTTTTTGCATAATTGTCACGTACCTTTTAAATCATGATGATGCGCATGATATTCACTCCGAAACACCAAAGGTTGGTGAATCAATGTTATCCTACAGGTAGAACTACAGACAAGAAAGCTAAATCATCAGAGACTTCGTATTTATTGTATTACGTCAATTCGAGACGTACTAAATTAGAGAAAGTCAGTAGTTATTTAAAGAAAAGAACCTCTAGTGACCTCGGTAGTAGAAGGCGAGCAGGTAACGTCTCTGTTACTTTAGAATTAATGGATAAAATTGTGAAAAATTGTAAAGAAAATTTGAATGTTTTCATTAAGGATTTTTTCACGATTATGAATAATGTTATGTCTAGTGGCTCTGTGAATAATGATGTGACTATTGTGGAATTAGTGGATCAAGTATTTTATAGTATATGTTCTAATATTGATGGTACTTTATATAATAGCGATACAGATTTTAATCATTATTTTTCAAGTTTCGTGGATCAATTCTTGAAAATTATTAAGACTGTTTTGAAGAATGATGATTTATTATTAAATTGGTGTGTTGATATCTCTCAAATTTCACAATTGTCAAGTAATCCAAAATTAAATCATTATATCTCTGAGGCTGTAAATTTATCCTTAGTGAAGTTTCAAGAACGCCATCCAAGATACAGTAAACCAAACATTTTGGATGATACATACAATGATAATGAACAATTGTTATCTAAAAGATTAACACGAACTCAAACGCGTATGATTGGTCTTGATAATGTCAAAGGTACAGAATTTGATTCTGATATATCAATAAAAGCATTGCAACACTTTTTCAATACTACCGAAACTGAAAAATTGAATATTTCATTGAAAGTTTTATTGACACGTCTACAGGAAACTCCTAACAAAGAATTTTTGGAATTTATTTGTAATGGCGTTCAAGTTCAATTGAGATATATCGTAATTATATTAATAATGAGACAATTGACAATTGAGGAGAAAAAAGTAGATCCCGTGATTTGTTTGAGGTTGATGTCCTCATTACTGACTTCGGATGTCAGTATTGTTGGTTTAAGTATCTTGGATATTATTAGGAAAATAATTGAATATCAATTAAAATATTTCAATAATAAAAGAATTGTGGATCAATGTAGATTTACTTTAAGAGATGTTGAATTTAAGACATATTACAAAGGGCAAACTACAGATGTATTATACGATATTATTAGTAGAATTAATTCCATCAGTCATGATAGTGCGCTAAATAATGAAGAATCTAAGGTATCAACACAACAACTCAAGAAGTTGATTTTGATAGATGACCTTCTTGAAGTTACGTCATTTAAGAAGGATAAGTTTATGTCCATAGAATTATACGTGGAATTAATACCATTTTTTACTAATAATCTGTTAGATCTGTTTGCATTGGTTGACAATCAAATCCCCGGGACCTATATCTTCAATAGATTATTCCAAGCAATTGAAACCCAGGGCGATATTGCCTTAGAGAAAGAGTTGATGGCGGCCATATTTAAAAAATATGAGAAATATGCTCTATTCGCAGGTTTAAAATACTTCTATGAGGAAACAACAGAAACTCCAAGCTATATTTATTACTGCTATCATTCTAATGCAGCTAAATTTATCGGGCTTCATGATTATGCAACTCAAGCAGATTATAAGTATGAAAACAAAACACTCTTTTCAAAAGAAGATTTATTAAATTTTTACTCAGACGAAGGTTCTAATCCATATAGTCAAAGAGGAACTCAAATTTTACTATCTAAATCCGCAATGGGCTCTGTCACTGATCTTACATCGGACAACCAAGTTAAGCAATCGATGATCGATGTCCCTGAAAAATCACTTGTTGCGCTCACAAGTAGTCAAGCAGAAAAATTGGAAGTTCTTAAACAAAGAACAGATAAATCCAGACATGGTACAATTGGTACCAATAAAGATCTTTATCAAACTCGTAATAATATATACAGACACGTTTCCGATGATACAAGATCTTTGAAATCCTTAGGACGCAAGACCCCAAATATCAGACAATTAAAGAAAGCAGTTAAAAATGCACCACAAAATGAGAAAAACATGTTAAATCAAACTGCTACATTTCCTTTGAGAGGATCCCAATCTGTCAAATCGAGGGTAACAAATATCACGTTCTTATTGAATGAATTGAAAAGTATAGATACAGGTAGTGAAATGAATAGAATACGTGACCCTGATGAGGAGGATATTGTTGGTCTTGGTAAGATCGATATGGCAAGGTCACAGTCCTCAAGACTGAGCCGCCATGGAAGTATTACCAGTAATGAAAATAGAAGATCTTTCATGATGAAAAGAATGTTGAACAATAACAATAAGGGGATAGCAGAAACTTTAGAATCTCCAGAGACAGATGATTTTCAAGATGCTCACGAAGATGTTAATATTATGGATACCAGAGGTATGTTGTTCAACACTGCATAGCATGCTATCGGTATTCAACCCAACATTATTTCCTAGTACTCTCATTTTAATGACTCTAATGCATAATTTATTTATTTCTATTTTTTATTACTCAACTTTTGCATAAAATATATAGATATATTACTAAATTGATAAATAGTTAATTATAAAAATAATCAAATTTTAAAATTTCATTTTGTACTCTTTAAAGATCATCACCAGAATCTTCGTCTGAATGCCAACCATGCTCATATGTACTTATCAAGGTACCTATATCCTCTTTCAACTCCTCTCTATTATCATCAAATCTGAAAACCTTTTGAACATAGTCGCTCCAATGCTTGAATACATCTCTACCCTTTTCAGAGCTTGACAATTTGAGAGAATATTCGGGGGATGTTCTGAACTCTTCTGGGATAGTATCTGAGGGTTGGAAAACGGTTGTCTCGAGATTTCTGAAATAATCTTTATTTTTTAAGTCTAAATTTTTTTTTATGTCTTCTGTATAATAAGAGCCTCTGTGAATCACACAGTTTGAAAATTCATAATAATCTCCTGGATTTTTAATTCTTCTACCATATGGTACAACTCTGGAGATATAACTGTAGTCATACGCGGAATACAGCTCTGACATCGAAGTAATCAAATTCCTTTTAGATTCTCCATCAGTTATACAATTTGTAATATAATCCATAGATTTTCTCTTATTTGTATCCTTGTGACTTAATACCGAGTTTACGGCGTCATATAATCTACAAGTTTGGCCTGCAACTTCCCAATTAGAAAGTTTAGGGTCTGAATATATTGGGAAAAAAAGATCAGAATTATCCATCATGGATAAAGTATTTTGAATAACGTTTTTTATTTGATATTTATTATCAATATTTGGTTTTGCGCTTGTTAGAATATCAGATTCGAAGAACCCCCATGAGAATATGCTACATTTCGGTATTTCGTCTTTAAGTTCTTGTAATAATAATGATGAAAATCCACCCCATGCTGAATCTATATCTGCTACTAAATTGAAACCTTGAAGAGAATCACAACTTTCCAATACAGTTCTAAGATTTTCGTCTAAGAAGTCATCTTGTTGTAATTTCCATTCCATAATACCTTGATCATTGTTAACAAATCTTTGTCTTTTCAAATCTTTATAATCTGGTAAATTTGGTGATTCTGGGTCATGATACCAGTCATTCAAAGAATTAAATGTATAAGGTTGATATATTAATTTATTATAGTCAGACCAGTATCCAGTGTTTTCTTTGGTTAGCTCTGGAAATGTTTCGTTTCTATCCAATGCATCTTGATATTTCGATCTTTCAATCTTTTTATGGGTGGTAATTAATTCATGAGAAGACTCATTGATTGAAGATTCATTTTTATCATCTCTAAAATGATAATCTTGTGTATCTTGTGCATATTGGTAGGTACCAAGTGAACCATTCCCATTTTTTGCCTCCCAAACAAGTAATCTTGGATAATACGACGCAGTCTTAGTCCTTCTATCAATTAAAGGGTTTAAAAATATCGAAGGGTCTAACGAATCCTTTGGGTTGCTGTTGTAAAGGTTTTGTTCCTGGCAATTATAAAACTGCGTGCTTAAATGATTAGCTCTATGAGAGACCGATATTGTAACTATTTCCTGCATAATTTAAACTGTTTATTCTTGTTATATGTTGGTAAACATATGACAGTGAAAAATATATATTTAGTAGTTTTGATATGTCAAGAATATAAATTTAGAGACCTCGAATATCCAAATCTTCCTAACAACTGATTACTTGAAGGTAAAAATATTCTCTGAAGTCATCGCTTACAAAAAATGAAAATAAAATTATTAGCAAATTATTCTAGTTAGCTTCGGATCTGTATAAATAATTACAAAAAAAGAATATATATATATGTGTGTATATGAGAGAGTACTTTTTATATCTCATTGATTTGTACTATACCTTTGGCTGTTAATTGTAGTTTTCACATTAATGACTTTTTCATGAGGTAGTTGATCCTCTGATATATTAGGTTTGTACCCTTTGCATGTGATTTCTTTATGAAATGCATTGAAAAACCTACAAACGGGCTCAGGGAACCAACGGGAACCGTTTATACCTTTAAACCAGGCTAAATGCCCACCAATATTCGTTTCAATAAGCATAGTAAATGGATTAGCCATTATATACTTTTCAGGCAAATTATCACCACCAGCAATTGGATCATCCATTGCATTAAGACCAATCAATGGTACACGTACGCCTGCTAATCTTTTAAATGATGAGGCGTCCCCGTAATAATCTTTACTGTCTTTATAATTAAACATGGGTCCCGTGAATATATCATCGAATCCATTAGCAGTTTTAACTATATCAATATGCTTGTCATATATTTCTTGGAAACCCGGTTTTTCATACAATGCAATTGCATGTCTTTTCACTAAATTTACTACATTTCTAGTTAATGCCGGTGAGTATAAATTGGAACCCATCCTCGAAGAATTTAAGTAATAATCTGAACGAAGCATATCCCATGGGTTACCGAATACCATTGCACATCTAACACGATTAGAAATCTTATCATTTTGTTCACCGATATAATTAGTTAATATAGAGGCACCTAATGAAAATCCAATCATGTAAAATGATCTATTTGGATACATATTAAATAGTTGATTCATAACAAATGAAATATCGTTAGTCCAACCACCATTGTACAATTGTGGAGTGGTTATTTGCGACTGACAACATCCACGTGAATTTAAAACACATGCCTCGAAGTCATAATCTTCTGTAAGACGTGCCACTATACTTCTAACGTAGCTCTCATGAGAACCACCAGTAAGACCATGTAATGCAACTAGCATCGGTTTATCATCATCCGATTTTAATAAAGGTTCATCTTTTTCACCATAACTATAGTGGACATCTAACGGTGGTTGGAATGGTAATTGAGTAATAGGTACATACGGTGACGGTTTATGTTGAGGAACCACTATATCGAGTGCACCTTCACCACCATCTGGATATTGAATCATGAACCTTCTATAATTAACTTCATCTATATCTTCAAACTTCTTAACTGTTGTGAAACATGTCTGTAAATGACCATTAAATAACACTGTTGATAAATAATCATTAGCCCCTGTCTTGAATTCAGGGATATTTGTATTTATGAAATTTGTAAAATCAATAGTTTTACCCTCTTTATTTTCAAATTGCAAATGATGATCTGAAGAAACTTGTTTCACAGTAAGTTGATTTTGCCAATATTCACTAAAT
This sequence comes from Maudiozyma serrabonitensis, assembly GCA_030571355.1. Lineage (NCBI taxonomy): Eukaryota > Fungi > Ascomycota > Saccharomycetes > Saccharomycetales > Saccharomycetaceae > Maudiozyma > Maudiozyma serrabonitensis. Next base: position 119,209 of record JAJLXS010000005.1, on the reverse strand, counting down.
GTCATCTTATTATTGTATTTATCCTCACAATGCTCTTTAACTAGAAAGACAATACTCTTTTGATGTCCTAATTTAACTGCTTTATCTTCAACATGTTTAACTAAACCTTTTTTTTATCTCATTTTTTCTTTTTTTTGAGACTTTTCAATGTAACCTATACTATTAAATTTGATCTCGAGAATGCAAACATGGTATAAAAACAGCTCTATGATAATTTTTAAAAACTTAAAATAAGATAAAAAATCTCACCCAATTGAGGTTATGGATCGGTCTGTAGTGATTGTCTGTGTAACGGTGTTAATGTCCTACTTATTACGTTCAAAATGGTTTAAAAAATTGATCCTAAACTATGAAAATGTAACTCACAGGTCATCACCAGTCAACATCAATACACCTGGTTTTAAATTAACTACTCATATCCCAAAACAGTTTCAAAATGGGGAAAGTACAAACCTAGTGGCATTCAAAGATACCATTGCATCGCTATTAAGTTATAGATCTTACGAATCCAATCACAATGATCGTTTGATGAATCGATTACAAAGTCTAAATCAGGATCGCATCAATACATTAACTGAGATTGGTTATGCAAGTAAGATAGCACAAGTTCAAAATAGTATCAGTAGTAATGCTATTGTTGCTGAAAATATTGTCAATCATGCAATGGATCAGATTGGTTTACAAAAGGATGAATTCCCACAGGAGATAGACACCTTAAGACGACAAACCATGACAGCAGAACTTCATTCTCAAGGCAGTCAAGTTCATCGAGTCAATGAAGCATTATCACATCTTTGTAGAGATTACAATTCTGAATTTAATGAAAGAGAAATCCAACCTTTAGTGAATTATATTTCAAAAGTCATCGATAATATCCCACATGATAAATCTACATTAATAGTAGTACCAGGTGCAGGTGCAGGTTATATACCGTACAAATTATCTCAAAAATATCCCAATTGTGTGGTAGATAGTATAGAATTGAGTGGATTAATGTATATGTGTCAAGATTATATGTTAAGACATGATTCTGATATGAAAACAATCACATTAAGACCATTTGCGCAATATTACAGTGGTCAATTGAATAAAGATTTACAAAATAAAGAAATAAAACTTGATTTGTTACCATCTGAGAAACCAAAAAACTTAACTCATCTATGGGGTAATTTTCTTGAATATGAACCACGTTCAAATTCCTTTGATGAAATTATTATAGTTACCGCATATTTCATTGATACTTCAGCCAATATGTTTGACTATATGGATAAAATCCAAAATATGAACAAATATTTAAAATCATCTTCATCGAAAGGAATACATTGGATCAATGTTGGTCCTTTGAAATACGGGACTCAACCTATTGTTCAATTAACAGCTGATGAAATCTCTAAATTCATTGAATTACAGGGTTGGTATCAGGATCAAGTTGAAATCGAATTGAATAGTAGTGGATATTTAACCAATGTAGACTCTTTATATCAAGGACATTACGGTTTATATAAATTTCATACAATAGTAACATAAAAACGTAAAAATAAAAATAAAAAAAAGGGTAGATATATATCACTTGCGCAGATACCGACTATAGCCATGGTGTTAAAACGTATAAATTAATTTGCTATTGACAGTATGAGGTACGCTCATGACACCTAAGGGCAAATAAAATCAAAACTATAAATAATTTTGTCTCATTTACTAAAAGGGTGTTATTCTAGCTCTTCTTTTCCCCTCTGATCGTCCACCTGTAACACGGACTACACAGTGAATAGAAGGCATAATATGTATCACCCTTTTTAAAACAAACAATCAAAAAGAAAAAATGTGTAAAAACAAAAACAAGAGAAGAAGGATATAAGAATGACTTAATTGAAGTTACAATCTGGTTTCTTTTATACAACAATGGAAATTTAAATGAAAAAAAAAAATTTATATGTATATAATAACAAATCCGTAAAGCGATGCGAAAAGAGAAAAAAAAAAATGCGTGAGAGGGTAACTTCATTAACATTTTTGCAATTAGGGCATTTTCGTAGGTTGTTCCCACAGCAGAGATATAATCATATTTAAAGGATCCATGGTAAATCTGCTGGACCTCCCGGCAATAGAATATTATCAACTTGTTCCATTGATATTTTAGGTCCTGGGACATCAAACAATTCTATAATTTGTTGTTTTCTTGTTTGAGTCAATTGATCCAATTCTAATAAAGAACAACCAAATCCACCTAATGCAGTTTCAAAAGTTTGATAATTAAAATTTTCTTGTAAAGTATTTCTAAATTGTTCAACATCTATAGTGGTAGCTGAATCATTCAAAAAAGTCAAAGCACAACCACCTCCACCTGCACCTGTCAATTTAGTTTCACCAATTTTTAAATCAGTTGTCAGATTTCTAATGACTTCAAGGCCGGGATGACTTACCCCCAATGAAACCAATTGACCATGATTAATACGTACCAATTGTAACACTTCGTCCAATTGACCATTCTCTAAAGCTGTAGAACCTTTGAGAGCCACCATAGCCATACTATCCAATAAAGGTTCAATAATTGTTGGCATAGTATTATACAGTTGACGTACTCCTTCAACTAATAATTTTGTTGATCTTGGAATCTTTGTATAAGTCAATACAGCGACTATAGGCTTAGTTGGATGTAATTCTTTTGGACCCATTGGATCACCTTTAGTAAATTGTAAAGCACCACCAAATGTTGCGATAGTATTATCAATCCCCGAGGGAGTACCATGCATGCAAGTTTCTCCGATAAATGCCCATTGATTAATCAGTGATTTCTCCTGTATATTATCTACTGTTGTCGAAACCAGTTTCAAAAAAGCATGAGCCAACGCAACAGAGATCGAAGCACTAGACCCCAAACCTGCACCAACGGGTAAAGTTGAAATTAAGTTAAATTGCAATGGGGTTCTTTTGTTCAGTGGGACAATACTTAGATATAAATAAAGAAAACATTGAGCTGCACTTCTTTGTAAAGGGTTCTTTATCTCGGCTAATAATTGAGTATCTATAATATTTAATAAATTTGTAGATAATAGTACAGTATCATCTGTATCTTTTTCCAAATCATGTGAATCAGTAATTGTCAATAATTGATCGATTGTCCAATTATAAGTAAATTGTAAATTTGGACAATTCAATTGCAATACAGGTTCTTTATCATTACTTGATTCTATTGGTTTCACAAGAAGATACGATCTTAAAGAAGATGCAGCTGCCGCTACAGCTGGTTTATTATATACAGCTGAGTGTTCCCCAAATATAATAACTTTTCCTGGAGCTGATGTAATAAACATTTGTGATACTATTATATATACGCTTTTCTTGTATAGACCCGACAATAAAACACTTGCTATACTCAATTGCAACAACTCATCAACGATATCCCTGGCTATCTATCTCTCTCTCTCTCTCTCTCTCCCTATATATATATATAAGATTCAGTGATGTGTGTCCTGATATACGAGATGACCTTCGAATAGAGCAAAGGCAACTTCCGGCACTCTCTTTCTCTCTCTCACTGTATGTATAGCTTGCCTCACAGTAGCATTTGTATAGGATATAGCGGGTCTAAAGCCAATATTCTTTTCACTGCGCTTTCGCTCTTCGTATAAATCAAACACACACAGACTGCCTTCTGTTACCCTGTTTAATATTAATTATTCACTGGCACATCACGCTGCACGACGCCCACGGTTCTCTCCCGCTCGTTGCTGATTGGTTCACCACGAGCGCGGCGTCTCCCCCTGCTGCTGCCGTCGCTGCTGCCGCCGAAGAAAACTGAAAATTTGTTCGTTCCGCGGCCAGTCCGTTCAGCTCGTTCGAGTCTCCGCGAAAGAACTCCCCACGCGGCTTGAAGATATTTCACGGGGTGCGAGAACAGACAGCGAAAGTTGCAAATATCGCGTTTACATTATACAGCAGGAATAGTTCGGGGATATGGTATATTACTTGATAGAGTGCGTTGTTCTGCAGTATTAGATGTCGATATAACTGCTATGTTTGTTTTTTTTTCTCTCTTAATTATATAACAGTTTGAGTCACATTTCTATATTAAAGTATAACTATATATATATATACGTATGTATATATAGTGGAAGGATTGTTGATATTTTTGGGAAATAATTTGGTATTGATATAAGATACACATATATATATATAAGTATAGTGAGATTTAGTGAACGGAGATAATGCCGAAATTATTATCGGGAAGTTTATTCCATCACTCAAGTCATGATCATGTCTCGAGTACAGTTGCAACTTCGTCACAACATAATATTGATGATGATACAATTAATCCAGTAACAGAAAATTCTCCACCGGCATTAAAATCAACAAGATCATTCTTAGGATTCATTGGTAAAAATAATAGTAATAAATCAACAGATTCTTTCAAGAGTCAGGATCAATCACATCCTAATATTAATAATACAAATAATCATAATGATGATATAATTACACCAAAATCTTCAAATTCAATGTTAGAATTGAAAAGATTCTTTAGACCTCCTATACATAAAAAACCACAAAGTATTCATCCACATCCACCAATTCAACATACTAATAATAATGTTCCAACTTCAAGACAACCAAATAAATTATCTTCAACTATGAAAGATACCCTAAATAATAAAAAAATTAGATCTTCTTCACCTGGTGGAGATCCAGGTCATACACAATCTGCAATTCCACCAAGTACAGATAGTGGTTTATCATTAGCAAATAATATTAATATTTATCATGATGATACTATTTTGGCTCAAAAATATGGGAAATTAGGTAAAACTTTAGGTTCAGGTGCAGGTGGATCTGTTAAAATTTTAGTACGACCTTCAGATAATGCAATCTTTGCAGTTAAAGAATTTAGACCTAGAAAGACAAGTGAATCAATTAAAGAATACGCAAAGAAATGTACAGCAGAATTTCTTGTAGGTTCTTCATTACATCATTCAAATGTTGTTCAAACAATGGATGTATTTAGTGATTCAAAACAAAATAAATATTTTGAAGTTATGGAATATTTACCAGTAGATTTTTTTGCTGTTGTAATGACTGGTAAAATGTCTCGTGGTGAAATTAATTGTTGTTTTAAACAAATTTGTCATGGTGTTAAATATTTACATTCAATGGGTTTAGCTCATAGAGATTTAAAATTAGATAATTGTTGTATGAATGAATTTGGTATTTTAAAATTAATTGATTTTGGTTCTGCTGTTATCTTTAGATATCCTTTTGAAAATAAAATTATTAAATGTCATGGTATTGTTGGTAGTGATCCTTATTTAGCTCCTGAAGTATTAAATCATTCAATTAAATATGATCCACAATTTGTAGATATTTGGTCCATTGGTATAATATTTTGTTGTATGATGTTAAAACGTTTCCCATGGAAAGTTCCAAAGGATTCTGATGATAATTATAGATTATATAGACTTAAGGATAATATTGAACATGATTATATTCAATCTGCTAAACATCATGAAGAATTATTAAAACAAAGAAAAGAAATTAAAAATCAACAAAATGGAATTGTCCCAACAACATCATCATCTAAACCAAGTGATAATGATGAATCCACAAAGTTAAAGACCAAAAAAAGTGATGATGATAATGATTCTTCACCTGTTGAGAACGATCCTTCACCTAAGATAGAAAAATTACAAATTGATGATACTACACACAATGATAAAAAAAAATCAGATGGTTCACATCATAAAAAGACTATCCAGGGACCATACCGTTTGTTAAGATTACTTCCACATGCATCCCGTCCTATAATCTCTAAGATCCTGTTAATAGACCCCCAGGAAAGAGCTACATTCAAAGATATTTTTGACGATGAATGGTTCGATTCAATTCCAACTTGTACAATGGATATCGATAAAAAGACTATACAAAGAGCTCAGGGACATCATCATACTTTAGTACGTGAAGAAAACAATAAAGTTCTTACTTATAAAGTATAGTAGTATAAACCCTTAACCATTATATTTATTTATTCATACATACATATATATACTAAAACTTCCCATACATCTTTTATATATTCTTTTAATTTCATGATGATTTATGGTTACCCCTCTCGCTTCTTCTTCTCCTCTATTTTCCTGTTTCTTAAAGCGAGAAATAGCGACACACTTTGCAAAGAGAATTATTTTTGGGTGGCGAAACAAATATCACGATATATATATATATCTACATAGAGTTTAAATACGACAACACAGCTTTGATATAGACTTGAAGTACTGAAAGAAGCAATTTTACAAAACATACATTGAGTAGCTAACGTTATCATGACCTCTCTAACTGCATTACCTCATGACCAAGTCACAATTGCTCCATTAGTGCTGTTGTCCGTGTTGGACCATTACAAACGTACCGAGACTCCTGAAGGGAAACGTGTTGTTGGTGTTATCTTAGGTGATGCTACAACCTCTACTGTGAAAGTGACCAATTCCTTTGCTTTACCCTTCGAAGAAGACGATAAGAATGCCGATGTTTGGTTCCTTGATCAAAACTATATTGAAAATATGAATGAAATGTGTAAGAAGATTAATGCTAAGGAAAAATTGATTGGGTGGTATCACAGTGGACCAAAACTTAGAGCATCCGATTTAAAGATTAATGAATTGTTTAAGAAATATACAGGACCAAATAGAACTCCATTGTTATTGATTGTCGATGTACAACAAACTGGTGTAGGTCTACCTACTGATGCATATATATCTGTGGATCAAGTTAAGGATGATGGTACCTCTACAGAGAGAACATTTTTACATTTACCATGTAGTGTTGAAGCAGAAGAAGCAGAAGAAATTGGTGTTGAGCATTTATTGAGGGATGTGCGAGACCAAGCCGCTGGTGGTTTATCAATTAGATTGACTAATCAATTGAAATCATTAAAAGGATTACAAAAGAAATTAGGAGATATTACTGTATATTTGAATAAAGTTATAAACAAAGAGTTACCTGTTAATCATATTATTTTAGGTAAACTACAAGATGTATTTAATCTTTTACCAAATTTAGGACAACCTAATGAAGATGAAATGGATTTGAAAAGACCAGATTTAGTATCTTCATCAAATACATTACAAAAAGCATTAACTGTAAAGACTAATGATGAATTGATGATCGTATATATTAGTAATCTGGTTAGAGCCATCATTGCCTTTGATGATTTAATTGAAAATAAAATACAAAGTAAGAAATTACAAGAAAAATTACAAAAGGATGCAGAAAAGACTACAACAGATGAAACAGAAGAGGACAAATCAATAAAGGAAAATAGTGAGACGACTAATTCATCGACTTCAGAAAAGAAGAAGTCAACGTAATAAAAATGTATATTAGTTTCTTATTCACTTCATTTACATATATACATACAACAAACATGCAAACATAGATATATCATTACATAAATATATATACTTTGCAATACAAACATACACAACCTATTATAATAAGCACAACTAACGACAGTTACATGTACCACCTCACTGGATGTAATTGTTGTTTGTTACTTTTCTTGTTGCCTCTTATTGTCAATATTGACCTCGGCGATATTTTGAATTTTTGATGAAAAATTCAAAAAATTATAGGAAAGAAGGGCGTTCACGTTTTATATATGATTGATAAACTGTAAGGGACCTCGAAACACGGAGTCGTTGGATATATACACTATGAATATAACTAGCTCTAGACTCAGTATTATATCGATTATCCTTGGTTTAAAACATTAGTTAAGTTCAATAGAACTTATTTTTTTCATTTATTTCTCCCCGTACAATCTGTACTCTACTCGTTATCCTCAATACAAACCACGTTGATATAAGGGACCATTTGGAATAACTTAGAATATATGATATCGACCCACTTGCTGTGTGGTTCAGCAACACCAATGATGAGATATCCTGTATGTCTGAGAACTACCCATTATGGGATGCATATTTTAAAGAGAGGTATATCTACATCCATCATCAAACGCAATAATGCACATGTTAATACAGCTCCAGTTGAATTTCAATCTAATAGATCTATTAGAAATACCTTCTTAAATAAAGAGAAGGCTCTTGAAATGGCTATTCGTTGTACCGATGATATCACGGATCCTAAGGAGAGTGGAATTGATAAAACAGCCGCAGTTAATGCAAGTCTGCCGTTTCAAGTGAAACCCCTTGATGCCTCAGCTCGCAGATTACGAAGACAAAAACTTAAAGAAGCTCAACCAGTGACATTTAATTCAATAAAGAAACAGGTAATTGATCCTTATGTTCAATTGACTAAACCAAGATTGACTATTTTAGTGATGTTAAGTGCTATATGTTCATATGCTTTATCACCAAACGCAGCCTCAGTATCACAGTTACTCAGTCTGACTGTTGGTACTACATTATGTTCGGGAGCTGCTAACGCTATTAATATGGGAAGAGAGCCTGAATTTGATCGTCAAATGACAAGAACACAGACAAGACCAGTGGTTACAGGGCTTGTCACCTCAAAGCAAGCCTTTGAATTTGCATCGATAATTGGATCCATTGGTGTGTCTACTTTATATCTCGGCGTTAATCCAGTTGTTGCTGCTTTAGGTGCAGCTAATATCGGTTTATATGCATGGACATATACCTCTTTAAAGAGAAAGCACATTATAAATACATGGATTGGTGCTATTGTTGGTGCTATTCCACCTTTAATGGGTTGGGCTGCAGCAAGCTCTCTAACTGATCCAGGTGCATGGTGTTTAGCCGGATTGTTATATGCATGGCAATTCCCCCATTTTAATGCCTTGAGTCACAATATTAAAAACGAATACAAGAATGCTGGTTACGTTATGACTGCATGGAAGAACCCAAGATTGAATGCAAGAGTGGCACTTAGATACTCATTATTAATGTTTCCTATATGTATTGGTTTAGCATATTTTGGAGTCACTGACCCATTCTATGTCATTGATTCTTCTATTGCAAATGTTTGGTTGACATATTGGGCGTTTAAATTTTACTGGCAACAAAGAAAAAATTATACTAAAGCTATTTTAGATAATAAAGAATTGTTTAACAAAGGTATGCATCAATCAAATATTTTTGCGAGGAAAACAATGTTGACTAGTGTTATGCAGCTACCAGCTGTATTGCTGCTTGCGATATTCCACAAGAAGGATCGTTGGAAGTGGTTATTTGATAAGGATACAAAATTGAAACCCGTTTAAGAAAATGGCAAGAGGGATATGACTCTCGATACACGATAAATCCAAACATAGAAAACATTAACATTGCCTGTTGCCTACATATAAATATATAAAAATACATTATGTAAATAGAATATTATTAATTATTTATTCCAATATATTATTTTAATTGAACAAAAAAATGAATCAGAATTTCTAAGGGTTAAAAAAATAGAATATTTTAATTTTGATTGTGAGAGATATGTACATTTTTATATATTTGATAAATATATATATATATTTCGTTCATTTAAATGTGAAATTTACAATGGTTATTTCCCTTGTTTTATGAGTTGTAATTTATATACATGGTTAAATTTGTTCGTTGTCTTAGCATACAAAAAATGTAACACTAGAGTATCTTATTCATTGTGATGTGTTGCTTTGAGTTTCTTTTTTCTGAAGAAATTGTATTATTTTGTTACCAATCATAACCTTATCTTCTTCCGTTAGTTCTTCCTTTGGTCTTTCGTGTAGCATCTTTTGTTCTTCTAAGTATGCCTTCTTTGTTTCTGTCAATGGCATCTTTGGTGCAACAAGTTTCCTTATATCAGATGGTGTAATCTTACCTCTTCTATATTTGGAATGTGGATTACGGATAGTATCGAATGCTGCATCCGGAATAGATCCTCTTACAATAGTATCAGTCCAAAATGTTTGTTCTCTAGCGACTTCACTATCAGTAGTCAAAGTACCATCTTCTATAGGTTCCGGTTTTGGCCATGGAATGATAAGATCTGAATTTCCAAACACACATCTGTATGGCATCATTTTTTTATAATTTTCATCGTAATATTGACCTTTAAAAGTTATATTCTCGACAGCTACGGTTTTTAATTTTCCTGGATTAGCAGTATCTTCAATATCAGCCACTAATCTAAGATCCTTCTTTTGCATTAAAATAGGCAAATTGACAACATGAGTAGTCTGACCTTCAGCCCAAAAATCTTTAGGTACAGCAACTGATTTAGTTGGTCCATTTTCATCCAAAACAAACCCATTAGTTGCCACATCGTGTTTGGTAATATGAACAATATTTCCTCGACATGGACCAGTCATAATAACAACACGATCCCCTGGAAGAAATTGCCAGTCACGAGGGCCCTTGAATCTGTCTGCAACATTTAAAATTGGTAAGTCAGGTTTCAAAAACTCGGGTAATGCCTTTGCTTGCTCCTTTGCCTGATGTCTCACCATTCCACGAGGTGGATGGGTTAATCTATCCATGATACGGCCACCAGCCTTAGAAAGGTGCTTGAAATTAACAGACATCGCACTAGCAAATATACGTTAAATAGTTTACGTTTCGAATTATTGTAACTTAACACTATTAATTAAGGACAGTATGGTTAAAGATATTCTCCGATTCTGTTTCCGTCTCTTTTCATTTAACGCTTCCCTTTTCTTTATATGTCTTTAAAATGTTGTTTCAACTAATTTTTCTATTTTCTGTTTGGTTCACCGAATTGGCTTCAACTGAATTTCTTGAACCAAAAACACATTCGGCCAGTTGATTTAATCTACAAAGAAATATGTAAATACTAATTAATATATATATCGGTTAGAAGTAACAACATATGTTATATATCTGTATTATTGCTATCATTATTATCAGTGTCAATGTGTTCTGTGTCTTCGTAAAACCCAATCACTTTTTCAGTGTATTCCTTAAAGGTCGGCCATTTAGGTGCTCTGTCTATTTCATCTCTAGGATACAGAAAATCAAAGATTAGAATTAGTGAGAACTCTACAATGGCACAGAGTATGTACAAGTGACGGGCCCAAAACCCTGGGTGTGTATATAGTCTTTTAAGCATTACTGTCCAATCTTTGCTTATCTTATTGGGGTTATTGTAAATAGCATAGTAAACATCTTCCGTTCTTCGAGCAATATCAGACCATTCATACATTTGTACTAGTTCCTTATGAAACATTGATGTATCTACTGCTCCAGTTCTAATCAAGTCAATTCCTTTGTTTGTAGCTTCTATTATACTTGAGACGGCGGTCTTGGCAGCAAAGACAGTCATATGTTCAGGTAATACTTCTGGTACACCACCAACTTTTGTGGTGACAATTAATAGATCACAGGAGGCTGCCTCCACAAGAACTGTCCCAAATGCCTCTGTTAAACTTGCGTGTAAATATATATCACCTTTACAAAGTACATCTCTGATATGTTCATGTGGAACGGATCCTAGCAAAGTAATTCTCTCTTCAAGACGCTCTGCTTCGACCATTTGTTGGAATTCTATAAATCTTGGACCATCACCAACCATGATGAAATCTACATCGTCGTGCATCTTACAGACAGTGGGAAGAATCTTCACTAATAAATCACAACCTTTATTTGGAAACAATCTAGATATGCAGACGATAGTAATTCTTCCATTCTGTTTCTTAATAGCTTGTTCTTCGGGTGTAGGTTGAGTAAAATCGGCTGCAACTACAGCATTCGGTATTACTGAATAAATTGATGGATCAAATCCTGTTCTGTACATAATATTTTCTTTGCAGATATTAGAGACACATATTACTCTATCGACACTGGCTAAAGTAAATTTTAATAACTTGTTTAATAGAACAGATCCAAGTACATCAAACCCATATAAGGAATGATCTGTAAACACACTCCTTAGACCCATGGAATTTGCATGTAGAATTGCTTCCTGGGCAATATCAGATGCACTTCCATGGCCATGAACAATCTGAATATTTTCTCTTATCAGTATATTTCTAATCATTGGGAATGTATAAAACACACATGGAAATACTGTTTCTCTGTATAGTACAAATAATGGTATATGATAAACTTTTAACCCATTTGATAAATGTCGTACACCTGTTCTATCACCATATTGATGCGTAATAATAATCACATTATGTCCTAGTTTAATTAAATTTTGAGCTAAGTGATAGATATGAAATTCTATCCCACCCAATTGTGGATAGAAATAATCACACGCCATAGCAATATTAAACCCCATTTCACTTCTGATTTATTAGATATTAATGATCTTGGCTTTTCGAGGGAATTGATCCAGTGAGTATCAGAGAGTGAAAAAAAAAATGGTAAAAATTGGAATTGAATTCTAGATTATTAGCACTATATGGATGTACGATCAGTTATAATTACTTGTCAAGGACAAATATACCTCTTTTCTTGTAAGGTTATAACAATATACTTCTCTTAATGTTTTATGTTGTGGCCTTTAGGTAGGCATGTCTCCTTCGCTATAACCTCTATTGATGATGGCGTTGTACAGCGCGAGCGTGTTTCTTGAAAGAAATGTCAATGTGGATGAATTATAAATATCATTTCAGAAGCGTTTGTAAGTATTTCAAAGTCATCAAGGTAACTATTGTAACAGTTGGAACTGTTTATTGTCATTAAAACTTCATTGTTTGAATAGTAAATATCATTTTTCTAAGAGGATATATCTTTTCTTTGCAATATATAAGCTAAAGGCAGCCGAAATATTTGCCCAGCCAAGTTTTCACACATAATGAGATTGGGACGAAATAAAGGATACAACCAAGTAGGTACTGATGATACAAATGACCTTGGAACCCCTATACCCAATGAAGAAGAGGATTCAAACCTTATTGTAAACACGACAGCGGAAGAAGTATTTAATAATGAGCTAGACAATGCCGGAGTGGAAGATGACCTGAATTTTAGCGATAATGAACTACCTATAGAGCCTCCGTCTTACGATATGGAGGCTGATGAGAATGGGACTTATTCAGCACACGCAGATATGGAACAAATGGAAATGGAAGATCCTTTGTTTTCTGATGATGAACAGACATCGGTACCCATCACTAAAAAAATAGGATCATTTTTTGTGTGTGTTAATGATCGTGTGGTGATACCTGTTAGAAGAAATGTTGTAGACCCGTTAGCTCAAGGATTAAATGTGTTATCAGAACAACTAGATTTTTATTTAAATAAAGTAGGTAACCCATTGATCCTAAGACGGTTCTTTTATATCATTTTGATGTCAATAATAGCGTGGATTATTATGTCAAGTAGTTTTTTACCAAACAAACGTGCTACACATTCAAGAGGTCTCTTTGCAGATTATGATATATTGATAGATTATGCAAGGAAATCGTTTGATTTATCCAAATTAGAGAGAGATTTAGAATACATTAGTAGTATGCCTCACATGTCAGGAACAAAAGGTGATTCTGCTGTTAGGCATTACTTGGAGGAATCTTTTAACAACAATGGTTTAAAAATTGTAAAGGAATTAGAATATAGAGTCTACGCTACATATCCTGGGAATTCTATTTTGTCATTTACTAACCCAAAAATTAATGACAAAAAGAATGTTATAGAACTTCATGAAGATAATTTTAACCCAATGGCTTATAATGCTTCCCTAGAGAATATGGATATCATATATGGTTTTAAAGGTAGGGAGACCGATTTGCAACAGTTACAAGAGGCTAATATGTTAGAAAATGATTTTGTTTTATTATTAAAATACGATAACATTCCAAGTGAACAAATATTACTTGCACAAAAATACAAAGCTAAGGGGGTTATTTTTATTACAGACAAATTTGATGAAGATGATGGTAATGCTGTGCAGGTTAGGTCAGTCTGTATACCTCAGATTGTTCCTGGTGACCCACTGACTCCGGGTTGGTTTGGTAATACCATTGAACCAATCAGTCCTAAGGAATCTAAGGGTTTACCTCAAATTCCTTCTCTCCCACTTTCTTATAATCAAGGTAAACAACTTTTAGATGCTCTATCCATGAATGGTGTTTCTTTTGAAGATGCAATGTTCAGTGGTATTAGAAACGACGTTAAGGTGGACATGAGAGTTGATAACGCAGTTAGAGAATCCCATTCGATTACGGATATTATTGGTAAAATTGAAGGGCGGGAACAAACAGATAAAGCTATTATTATTGCCGCAACAAGAAGTGGTGTATATAATGGTGCTAAATATCCATCATTTGGCTCAGCTATTTTACTTTCATTACTTCAATTGTTTCAAGAAATGAAATTCAAGTACGATTGGAAACCATTGAGAAATATATATTTTATATCTTATGGTGGTTCAGAATTTAACTACGCAGGAGCCACAGAACTTATTGAAGAAAGATTGTCAATGTTAAAAGATGAGGTGTATACATTATTGGATGTCAGTGAATTAGGTATTTGGGATCAAAGTCGAAAGATTAATATCGAATCACATCCTGTGCTACACAAATTCTTTGCCAGTAACGAGAACAATATGGGGTTTGACGTGAATGTGGAACATGTCCATCATTATGGTGACTGGCTACCATTTTTAGCTAATGGTATACCAGTTTCGATTTTTTCGTCATCAAAAGTTAGAGATAGAGAATTCCCAATAGATACCAAATTTGATACATTTGATAAAATTTCAGAATCTTTGAAAAGTACTGATAATGGAGTTCTAGTAACAGATTTGTTAATATATTTATTTAAAATGAGTCTGGAGTTAGTCGATACCCCTTTATTGCCATTCCATATTGACGATTATATTACCATTTTGGACAAAGCTTTTAGAGATTTTGATACTAAAACGGGTAATAAATTGAATTTCAATTCTGTTACTAAAGGGTTGTTATTATGGAAACGTATTGGTATTGAATGGAGTAATTGGAGGAAAGCATGGGAACAGCTTGTACTTGATCATGAGGAAGGTATTGAACCCTCACTAATATCGGTCCATAGGTGGACTTGGAATAAGAAACTTTCCAATATTGGTAGGAGGCAATGTATTGCGTCTGGTTTACCAGGTAGACCATTTTATAAGAACGTCTTATTTTCTCCACCGTTGTGGTCAAAGGGAGAGACTGGATCAGATAGCTGGTTATTCCCAGGTCTACAGGATGCGCTAAATCTAAATGATTGGAACGGTGCTCAGAATCAACTTGATGATATCGGTAAAATTATAGAATATTCTGCAACAGTGTTTATTGAAGAGACCAATGATGTTGGGTTTTAAGGCATCTGCAGATCGTATGTTTTTTTGAAAAAAGACAACAAAAAAATCAAATACATAAATAAGTTTGACACAGGCATTTAAATAATTTCATAATAATATTAATACATAAACTAAACTGGAACTTTTATACAATCTTACTAATTCAGATTCCATACTATGCTTATAGAATCTTAACTAATCACTTAATTACTTTCCTCGAGGTCCGCTTTATTCGGGCAGGCACGCGAGGTCGTTTAAGTTCAACAATTTTTATAATCGAATCATTGACTCCCTGGGTGATCAGATCTCTTGATAATATTCCCAGTTTGTACTTAATAAACCAATTGTTATTTGTACTATCAGCTACTATAATATATTTAATCAAAAGGGATACAACTGCATAATGTCCTTCTTTTCAAACGTACTATTTGGTGGTGTAAAGGAAAGCGATGACCCAACAGGACTCTCCGGAAATGCTCCAATGGCTGAAGCTATAAATGAACCAATAGTGGAAGGTGTTTTTTATCCAAGAACTTTATACAGATTCAATGGTCATGATGACGAGAAGATATTTATTGCTGTTTTGGGTAAAGTTTACGACTGCACAGCTGGAAGATCGTTTTACGGGCCAAGTGGACCATATTCTAATTTTGCGGGAAGAGATGCCTCTAGAGGTTTAGGTCTAAACTCATTCGACATGGAATGTGTGAGGGATTGGGATCAGCCTATTGACGATTTATCAGATTTGCCGCCACAAGCAGTTGATGCTGCAAGAGAATGGCAGGAGTACTTCGCCAAGAAATATCCATGTATTGGGACTCTTGAACCTGAGGCCGGTGTGAACTATTAAGTTGAGGAAAAGAGATACTCTTAAACTATTTGCGCCTGAATAGCATGTATATGTGTGATTTGGTTTCCTAACGCACTTATTTGATTTTATTTATTTTTATTTAATACTTTGCTGCTGTTTTTTTTGATATATATATATATATATATATTATTGCAGGTTTATAAAACTTTGTTATAAGTTAATATAGAATACTATTTGACAGGATATTTTGAAACGTATTCTAGTATAGTGATCGAGCACTGTCTTTGAGTTCTACCAACATGGTTGCACATATGATATACGTAGTTTCTTTCTTGTTTGAATTTACTGATGATAGTTGTTCATTTACCAGGCACCTGATCTTTCACTGTGCTGTTTCGTAAATTTTCATAATTTTTAAGAACGATTACATTTTTGCAATCAAATTCAAGAACAGTTGGAGTCACAGGATTAGTATTCTTTATATTTGAAACTTTAATTACATTTTTGTCATGGAATATTAATCTAATATCTGCATATTTTTTAGTGGTTCCTCTGATAGATCTAACTGTCTTGACACATTTCAAACTTGGATCATGTTTCGAAAGAATTTTCACCTTATTCGACGTATATTTTATCCTACTATTATTTAAATATTCTGTCTTGTATTTCTTTCTTGTTATTGTTCTTGTTGTGAAACTGTTTTTCTCCAAGAGTTTTAAATGAGGAGAATGAGAGCAACCTCTTGGGAAAGTCGCGATTAATAATGGTTTAGATTTTGAGGAAGAAGGTAATAAATGGGTTGGAATATTTATCATATCTTCTGCTCTTATCCCAGATATTGGTGAAATGTCATGGGAGATATTATAAGGTGATTGTTTTGTCTTTTTTTTCAATTGATGAAGATTCCATCTTTTCTTCAATCTGTGACAATAGAATAAATTTTTTATATAAGTGGCAGCTAGTATCCAAAAATTAGATTTTGAGACTCTTGGAGGTGGTGGTGCCCTCATTTGTTGTTGATCCTCCTTTAATGCCACATGTTTTGATATAATGAGGTACTATGAAATTAATCATTTTTTTTAAGATAAGTCGACAAATATTTGTGACATTTATATATTTTGGTTAAATTTTTCCAAATTGACAGTGAAAAAATTTGTCAAAGAAGAATGCCACGGAAAACCATTAAACCATGATCAATTCTCATTTACTATTCGAACATAAATGAATCATCCAAATTGTTGTGATTCAATTTTGAAT
Organism: Maudiozyma serrabonitensis; assembly: GCA_030571355.1. Lineage (NCBI taxonomy): Eukaryota > Fungi > Ascomycota > Saccharomycetes > Saccharomycetales > Saccharomycetaceae > Maudiozyma > Maudiozyma serrabonitensis. Next base: position 101,922 of record JAJLXS010000005.1, on the reverse strand, counting down.
AATTACTGAGGAATGTTATACTTAAGGTTATTACTCTGTCGTATAATAAACTACCAACGTTCTTTACAACGCTCTTTTGCAACAATAAGTTTTAGTCGTAATATTTTTATTCTTTTACTTTTTTTTCTAAAAAAATTAAATATGATATAAAGATACACATTTATTTAAATTATATTTGTCATTCTATTGAATGAATGCATCTCTTGGTAAATTCTGAACACTACCTTGGAAGGCTTTTAAAGCGTTGTCATAATTCCATCCACTTTGTTCTGCTAGCATATAAGAGTATTCTGCGTTTAATTTCGTTTGTAAATGCAATTTATTAAGTAGTTCTAATTGAACTGGGTTTAAACGTGCTTGAACATCTGGTGGAAGTTGCAACGTTGGTGCTAGGACTGGAACACCACCTGGTACCAAACCTGGGTTTGCGTTATTCATTGGCGTAGCTTGTGTAGATACAGGTACACCAATTGAAGTAGCAGCAGGAACTGGGGCTACAGGAGGTGGGGTAGGTTGTGACCAAGTATTTGAAGTATATGATCTTACAGTTAATTCATCAGATGCGACAACAAAAGTATTATTCATAGGTACAATGACCCAAATTCTATCGAAAGATTTCTTACAAAGTCTATTATTTGCTGGTGTATGAGATCCATATCTTTTACCTCTTGAGGTTGTCTTATTATTTGGTAATATTTCTGGTTTATCAGTTTCTTCAAAATAACCATGTAAAATAACCATGTAACCATTTACTTGAGGATATGCTATTGTTTGCATAGAGTAACCATTTGGATCATTTAATAATAAATGTTTTGTTTTTGGTAAACTTTTGAAAAGATTATTAATTTGCTCTTGACCAATTGCTAATCTTTGTTCAATTGATTTTTCACTGGACATTTTTGCAATATTACGAGAATGTGATAAATAATAACCAAAAGAAGCATTTTGATCCGCATCTTTAATAGTCGAAGATGGTACTGATGTATTTGCAGAGACAGAAAATTGTGATTGTGGTGTATATAAATTTAATAACTGAGATCTATCAGAATCCCAAAAATTTAAAAAATTTGTTACAAAATCTGTTGAAGATTGTCCTAATTGATCATTTTCAAAATAAAATTGTTGTAATTTAATTGGGAAATTAAAAATATTGTTAAGCTTAGTTGTATCTCTAACCATTATATTATCAAGTATAGTTAATTTTGGGAATACTCTTAACATTTCACTACGATAACTATTATTTGACGTAATTGGATTATTTGTCATTAATAATTCTCTTAAATTTTTAAATTTATTTTTCCATGATTCTAATGAATTAAGTCTCGTAATTTGATTATTTGCTAAACATAGATTTTTTAAATTTGGGAAAGTTTGTGGTAATGATGAAACAATATTAATATCTTTTAATTTGTTATCTGCTAAATTAACACTTTCAACAATTAATTGTGGTTCCTTTGATGCAACTTTCATCATTGCTGGAAACATTCTTGATTGAGTTGATAAATTATTAAACATTCCTTTTTGTATTAATATTGGATCTTGTGCTAAACCACCTAAATTTAACATTTTACTTTGTGGATCATAACGATTAATAATAAATTGTCTTAAAAATTCAATAGTATTTGAAGTATTTGCTTGACCTTCTAATAATTCAAATTTTAATTTATTTCCAGCAAAATTTGCACCATTCCATTTTAATATTTGATCAGCTTGTTCTTTTGATTGTACATAACCAATAATTAATTGGCCTTCAATTGATGCATTTGTTAAAGTAACTCTTGCATTTCTACTAATAAAATTTAATAAATCTTGCATAGTAGCATTTTGCCAATTCCTTACACCAATTTTTATACGATTTTGCATGTTTTGTTGTTGGGCAACCATCCCTATATTATTAACATTATGAAAATTATTCATTTTAGTGGAAGTGATATTAATGAAAACAATATAACTGTAAAAATCTTAATACTATAAGCCAGTGTTACAATACGTTTGTTCCTATCAAAGAAAGAAAGAATTGTAAATAATAAATTTAAAAAAGAAACAATCTCTCTAACACTTTTTCTAGCTTTGATTAACTTAACGATTTTTTCCGCTTTAATTGTTGTGAACCTTATGTCATTTAAGTTAGATGAGTTCCCTCATCTTTAAAATTTCACGCTACAAAATTCAAAAAAAACTTTCAAATATTTTTTTTTTTTGGAATTTTGTTAAATAGGCATAACCAAAAACCCAACCAACCAGCAAAAAAAAATTGTTCTGCATTACGCTGAACGGCAAAGCTTTATCATAGTAATAAAAAAAAAATACCGCCCGGGAGGGTAATACCTAATAGTAAAAAACTAAACCAATTAAAAACTTTTTACTTCTCTTCTAAAAGAACATTAGTTTTATTGTTCTAGTGACACAATTTATTATACCCTGATACCAACAAAATGCATGATTCATTATCCTAAACTTTTAAATGGGGCGTACGAACAATCTCAGATTCCATATCAAACTAGCCACTATGAATACTAATTTCCATCATACTACATCGCATAACCTATCTGATTTCATTCAAAAACACATACACACACAACTACATATACATTTTCACACATGTTGCCTTCCAAAACGTCCAACAGTTGTACTCTTCCCTCCCTCCAGCTTTTTCCATTGTTGCTACTGATTCCTTTTATTTATTTATTGAAGTAAAGTGATGTATAAGTATAAATATATTAGCCGCCGAGAACAGCTTCCCTCTTTTTCTAGCAGCGGCGGCAAACTTCTGTTGCCACCACACACACAATAAGCTATTTGAAATATCACCGCGAACGAAAATTGAATAACCGGGTAACATCTATTTTTGCTGTTCAACGCGAATTTTTCACAAAAAAAACTGAAAAATTCAGTAAACTGAAAAATTTAATACGTGTTTGCAAAAAATAATTAATATTGTACTCATCCTGGTAGTGATGGTGCTCTGTCTCTCGTTTGTTAAGCGAGATCTTGACAGCAAACTAGCAGTGAAATTTCATATATTGGTGTTTTGCTACCACTGCATATACAACATTGTCATGTCTTTTTCGACTTTATTCTTTTTTCAATATAGTTAGTAGTTTGAACTTTAGTATTGAATTCATCACTATATAGATTTTTTTTATTGATTAATTATTAGCATTCGTTGTTATTTACTACATTGCATTTTCAATATTTAACACTCCATATAATCTATTGATAAACATTAATAACCAACTGACTAATTTCTTTTAATTCTGTTCCGTTTTTAAAATACTTTTAAAAGATTAAATCTCAATTTTTAAATTGGAATAGAAATAGGAAAAAAAAATGGCTTTAAATTATGATTATGATGAAACTAATGAAACTTGGCCATTCTTTTTATTAACTGTTTTGTTAATGATACTTGTGCCGTTAACAATTTCACAATTTTATAAAATATTTTTACAAAAGGATAAAAATGAATCACTTGAAGAAGAAGAGAAAAAAAATATTTTGTCTAAATTAAATGATAAATATACTTCGAATGAAATTAAAGAATTTCGTGATATTTTTGAAACTAAAAAGGATTCAAATATTTTATCGTGGAAAAATTTAATAATAATTATTGGTTGGATCTCAATTGCAATTTTAGTTCAAAGAATTAATGCAAATGATGCTATTATTGATGCTGCTAAAGGTCTTTTCGATCCTTACGAAATTTTAGGTATTTCAGGTAGTGCATCTGAAAGAGAAATTAAATCTGCTTATAGAAAATTATCTGTTAAATTTCATCCTGATAAATTGCCAAAAGATTTATCTGAATCTGATAAAAATATGATGGAAGAAACTTTTGTTCAAATTACAAAAGCTTATGAAGCTTTAACTGATGAAGCCGTAAGAGAAAATTTCTTAAAATATGGTCATCCCGATGGTCCTCAATCTACATCTCATGGTATTGCTTTACCAAGTTTCTTAATTGATAGTACTTCTTCATTAGTATTAGTCATTTTTTATATTTCTTCATTTGTTTTATTATTACCTTATTTTGTTTCTCAATGGTGGAATAAGACTAAACTTTATACAAGAAATAATTTACATGTTAAGACAGCTGGTTCCTTTGTTTCAAGATTAGTTAATTATAAACCTTCTCAAATTGCTACAGTTGATTTAATTATTAATTGGTTATCGTATTCTGAAGAATTTAAATTATTTTATCCCGATTTAACACCAAAAGATTTTGAAAATTTATTGCAAGATCATATTCATAATAGAGATAGTAAAATTAACGGTAAAGATGCAAATATGATGAAATTTAGAATTGTTGCAAAATGTCATACTCTATTACATGGTTTCCTTGAAGTTTGTTGTGGTTTTAGAAATCTTGAAATGGCAATTGTTTGTATGGATACTTTTAAATGTATCGTTCAAGGTATTCCGATGTCAAAGGATTCTCAAATTTTACAATTACCAAATATTAATGAAGAAATTTTTAAAAATGGTTCAATTGATGAAATTCATACTTTAGGTAAATTATTCACTTTTGATAATGAAAAAATTGGTAAAATTCTTGGTATTAAAGATGAAACTAAATTAAATGAAACTTTATCTGTTGCATCAAATATTCCACAATTTAAATTATTAAGAGCTGATTTTGTTGTCCCAGGTGAAGAATATGTTACACCTTCTTCAACTCCTTATATTTCAATTAAAGTATTAATGCGTTCTGCTAAACAAAAAATTATTCCAACTGAAAAGATTCCAACTGATCTATTAAAGGAATCAGATGATTTTGAAGATTTAAAAAATCCTTTTGCTTCAATGGAAAGAGAACCTTTAATGCCAACTTCTTTTGCACCAAAATTCCCAACGAAGAGAAGAAATACATGGTGTTGTTTAATTGCTTTACAAAAAGATATTAAAATTTTACAAACTCCTTATAGATTAGAAAGATTATCATTATCTAATTTATCAAAGGATTTAGATAAAAGAGTCATTAAGGAACTTGGACCAGATTTCAATCCAGAAGATTGGGAAATTGGCTTCATTAAATTACCATTAGGCCAACAAGCTCCAGCAGAATTAGGTAACATCTACATGAGAGTAGTAATTAAATCTACAGATTATTTCGGTTCAGATTTGGACTTGACTATGATGATGCAAGTTCGTGAACCACCAAAGGTTGATGAATTGAAGGATGATATATACAATGACGAGGACTCTGATGAAAATGCAAGTGATGATGAGGACCTTGAAGACGACAGTGAAGATGAAAGTGACTACACAGATATCGATACCGATACTGAAGTCGAAGAAGACGAAGAAGAAGAAAAGGAAGAAACTAAATAGTTTTGCACATGTATACAATAAATAGTTTAAACAACAAAAATATAAAAAAAGAAAGCGTGCACAAGTAAAAGGAGAACTAATTCTGAAGTTAAATATCCTTCTCTAAGAGAAAAGCATCACGAGAATATTTAGAATCTAACGTCATTGCCCCATAATAATCATCCACGACATTTCGAATACTGAAACCCTGTCTCAAATACCAGTCTATAATCCTTGAATTGTTTGTAGGCGTATGCAACGCTATTTTGTTAATAAAAGAGACAGTGCTTTCCTGCTCGATCACCTTTAGCAGATAAGTTCCAATTCCTTTACCTCTATATTTATTATTGACTACTATTGTCTCTATATACGTCACAAATGGGATGATCTTTGACTCATGATGTTGTGTATCAGTTAATGATGTAATTGAATAGGCCTTTGCACCAGCAATGATCTCTCCTTTGACTTCAATTACTTTATAGATCTGAACAAGGTGCTTCCTTGCATTGAAATCATTAAATAGTGTTTCGGGATAGTTCGCATTAAGGACTTCATTGGTTAACTTCCAAAATCCTTGCCAATTGGATTGTCCAATATCGTGCACATTAAGATCATTATTGTTGAACATTTAAGTTAATTTAGATGAACATAATTCCTAACCTTTTTTTAAAACTAATTTTTAATAATATTAAAAAACATATTTCTTTTCGAGCTCTTTATTTTGATTCTTATTTTGTATAATTCAGTAACTTAACCACCCGATATAATCATTTATGAAATAACATTAAAAGGCATACGCTATTATTTTTTAGCACCAAATCTCAAAAAACAAACAAATTCTACTTGCTTCAACCTAAGTCAAAGTGTTGACAAGAATGAGTATATCTGTATCAGCACGACTGATTGGTAAGAGTCACGAAATAATATATACCTATGGTGGTAGAAGGTTTTATAGTGGCACCACTTCAAAGAACGATGACCTAAGGGGATACGCCACCTACAAACAAAAAACTGACCACAGACCTGTTATTTCTCCATCAGAACTAGATGAAGTAAAGCTTATGAAACAACAAATATGGGCCGTAGCAAATTCCAAAGGTTCTTTTAAAATTGATAGTCAGTTCAATGACACATTAAAACAATTATCCGTCGATCGATTCCCATCAATGTTAAGTCCTAAACAAATATCAAGCGAATTATATATATTGATACTTCAGAATAGAGTTAGTGATAATGATATTTATAATGCAATTAGAAATAGTCGGAATGATGACGATATTGTTAATGTCAAGGTTCCAAAGACCCAACCAAGCCAAAGAAAAACACATTCCTTTAAAAAGCATAAAACATCTATTCCCCTTAATCTGAAACCACAGAAGACCTCAGAGTTTAATCTTCTCCTTCAACAAATATTAGAGATAGACCATCACCATTCAAATGAATTGTATCAAATTTTGTCTAATATTATCGAGGAGTCAAATGAGTTACAGGAGTTTAAATCCAAGTCATCAAATATTGACAAAGATAACAACCAAATAAATATAAAAATATTGGAGACATACCTAAAAAATATAAGAAATAAACAAGAGCAAAAGAAATCTGTATTAGAGGAACAAAGGAAGGTATATGACTGGAATCATTCAATTGATTCTGCTGCTTCATATAACACAAAGAATATGTTATTCGAAGCAAATTTAAACCCCCCATTCAACAGTGGATCATGGACGAATTACATTAACAGGTATCTACTGAACAGAAAGGCACAACCTGCAAAAGACAACAAATACTTGCTTGTGAATCTCAAGACAAATTTGGAATCAGTTAAGAAATATAATGAGACTAATCGTCCTCTGATACATTCACATCAAAACGATTTGCTAGATATAATTAACAGATCTTCGATAATTCCGGAAGAAGTTTTGAAAAGACTCAAGAAATTACAAAGTCAAAATTGGATGTTGCTGGGCAATGTTATAGACTCCCCTGAAGTCTTGATTTTTGAGAAATCAAGTGGGGGTAAAAAGTTCTCGAAATCCAAGTATACGATCCCCTTATGTTTAATGGCGCTTTCAGCCATCCCAATAGCCTTTTATTATAGTAACTCTTCTTCGACCGATAACGATTCAGTCTCCAAGTAAGAATGCTGTCATACGTTTTTGTATATAAATACATACATATAATTTCCTGTTTATATGAAACAAACAATATTCCTCAAACAATACTACCAATTGTCTAGATATTGTAAGGCCTTATTTTTTGTAGTCGTATCACTACTTTGAAGATACTCTTCATTCTTCATTCTAGAATAGTATACAGGACAGTCATATGAATCACATTTCAATGCAATGTCATATCCAATTGGACCAGCGTCATGCGTATATCTGAAACTACAAACACGACAAACAAGACCTAAATCTTCAGAGCGCGTCTCATTAAACTCTTTATCCATTAATAAACTAACAGTAGTTGTCCTTTCATCACTCATACACTCCTGGCATAATGCTGTAGATCTTTCAGATACATGATTTTTTCTACAATTACAGCATAAAACTGATTCACCTAGAACCTTTATTCTCTTGTCCTTAACATTACTCAAGCCTTTTCTAGTTCTTTTTAAGTTCGTCACCCAATCTGAGACATTTATTCCTGTAATATTCAATAATCTAGATAATGGTGGAATCAATGTTTTTAGAATATAATAATCGGAGTCCAGCTCCAATGAATCATCTGCCATAAATTCTTCAGGAGAAATACTTCTATCACGTAGAGTTTCTCCAAGTTTACTTCTTACAACAAGGTATGGTACCCTTTCTTTATACTGAGGTTCTGCTCGTCTATCCTTCTCCATTTTCCTTTTTGCAACAACTGCTCCCGCAGGTGCAGTACTTTCACTTTTGTATCTACCTAACTTCACTTCTTTGGCAAAACAGAAATCTTGAATAGAAACATTTCCTTGATAAATTTTCGAGAACTGTTCTTGTACATATTTTTTTACTTTTGACAAATCCTTTGTGTCAAATAAAATTCTTAATGTTTGGTCAACAATTTTCTGTTGTGCAGGGTGACCGTCTCTGCGTACAGTTTCTATACCCTTTGATTCTAATACGGGTACCCTCTGATCCCTACTTTCGAATGAGTAACCAACGTATCTTTTCTTGCTTACCAAAATTGATGGAAAATAAACCTTTTCGAATTTCAAAAATATAGGATCTGGGTTAGCTTTTGATACAGTCATGCTAATTTCTTGTCCAATATCAAATGCTTCCTTTTTAGACCTCCCAGGGAGATATATAAATAAACTATCCGTGTCACCATATACTACCTTAGCAGCCCATTTTTCATTAGATTCGATCATCGAAACAGCCTTTTCAAGCGTCTCCCTACCTGTCTGGACGACACTATCTGCTAGATCCGAGCAAGGCATTCTTCCCGAAAATGAGGCAGACGTATAACCATATGTGACATTTGCTAACAATTTCAAAGCCAGTTGTTTGTTCGATAAGGACTTCTTAAGTGCTTCATTACGAGGTCCTAGCTCTGAAATTGTTTTCTTGACCATGACTCTTATATCTAAGATCTCTTTTAACATGATAGAAAGGGTGGACTTTCTGATGGAAGGTTTAACATATACAATTCCATTTGGAGCAATTGTCACTTTATCGTCCAATAATGTTAGTAAACCTTTTTGCAAAGGGACATTACCAACACCAATTGTATTATTCTTCTCACTCATTTCTCTTACTCTTCCTAACATTGTTGAATAACAATAATTATAAGCCATCATAATAGTTGGATACAGAGATTGGAAGTCCAAAATAACCATTGGACTCTTATAAAATGCTGATTCTGGTTCCATGACTAAGGGAACACATTCCAATGCCTTTTGATTCTGAACATCAGTTTTTGTTGGCGATAATAAAACATAACCTTCCAATTTGCATAGACGAATAAGAAATGATTCAACTTTATATTGGGATCCGCGAAAATATACTGAATGGAAATCAATTCCAATCAATTTTGCTTGTTCTATAGTTTTATCTATAAAATCTTGTTTTCTTAACAATTTTACATTTATACGTGTTCTCGTCATCCAATAATGAAATAAAGATTTCAGATATGTTATACTATTGGTATTATTCCACATGTCAGTAAGGTCCTTATATGAAAAATGAGGAATTCTTTCATGTAATATAGTAAATGCTAAATTTTCAACGGTATACTGGGTCAGTGCGATGTTTGCACGAATTATTCTCCATATATTTAAAACATACCTACCAGTAACCGTTGTACCAGAGGAATGTGTATATAACCGTGAATTCTTTTCAAATTTATCATATTTCCACTTATACGCGACTCTCGATATTTCGTCAGTCAAATTAAATTTGTGTACTCTGTCACACCTTTGAATAAGGTAACCCCAGGATAATAGGTTAACCTCAAAACCAGAAAGAACATCTGGGTCAAAAAGAATTACTAAATCTGTTAACGCATCTAACATATCAAATTCTGAATCATAGATCATAATTGGTATTCCACCAGCTGCATCTGTGAATCTTCGAGCCAACTTTGGGTCATCAACATTCGGATTTACAACCATAATACCTTCTGTCTCGATTTCAAAATCAAATGGATACGTTTCATCGTCTAATTTCCAAAATATGGCTGACACAGGATCTAAACGTGGGTCTGGTTTAAAATCTTCCCTTGTGTTAACATGTATTTCTAGACTAAAATGTGTTAGCGTTTCTTGAATTTCCTTTTTTCTTTTACTTCTATTATTTGGTGAGAAACTTTTAAACCTATACATAAATATGTTCGATGAACTTACATTTCCTATATGTGATTGGTGAATTTTCGAAATTTTCTTTTTAATTTTTTCTGATTTAACAGAAGAAAATGTGGGTGGTTTCTTGTTATACTTCCAAGTCTCGAAATAATTTTCACTGGATATATCATCAAGTATTACCGGGTTATCTTCATATGTCAGTGGAACACGATCGATCAAATGAGTTGAATTGATATCAAATCGTTTTCCGGCATATATGTAAGGCTTTATGTCTAGATCTCTAGGGTTTCCGAAATGAAGGTCTGAATAATCAATAATCGGAAAACCGTTTTCTTGTAAATCCTCAGCAATATTAGAACTATCCAATGGCGGTGCCTTATATGTAAATGCACCCTTTCCATATCCAATCCCATTGCTACGTTTTTTTGATTCAAAATTTGACACATTTTCTTGTACGATAGTCTGATTAAGCAGTTTTCTTCTTTTAGCCATATTTTGTGTGAGAACAAAATCCATCGACTGAGATACTTTATCCTTCCATGATGAATTGGATTGTCTAATAGGTAATTTGCGATTAGAGAGACTTTTCGACTCATTTTTATCGTTATTGTCAGTAACTTTTATTACCTCTTCGGTGGGTACCGAATTACCGTTTATGATATGTTCAATAACTTCCCCTGAATCTTCTTCTTCACTTTCAATATCACTAGCGTTATGGTAGTCATTAAAAGATGCATCTAAAATTTGCTCAGGTAAGAAATTATCTTCTTGAGAAACCAATGATCGCGGTATAATTGGCCATAATTCACTCAAAGCTTCATGTAATTTAACAATACTATCAAATCTGGGGTCATTTTTAACAAAATTTGAAAAATTAGGAGTGTGTGAATATAACTTCATGTTGTTTTTTGCTTTATTAAAAAAATTAGTATAGTCTTCGGTAGACAGCCAATTTTCTTTGATATCTTTATTTCTCTCGATAACTTTAGGGACGCTATATTTTTCCAATGAAAAGAAATTCCTTTGAGAATTTAGATCATTTACCATACGTCTTGTCGAAGATACATGATATTTGATGATGGAAGTAAGAGTGTCCTCACCAGACTGAGGAAAATTACAGGGTGCATCATTATATTTCAAGTTATCGGTATTTTTAATAAATTGTGGCAGTATATCTATTTCTAATAATCCATTCCCAACTCGTGGGAATTCACCTTTATTTAATATACTATGCTCCTTTTTACAAAATATCTTCAAAAAATTCTCTAATTCTGGTGTCATCATTAGATTATCGGTATCTAATACTGTATTTAGCACTGGATTCCTAAAATAACATCGTCCAATATTAATCCAGTCACAACCAAATAAATTAAAATCTGCAGAAAATTGTAAGAGATATGGGATATGTGTCTCAAATGTTGGAACCATCTTTGAGAGTAACTTTCCTTCTCGAAGTAAATCAGATATCTTGTTAACTTGTGATGGATTCAAGAGCGTAACTTTGTAAAATGCGGACCATCCAACATGGAATCCATAAAAAGGAATACCTTTGACAATTGATACATTTGCTATATGACTAAGATTTCCCTTAACGGTGCTTGTACTATCTGACTTGGCATCCTTCGAATAATACTGACAAACTCCTGTTTCTAACTTAATATGTAATTGTGAACATTTCTGATTCATTATTGATGACGTATCTGAATCCAATCCATCATATTTCATAAATATATACGGAAAAATACCGTGTATGTGACAAAGAACCTGATGACCGGAAGGTAAACAACCGTAGACTCTAATAACAGGTACTTTGTTAAACCTGTTGATAGGTAGACTCTCACCAGATGATCTATCAAGAATACTTGGTTTCGTCATGTAAAAATCGTAGTTGTTCATGGCTAGATGAATCTCATCTTCAGATAAGCTAGATAAATTGCCACTGGATGGTGGAAAACTTTCGGCAGTCATTTTCTAAGTAAGGATCATATTTTAAAGTAACAATATTATATTTATATATTTGATTGTATGTGTTTTAGTAGATTCTTATGTGTCTAAATTTCAAATATTTTATGCTAAGTTTAAAAATATCACATTTTTAGGTAATCACTAAAATTGTTATGTGATAAAATTTATTTTCGCTTAAAAGTATAACGACAATCACCCCGAGTGTAAAAAGACTAAATCATGACAGAACCCTTTAAAAGACATATGCAAAGTTCATCAATAATATTAAAATTATATATAAAAAGATCACGTAGGAACTATAATAAGTGAAATCGACGCATAATATCTATTGAATATATATAGCCATCATTATGAACAATAACAATACCATTGTGTACGTTAAAATCGATGGCCCCAGACCAGCAAATTTCGTAGATCCCATACCATTTGACTGGAATGAGGAGAGGGAGAATCAGCTATGGAAATTCATATCGAAATTAGATAGCCAACAAGATCATATTAATTGGCAGCAATTGTCCGAGACGTTTGAAACCCCTGTTTATTTCCTAAAGAATAGAGCGTATAAGATGTTTTCTACGAGATTAGAACAACTGAAACAGAAGATACAAAATAAGAAAAATATGTTAGAAGGTAATCTAGTATCTGAATCCATGTCTCTCCTTCATCCTACGTTAGATTCTCCTTCAGAGTCTTCCTTTTTAACACATAGAGTTACAAATAGTAAGACAGGTTACAAGCCTTCGAGTTTCGAAGGCAGAGAAGGTATAGATAATGACGATACTGATGAATTAGCGGAAGGCTTACAGAAAACTAAATTACTAAATTATATAGCTCCAGGTACAGCTGAGATAACTGACAACAAAATGAGGCGCGATGGTGATAGCGAATTAGATAGCGATATATCATCCAATCTTAGTGTAAGTAAGTCCGCTTTGGAGGAAGCACTGATGGCCAGATTAAATTTCTAACTTACATCTAGTACATTGACACTCAAAGAACCAATTTTCTTTGAGAAAATTCCTTCTTTTGACTGTTGTGAGATCAAGTACACCAGAGTAATCGATGCATAGTTCGTCACCTTGACGAACCTCTTTATTCAAAGTAAAGTACATGGTTTTATCATTTCTAGTCTTCGTAATATTTGGAATGCATGAATGGTTGAAGTAAGAAGCTCTAGGAAAGACCCAATACCCAAAATATTCACGACTATCTACGGATTCATCTTCCTGCCAAATACCAAAGGCATTTCCGTACTCTGATCCCATAATATGTCTAAATGTTTCAACATTGAAGCTTATTCTTAGTGTTTCGGGAAGTAATATGTATAGTGTTTTAAAGACTAATTGTTGAAAATGTAATAAAATTGGGAATCGCTTCATTTTATTTAGTTCATTGGATTGTAAATTCCAAAAACTTTTACCAGTTTCTGTATTTTTAGTATAGGTACGTAAATGAAATAGGGTATTACAAACAAATCTTGCACAATTATATTCATCTTCTGAAATTATTGGAAGGTATTGTTCACGTTTGCTATATTTCATTTTATCTATCATCGGTAACCATTTTATTTCAATATTTCTCCATCCTGAATCAATAATTGACTGGGATATCTCAACAGAGTTGAGTTCTTTTTCATTCGCATCATCAGGATTATTTCTTTTCAACATTTTCATATGATTATCTAACAATATCTCATATGCTTCTATCAAATCGATGATTCGCGGTATTCTCAAATAAGATTCTGTACATTCTGCTGAACAGAACCATAATCCTGCACCACAAAATCTCTTCATATGTGTTTTCAGCCATTTATTATTTTCAGATAATAAACCTTCTATATCTGTGTTTTTTATTTTAAATTTCATTGATTTACCATTATATTTAAAACAATAATGACAGACTTCTTTCCTAAATTCATATTGAATAGAAGAACCTGTAGTATCATTTGCTTCTAAAATTACTGTATCCTTCGGTATATCACTGGTAGCAAAACAGGATCTACCACCCCAAGTTGTATCTTTAATCTCATAAAATGGTGTAACATTACCATTTGGAGTATCGATAGTCATTGTTAATTCGATTTAGTTATGTTCATATTGACCTTTAGTTAATAATAAAATAAAAATAAAGCAATAATATATCTTTTTGTTTTCTTTTCAATTATACCTCATTGCACTTCCTCTCGAGAATATTTAAATTTCATATCCCAAAAGGATACTGTAGGCAACACACATGCTCTTCTTAAGAATTAAGTAGCACATCTCATTTTAAAAATTTTCATGTTATTCTACTCCGTGATTCCTTACATATCTAAACATTTCGGTTTTTTAAAAATCGCCGCGAGATTCGATACACTTCATCAATAATTACAATAAGCAAAAATGTAGTCACGTATCATACAAAGGCTCTCAGATCACTTTAAAGGCTGTCTAATGACAGTAATTAAAGTTACTATTCTTTATCAGTTTCATCCTTATTATTCGCTATCTCTGACACAGGAACTAGAGATGGTCTTCCATGTGCGCATTGAAACGGTTGCTGACATTTGCTTAGATTTTGAACTAACAGATTACACTCAGTCTTGGTTAGCTCATCACCGAACATGATCGCAGAGCGGCAAGCTTTGCTGTTAAATATCTCTAAATAAAAAGTCGGAATACAATTAGATAACATTCTCCAATCTTTAACATCTTCTGAATTAAATAAATCCTGTATTTGATTGTATCTATCCACTAATGGTAAGAGAGGAAGTTTTTTAGTGGTTGAAAGATCGTTCATGTGTTGTAGTAGGATACCCTTCAAAAAATTTGGATCCCTACCACATTTATTTATCAATTCATTTGATAAAGAATCAATCAAAACCGAACTAGTTATAGTTTCTGATGGTTCATTAGATAGATTTCTTTCAACTCTTGTATGAACACCCCACTTACGTAATTCGAGATCAAAATGATTGAATAGGTTTGCTTCAACAGTACTCACCTCCAATTCTAAAACA
This sequence comes from Maudiozyma serrabonitensis, assembly GCA_030571355.1. Classification (NCBI taxonomy): domain Eukaryota; kingdom Fungi; phylum Ascomycota; class Saccharomycetes; order Saccharomycetales; family Saccharomycetaceae; genus Maudiozyma; species Maudiozyma serrabonitensis. Next base: position 86,866 of record JAJLXS010000005.1, on the reverse strand, counting down.
TTAATTGGCTGTATATATAATGTATCTGAAAGAACATCGGACATAAATTGTTTAAGAAACTGTTCCAATTTGATTCTTTCATCACATGCATGCTGATCTAATATGTATAATTCTGCTTTTACATTATCCAAATCTGTTAAAACTTTAATTAGTATAAATTTCTTGTCAACTTGATTAATCACATAACAATTAGAAAGATCATTTTTAGTTATAGAAAATTCCCTGTTGGAGTACAAATTATGACTACAATATGAGTCTGTTAGGTTATATTCAGTAGGGACTTCTAATACGGCAGTAGATATTTTTTTGAGAATTGAGGATTTTGAATGATCGTTTCTTAAATATTTCAAAGATGATTTTCTTATCTTAATAGACTTCTTTAATTTTAATGATTTTGTAAGAGTAACAGTTTCGTACCTTCCATTTATTTCAGGGTGGTCATTTCGACCTGCTCTTACATTAGAATCCAGTATAATGTTTGCATTATATTTGTTGATACTTGGTTCAAAACTTAAGGATTCATTGACAAATGACGGTTTAATATTTGAAGTACCATCAGAGACCATATATCCTTGTGTAATGAGGAATGATTTAAAAGTTTGTATTATTAATGGATCAATAATGTCCTGTAATGTAGCCTCGACAACACATTTAGAAGGATCTTGAATAAGATCGTTCATGTTTTTAGGACCCTGTATGTCAATCAAAAACATTGGATAAAATTTATACGGTCTCCCAACATATGTTACTTTATTTTCTTGGGGTTCAAACTTACATTCTCTAAACATTGAATTTATTATTTTTAACAATGCTGGATTACTATATGTTCTTCTATTCATATTCATGAACTGCAGGTGTTTGACTCTGACTGGATATTTTGATATTACGCCTTGAACCGAATATTGTTTATATTTTAATGACACTCCTTTTAGTGTACTATATGGAACTATGGATTCATATATTGAGCGTAGCACGTTCAGATATATATCAAACGACTTTTCCTCTGTGCATGTTTTCAAACCCTCGTATTTAAATAAATTTTCTATATTGTTGGATTGATGTAAATATTTTACGGATATAAATACTTTAGGATTATGAATCAATAATCTCAAAATGTACTCTCGTAATGCATTAAATACCCTATATTGAGGTTCAGTTTTTGCCATATTTGATCTAACTGGTAAGTTATACATTAGATTTCGAACGATCAGAATTGTACCCGAACTTTCTTTATCAAATGGATTTACAGGGTTATCTATTATGTCATTCACAATATTCTGTCCAGAATAAAATTTTGTAACTCCTCCATGTATTTTAATTCTTGATCCATTGTAATCTCTGACTTTCGATATGATTGTCAGTTTGGATATATTATCAATTGAGTTTAAGGCCATTCCATGGAATCCATAAGTCTTAACATCGGCCAAATCCTTTGAAGATTTAATCTTTGAAGTATAATGCTGTTTACAAATCAATTCCATATCAGCAGGCGATATACCAATCCCATTGTCCGAAACTTGAAACGATAACGTATTGAGGTCGAGTAAGACTTCAATATTAGTTGCTTGTGCATCAATAGAATTCTGAACAATTTCATTAATCGCAGATGCTAAGGAGATAATATGAGTTTGTGATTGTAATTTTCTTAGTACATCGGCGTCTAAAAGTTGGATTGATTTAGGCATAAATACACATCTAAAGGGACATAATCCAAGTTTCTTTTAAGTACCAATGTAAAATACAGAATACTAATATACGTGCAAACAGTTTTTTGATATTTTAAATCATTTTAGCTCTGCAAATGTTTTAATTCTCTTGGAAGTTGAAAATGATAAATAGTTCTTCTTTTGTCTTTCAGCCCCACTAACAAAACATATTTGATTGATTCTCTCTTTGAGAGCCGCGGTGCCCATATATGACCTTTTTACTAATGAAGGACGAAGAGAAAAACTAACCGTTATTGGTGAGATGAGAGAGTACACTATATATATATATACATAAAAAAGAATGTTTTATAAAAATAGATTGTAAAGAGACACAACAATGAAGTATTCTAGTTTGTATTTGTGAAGAATATTTAGATATGTAATTATAGATGTATACGGATGGATTTATATACCTCTTAAAAGAAATTATAGACATGTAGATGTCCAATTAGTAAGCAAATACAAGAAAACATGTAAATTAAATCAAATTTCAAATTATTATTCATTTATCAGTTAATACTTCCATAAAGCGATGATTCGTTATTACTCTCACGACGGTATCTTCTAAACTTAGTCAAGAAATTATCACTATGTGGAGAATTTGATTGATTATCATTATCGTCATCACTAAATAAAACATCTTGTTCGAAATTGTCAATATTATTGTAGTCCACACTATGTAATTTAATGATATTATCAATGCAGCAGTATTGGAAACAGTTCAATAGTACTGGTGATACAAACATCACTAAGAATACTTGAAAATTGGGCCATTTATCAGCCCAACCTAGTATTATATTAGCAAACCAATATGCAGCATCTTCAAAGAAATTTAGGAATAAAAATACAAAGAATTTCATTATTATTAAACCTGTAACGAACACTAATAATTGTCTTAAGAATGCATTAAATAAGGGTTTTTTATGAATACTTTTATCTTCTGCCAAATAATAATTCCCACTTTCAACGTTCTGTATCTTAAAATAGCTTAATATTCTTTGTAAAAATTTAAGGGCTAGCCACAGGATGGGTATACCGAAAGTGGTATCCATTAGTAAATTTAGGAAATACCAGTCACATTGATCTCCTTCGCCATCACCGTCATCATTTAAAGGTTGGAATAAAGTATATAAAGTTTTCTCCCTTAATAAAATACCAATAATTGTTTGTCTTTTCCTTTTGATAATACTTAGTCCCAGATTAATAAAATGTATACTTAAGGAACCACCAATCTGTTTCCCAGTATCATAGCACCATACTATAAGTTTTCTTCGTGGATGCTCATATTCTCTCTTAATTAATAGAACTATCACCACTAGAATTCCCATCAATATTTGGATGACTAAGGAGACAGGTCCTAACAGTTGACAAGTTCCTGTTTTCGGTATATGATTTGTCATAATAAGTTTAAACAAAAACAATATTGTTGTTGACTTATGCCACAAAACATTTCCAGAGATATCGAAATTTAAACACAATTATTATGAAAGTGTATTACTTTTATAAATACTTGTTATATAGCTGTGAATGGCGTACATCATGAGTTGTTGTCCTGCATCAATCGTCTTGTTTGTTCAACGGAAAGGGTCGCTTAATTTTATTTTGTTGGCGCATCTCCAAGCAATTTTAGTAGGGAGAGGAGAGGGGCATAAAGAAGTCATCTCTCTCTTCTTACAATAGAGGCAAACTGGTGAACTCAACCGAATTATAAGAGTGGATAAAAGACTATTCGTACCAGTTCGAACCAATTTTCACTGTAGTAAGTATATATCAATGAAATTAATTTGATAAATAAATAAATACATATATATACAAAAGGAAAGATTTGATAATTCAATAAAATAAAATAAAATAAGATAAATAAGTAAATAAGTAAATAATACGGTCAACTATGTATCTGGTAGTGGAGACCTTGCAAATTAATCATCTTGCATATGTATATAAATATCATGAATATAAAGTTCTGTATCTAATTATGAGGATACTTCTTGGTATGGATTAATGTAAATAGTGGTTTCTTTCTTCCTCTTTTTTTCTGTAATAACCCAGATACTTGTTCGAGTAAGGCTGCAGGATCTGCTTGTAATGTTGTTAATCTAGGTTTTTCTTCCTGCGTTAAGGCTTCATTTATTACAGGAGAGGTTTTATTAATGGGTGCAGGTGGAACAAATGGTTTCAAATCTTTCATGACAGAAGTTGGTATATTATCCCACTCATTAAATGTCTCTAAACCAGCAGCCGAATTATACCACATAGAATTTGGTTCTTCAAGATTCATTGAAAATTCGTACAATGTACTGGTATTAGTATTATTAGACGCATCTAAATGTTTTGGGTTGAAAAACATCGGCCTATAACCGGAATACAATGCAGATAGGTTAATCGATTCACGATCTAAATGTCTTGTGGATGGTACTCTAGGTAATGAGTATAATTTATATTTCTTGCTTAGTCCCGCTAAGACCTTAGGATCATTTGAACCAGCAGATAGATCGGTAAAGGGTGTATGTTGATGATATTTGGAAGTTGTAGTCACTGTGGGTGATAGACGTTTCGTTCTTCTCTTATTCTGTTTTGATTGTCGTTTGAGTATCAAGTTATGATTGTTTAAAAATGTAAACGATGATTGAAATCTCATCGGAACTGTTGTAATAATTTTGTTTGTTGAAATAGCAGGAGCTGATCTGATCAGACTATTACTAGAACTGATTAATGTAGACATAATGTAAATAGAAAAATAAAAATCTCAGTTTTCTTCTGTATGATATTAATTTATTACCTAAGAACAGATGTTCCCTATATTATTCAAAAAAGTTAATCAAGTAATGAAAAAAATGGAAGTAGTGGATGTTATAATGTACTTCTTAATATCCTTCGAAAAATTTATTCCACAATATTACTTCAATAACTGCGAGTGTTTATGTCAGCAAATGTCAAATATAAAATCAAAAACGTAGATAGATATCACCACTCTCGATGGTATATACCACCTAAACTATGTTTATCTAATAAAATTTGTGGTAGCAAGTCTCAAAATACTTGGCAAAACCCTAATTATGTGTTATCTGGTCTAAGAGGACAATTATAATGAAATTCAACAAAAATATCTCTAGGTTTAAGTATTTATGCACCTTATATGTTCTTCCTAACAATATATAGTCTACTACTACCTTTCCCGGGGAGGCAAAAAACAAGTTACGGGGGGGGGCCTTTCTCTCTCGAATGGCACAGTGAACGAGATAAAAAATTTATCTTAGTTGTTCTTGCTAGTCGTGTGATATGATTTCGTATGCAGTGATTCTTATATTAATATAATCGATATATATATAAATATGAAGATAGAGATGTATATATATTGGAACATTAATAGGACAATCCTATTTATTCTTCCTTTAGTTTACACTCTATTATGTTTGTGGAGTGTCCTTATCGTTTAAATGACTGGCTGCTTAAATGGTTATACCGATTGGTAAAGTTAGAGACCGTTTAATTGCATCGGTTGGGATAGACAATAAACTTGCATTCTGGCTGGCAGAATAAATGGCAAAAGGAGTCTCGATTTTTATTTGAATACCAGTTTTATTTTCTTGTTGTAATGGTGTTATTATATCCATTGCTTCTTCGTTATTATGTTCCCTTTCGTTGGCAACAAATGAGAACTGGGAGTTTGAATCATCATCTGAACTTTCACTTGATGTGACAGTATTTTGAGATTCTTGGTCAAATATATCAGAAGATTCTGACTCGTATTCTTTAACAAATTTTTCTAATAAATTCATGTATTCACTATTAACCTCCGTCAAGTTGTTAGAATTTTGATATTGACCCATTTGTAGTCTCATCATTATTCTTCTACTAATAATATTTTTGTAGTAATGGCTAAATAGATCACTTAATTGTGTTGCGGTCATTTTGGACATATCAATTGTCTCATCTTGATTGATTTCATCCTCATCGAATTCACTTTCATCAGTTTCATCCTCTTCATTTTCAGAATAAATTGAAGACTTCTCATGATTAGCTTCGAAGTAAGATGAATTATCGGTATCAAGACTGGATGTAGAACTTCTTTTGTGCATGGAATTAGTATCAATAATATATTCATCTTCCTCTTTGATTGGATATTGACCCATAGATAATGGAATGACTTTATTTTTAACCACAATTGATGGTTCTCTAATAACAGAATTTAAAGATGGCATACCTTTAGATCTAGTTAAATGCGAAGAAGGAGTCTCTCCAAAATTTAATCCATTTGATGTATTTTTAGGATCATTTTGATAACCTGTTGATAATCTGTTTGTGGATGGTGTAGCTGTTAAGATGGAAGCAGCTCTCCTTATTGAAGAGTTTGTTCTTCTTAAAGTTGTTCTGCGGTCAGTCATTTTATTATCTTTTTTATTCGTTACAGATTCTGACATCGATCCAGGTGGTGTCAATTTTGTTAATGGTTTAGGTGATGCTGTTGATGATGAACGTGATTGAGATTGAGAAATTGTTCTACGTAAGTTTGTTACGTAACCATCAGTACGTTTCAAATGTGAAGTCGTTAATCCATTATTAATGGAATTTGAATAAGCCATATTGTGTTTACCCTTAACGTTATTATTAGATTTTTTCTTATTGTTGTAATTAATGCTATGAATTCTATTTGTGGAACCAGGAATCTTGTTGTTCATTGAGGAAGAACGACTAGTCACTGAATGAGAACCATTGAATGAAAATAATTTTCTCCTCAGGACAATTCTTATCTTCCTCAAAGTTCTTTTCATCTTAATACCAATGGATGTGAAATAGGCTAATAAACCACCTTTGCAACGAATAGCATTCGATCTCTTTAATTTAGAATTCATACTTCTTCTAGAACTTAGAGATGGAGTTCTAGATATACTGAGTGATCTTGCAACACCTTTTGTTGGTTGAACATTCTTAATTGAAGGAACTCTATTTGCAGTAATTGGATGTTTTTTCACAGTAGCATGTTTGTTTAATGTTGATGATGAATCCATAGATGAATCAGAACCACTACTCGAACTTATCGTTGAGGCTATACGTGGTTGTGTATTAGATATATTAGATGTAGCAGAAATAATTTCATAAGATATATTATCAGCTGTTGGTATTGATGCATTAACAGTATGCACTGATATAAGTTTATTTTCTGGGATAGAAGCCATTTGGGATTGAGCAATGGATTTACTTTTCGATGTGATCGAACTTCTTAATGAAGTGCTAGATTTCTTATCATTTAAAGATGGAGATGATATTGGTGAGTTTGTCTTCTCTGGTGCTAGAGTAGTGGGGTAGTTTCCTAATCTACCTGGTGATCCTAAATTCAAGTTTGATATTGGGCCATCTTTATTTTCTGTGAAAAATCTTGGAGACGTAGTATTGTCTGATATATTAGCAAATGAATAATAACCATTTGATGAATTTGTATATGCATTAGAATTTGTATTTGAAGCAGATGTATAATCGGATAGAATTTGGGAAACATTATCACTCTCATCATGATGTGAAGATTGTGAGTATGAAGAGTCTCTACCTTTCTTTAATGTTACATTTAATAGGTGATGATTATTTAATTCTACTTCTTCGATCTTACCTCTAGGTAGACTCTCTGTTGATGGAAATTTGAAATCGACTTGTGAACCATTGAACGACTTGGTTTTTGTTCTTGTAGGAGTCCTAATGATCATTATGTATATATATGTGTGTGTTTATGTGCTTGTGAAGTAGTATTACTATATTATGTTATTTAAAATGCTATATAGTATAAAGTACTTCCCGAAGCTTCTTAATGTTCCCTAATATTATTAAACATTTTGTTTATTAAAATGTGCTTAAGTACATTCCGTTATATATATATATATATATAAGAAAGCAGCATAATTCGTCTGATCAATTCAATTCAATAATGTCCAACATTGGAAATTTTCTGAAATAAGGATGGCTGATCTTGATGATTCCAAAATTCTAGTCTGATATTGTTACCTAATTTTAATATTATAAGCTCCCCTGTCCTTCATGTAGTCAAAGTAGGCAGAAACCAGAGAAAATGGTTTTAAACCAGCCATCGCGAAATTTCAAATTATTCTGATGGCTGGTTGTTTTTCACACAGAACGCGCCTGACGGAGATAGCTCATCGAAAATTAGAAAATATTGAAAAATTTAATTAGATAGAATAAGAAACTTGAACCATAAAGAATAACTTTAACAGTAAACTGGTTTGATTAGTGAGTGTGTCAGTTATCATTTACTATCAGATTTTTTGATTTCAAAGTAGAAAAGAAGAAAGTGGTTGTTAAGGTATTCTACATTGTATAGTAGATTAAAGGAGGAATGGGTAAGAAATTCTATCATGCAAGTCATTTCAAACATACGTTGAAAAAACGTTCCCATAACAGATACAAACGTCTCGAACCCCTAATAAAGGATGACTCTCTCAGGGTCTTATCGCATGTGAAGCCTGCTGATTCATCATTGACAAAATATTGGCGATTTAGAAAGAATTTGTTCACAAAGATTGATAGTAATGGCATCTATATGACACATGAACTTTGGTTTAGTGTGACCCCCGAATCCATTGCATCATTTTTTGCTAATTTTGTTAGAGCCTGTATTCCTGAAGCTCAAGTAATATTAGACGTTTTTTGTGGTGGTGGTGGTAATACTATTCAATTTGCCAAGCAATTTCCGAAAGTTTATGGTGTTGATTTTTCATTGGAACATCTTTATTGTACAGCTCAGAATGCTAAAGTATATGAAGTGGATGACAGAATATGGTTAAAATATGGCCCTTGGGAGAAAGTATGTCACGAGAAATACCTAGAGGAAATTAAAGTGGATTGTATATTTGCGTCACCACCTTGGGGTGGTCCAAATTATTTGAAGAAAGACGTTTATGATTTAGAGACAAATTTACAACCTATGGGTATCACAAAATTATTGGAAAGTATGTTAAAAATATCAAATAACATAATATTATTTTTACCTAGAAATTCTGATTTAACCCAATTAGCAAATGTAACGAGGAAACTACTAGGTAGAGATGCAAAATGTAGAGTACTATATGTCAAAGAAAATGGACATTTGAAGGGAATTGTAGCTATATGGGGAGATGCATTGGTAAGTTATGAAAGTGGACCTGAAATCACTACGGAAAAGGATAAATCATCTGATGAACAAGATGAAACTGAACAAAAAGAAACGATACCTGCATCTTTTTATGATATGGACGGTTAACAGATTAGCCATGACGCATTAATGAACTTAAATATAGATTTAAACACACATATATATATATATTTTGGTAATTTAGGAAACAACTAAATCTGCACGATATGAATGAAGAGCAAGCGTGAGAATGTTTATGGGGTATACTTCATGAACCTGATTTTTTTAATTTATTTTTTTTTTTTCATTATATATTCAAACATTTGAAGGAATCACTTTCTTCTTAATTATAATATTATCCTTTCCCAATTCATTAAATTTTTTTAGTAACTCAGAATGCTTTGTTTGATCTTGAAGATCTTCTCTTAATCTGGATGGTGGTACTATTTGTCCATTGATAAAGAGTAAAGGCAGTGTTGAGTCCTTGATTTTATATAACGATTTAACATATGAGAACAATTTCTTTCCTTGTGGTGTCTTATCCATGTCAACTACAAGTATTTGTGGATATGTTTCAAAAGTTGCATGTAATTTCCCTTGAATATGTGTTGATTCATCTTGTGAGGAATGTGTTAAAAGAACAACAGGAGAATTATAAAGAATTTCTTTAAAATTACATTCCACTTTGTCTGTATCACATGCTACTCTCTTTGCCACATTAATATTTTGTACCATATCTTTATTTTGTTGTGGTTTTTTATTCGGAACTGAACGTATCTTCTCCCTTATATCTTTTATTTCTTTCTCAACTTTCAGATTCTTACCGATACCGTCATCCTCTGCCCTGTACTTATCTATAGAGATAGCACCATGCCTACCAAAATTAGTAAACAAGTTAATGTCCTCTCTTGAAAATTTAACATCAGTATCTGTATAAATGTTATCCATTAGAATCCATCCAAATATGGTAACGAATAAAATTGCTAAGAATATATTTCTGTTAGTCTTCGCATCTTGTAAGACGGTAGCTTTCCCTCGATACATTATGCTGATGTATTAATCATAATTTACAATGGAAAATTCTACTTGATCATATAATATGTTTAGAAAAATATTTTCTTTGTTTATATATGTGAAGCTTATTGTGACGGTTGGAGATTTGTGTCGTTTGACGAAGGGTTCAAACAGGATGACTCTCCTCCTACATTCTCGGGACAAAATATTAAGGGCCGCCATACATGTTAGAGATACATCCATCGAAAGAAACAGGATAACTTTAACAATATGTGTGTAAGAGACATAAACGACTTTTATATCGGCAGGAACTTCAAAACTTTTTAATTATTTTATGGACAGGTAAAGAAATGTTGCTTCTATGGTTCAAAGTTTAAACCTCTCACTTACTGGAAGAAAACAGTGTAAATATCTAGAAGCATCAATGATTATGATTAATCTGGGGCAAACTCTTCGAGAAAATAACTTTATTCAAAAAGTTTGGTGCAACGGACGTATTTATAAGTATATATATATTCTGTTATATTATTTTATATGGTATAAAAGCAGTTAAATAGCAATTATAAAAGGGTAGAAGTAGATCTGGTATCTACAGTAATTCTTTCATGATAATGGACAATAAAATAGTGAGGGAAACATAAAATCTAATAATAATAATAATATAAAGGAAAGTAAAAGAACTTAGTAAGTGTGGTTAATAATCATTGATTGGAATTTGGAATAGGAAGAAAAATACATGAAGATGTCTTTGCTGAACTATACTGCATTAGCTAAACCAACGGCATTATTTTCAACATCGTAAATAGAGTAGTATCTACGTAAGAACGCATCACCGATAATAGCTAGTGGACCAACAGGTTCTGGGAAATCCATTGGCGTAATAGCAGAAATACAAGAACCGGAAACTTCTAGAGTGTAATCAAATGGAGAAATAGTGAATACTTTACCATTGAACTTGAAACTCAAATTTGGTAAACTACCTCTTGTGTTACAGTCAACAGTGTATTGACCAGTCCAGCCTTTCTTAGCACCGATTTGAGCATTAATAACTTCGGCAAGATCAGATGGTAAAGTGATTAAAGAAGTACCAGTATCAATGGCAGCACCATGGTTTTCTAATTTAGCGAATTCTTCACCTAGACCAATGGCATCAAACTTGACTTCCCAGTAAGCCTTACGACGAACTGGCAACCAAGTAATATCACCAGTGAACTTACTTTTGTCAATACCACCGAAAGTAGCTTCACCACCGTCCGCATTTTCATCAGTACTATCACCTAAGTAGAAAGCAAATCTACCTTCATCAACAATATTTTGATTAATAGCATTGTAAAATGGTGGAACCATCTTATTAACTGAAATAGAATCATAAGCAAGACCTAAAATACCATCAAATTTACCAAATGCAAAGGCTAAACCTGGTTCATTTGTAGCTTCAGCAAAATCTTGTTTTGGGATAGTTAAATCACCAATAGTAATTAAATCTTGAGAGACATAACCTTCTAACGAACCAGAACCGTATCTAATAGCAAAATCAGTACCATTCTTCTTATAAGTAGAAGATACAGAATGATCATACTTAGAGTGTAAGAAACAAGCAATAGAGTTACATTCAGAACTTGGCACCCATAAGTTAGAAGAACCAGTATCTAAAACAACTTTAAAGCTTTGTGGAGGAGTACCAATAGTAATATCGGCATAGTATTGAGCATTCATATAGTTAGCCAAAGGAACATTATGACCAGAACCTTCAGTGAAAAATGGATGCGCTCTAGAAAATGAGACTTCTGGGTAAGCTCTTTCAAAAGTAGTTAGGTATTTGTGACCTAATTGAGCGATATGATTTTGGAAGTTAATTTCACTAGCACCTTCGGATAAGTCACGTTTGTGAAGTTTTGCAGTATGAACTTTAGCTTCAGCGACATTGAAACTGTTAACCAGCATCATAGCTAGTGGTAGAAGGTTTTGTAATTGCATTGTGAAAACTGAATTAAAATAAAAAGAAAGTTATAATAATTTAGGGGGGGCTGCTAATGTTCGAATTTCTAAAGAGTGTGTCTGTGAACTAGCGGTAGCAGAAGTTAAAAAATTTTGAATGGATAACAGATTAAAACAATAAATGAATGTTATACCCAGGAATCTTCAATAATATATTTTTTCTTATCCAGATGTAATTGCGATGGTTATTTGTCAAAAAAAAAAGAGTCGCAAATGTAAAGGAAAAGATAGTAGTTTTTAATAATAATAATAAAAATGAAAAGGTTTGTACTAGTACCCGTTTAAATTAATAAAGCTATATTTGTGAGTTTTATATTTTTCTTTTTAAATAGTATGCAACTTGGAATGTAATTATTAAAAGTAAAATATGGGTGGATGTCAAATTCCTTTAACGGTTTCCCCTTTTTATATTAATTTTAACCCTCTAATAGTTTATTATCGCCTTATTAATTCACTTTTTACGGAAAAGGGTAAAAAATGGTCTGGTTTAGTTTTTCATTTAACTGCGGAGTTTTAACAGTTAAAATTTATAAATTATTTGAGAAGAATGGAGGGGGGCTACCCCGCCGTACATCATCCATCACTGTGTACGGCACCCATTGTATTAATTACTTTAAACAATTTGAGTATGTTAGTTATTGTTCATTAAAAGAAATGTTTTTTACATAATTGTCTACATGAATTGGTTATTATGTTCCTCTAGGGTCTCTTGATTCAAAACAGCACGTTTGGCCTTCTTGATCTGATCTTTCTTTGGAGTGAAATCATGAGGTCTCTTTGTATTATGTTCATTTGTGTTGGTTTGATTTTTATCCTTATTATCGTTATGAATTTTATTGGCATCGATAAGTCCATCTGGTGATGAATTTAACTCATCCATATTTTTTTGTTTGTCATTTGCCTTTCTTTTTGCAATGGCTTCTGCTTTACGCATAGCCATAAATTTAGTCAATCTCTCGGGAAGTAATTTCTCTTCCGGAGTTTGTTCAACAAGATTTCTTTTATCCTGAGAACGATCTTCAATAAATATACCAGTAGTATCTTCAAGATTTACTTGGAAGCCAATCATGATGTTATCATTTGTATCTTCTACGATCTTAATGATATCATGATCCCTCACTAATACCTTGTAACCTTTTTCTATTTTGATACCATTTATAAATGAAGGATTTGTACCGTTATGGCAATACCATAAATCTTGTAAACCTAATGCAGGTGCTTCATAAAAACTATCACCGACCACATGTCTATTCTTAATGAAAAAACAATTGATACGAGACAATCTATTTTCGTCAATAGTTGTATTACAATCAAGTGATCTTCCAATAAAATATGGATTAACACCTTGTCTCATGATAATATTATCTGTAATAGAACTATTAGTTAATGGTGTTAAAGTCATAAATACACCACTATTATTACTCTTTTTGATTTTATTCTTATTTGAAGGTTGAACTTTTGGTTTATGCGATTGTTGTGATGCTATTTGTGGTTGTGTACCAGGTTGAGTATATCTCATTGGTTGAATATTTGGTACTTTAAATCCTAAAGGTTTGGTATTTTGACTTGCTTCTTCTTCTAATTTAATCATCAAATCACGCCTCAAGTTCCTTACTAATTGATATTGAGCATCATCCAAGTTTTCTAATTCTCTCTGTTGTGACATAGATTGAGATAATGATACTTGTGAAACTTGACTACCAAATTCACTATCGTCATTAGGTACTATATTCGTCAAACCCATTTTAATCCATGGATGTTGTAATGCTTTTTTGGCAGTTAATCGTTTTGTAACATCTACTTGTAATAATGAATCAATGAAATCTTTGGCTTCTTCAGAGACTCTATAATCTCTCAAAGGAGCGTCATGATATGAACCATGAATAATCTTTTCAAATAAATCAGCTTCTGAATTACCACTAAATGGTAAATGGCTGGTGAGGATCACATATACAAGACAACCCAATGACCACATATCTACCATATTCGAATATTCATTATAATGTTCATCATTATCACCGTTTGTATTATTATTGTTACTAGTTGTTGTACCTGATCTATTATTTAAAACCTCTGGTGCCACGTAAGCCAATGTCCCACAAAATGTTTTCAATCCTGATTCTGTTGCTTGTACTTTTGCAAGACCAAAATCTGTTATCTTAATCAATACAGGATCATCTTGTTCTATCAATATATTATCGGGTTTTAAATCTCTATGAGAAATCCCCATTGAATGTATATATTCAATGGCTTCTAAAATTTGTCTTGTAATCTCTCTACCTGCATCTTCTCCTACGACACCATGAGCCACGACAAAATCCATAAGATCACCACCAGATACAAATTCCATTACCATATAATAATTTAAATCATCTTCATAAAATGCTTTTAATCGAACAATTCTTGGATGTTCTAATTTTTCTAATACTTCTAACTCTCGCGTGACACCATCAACATTACCCATTACTTTCCTTTTATTAATAATCTTAACAGCATAAGTTTTACCTGTCTTTCTTTCAGCTGCTCTCTTTACAGTGGCAAAGGCACCTTGACCAACTACTCTATCCTCAATAGAAAAATCTTTATAAATTGGACTCATATATTTATTATCTGCAATTCCATTACTATTATTAATATTTGAAGTATTATTCCCAGGGGTTAATTTAGATCCTGATGTTATTTCATCTAATCTAGCTCTTTCATAAGCTTGTTTAAATCTATCACTAATAAATACCATTAATGTCAAGACATCACTTGCTACACCAGCTCCAACTGTAATTTCATCACCTTGAGACAATAATTGATTTGTATTTTTTGGGATTCGTTCACCATTTAATATTGTACCGTTGGTTGATATATCTTTTAATAATAAATTACAATCTTCTCCTAACATAATTTGAAAATGTTTATTAGAATATCGACTATGATTCTCAAATTGATAATCTATTGCAGGTGGACTTCCTCTACCAAAAGTCCAAACTTTTTTAATTGGTGTCTTTATCTTAAGAACATCTTGAATTTCAATTGTAAGATCTTTGATTGGAATAGTACCATTGGTGCAAACTATTCTACACACAATATTTTCATTTATTTGTTCCTGGGAAAATTTTTCTACCAGAAATCTTTGTGTAGCTTGAGTAGCTTGTTGTGTAGGCTGAGTAACATTCATTTGAAACTTGTTCTCCTTTCAATTCTAATTTTATTCTGTTTAAACTATTTGTAATCGATTCAAATGAATACAGATTGAAGAAACAAAAAGTAAACTTTAGTTACAAATATTTTATTGAACACTGTTAAATAAATAAAAAAATATTGAGATATAAATTTCCTCCTTTCTTAATGAATTACTAGCCATCACCACTGTCATCTCTAAAATCATCAATAAAGTTTCACTTTCAAAGATTGATTGAAAAGGTTTTTACCTCTGGTGAATCTCTCTCTTCCGTCTCGATTTTGTCATTTTCATTTTTGGCTTTTGGCGATCGGATTTGTTTTCTTTATACAGTGTAATATCGGTGGTGCTCCGGTAGTTTCTGTGTATTTTGTAAATTCAAATTTTGTAATTTTTACGCGTTCTTTTCCTTGTTGCTGTGGTAACGAAAGTAGGGGCACAGAGGAGAATTTATTTTATTTCAAATTGAGATGAGATGAAATAGTGAAAAGGTTTGTGGGTTTGTTATAAGGGTTGTTGCCCCTCTCTCTACATTTGGTTGGTGGGTGGAAAATATTATAGTTTCAATTTATCGTCTTTTCTTAGTTGTTGTGTGTATGCATTTGAAGTGAAAATATGTATTGTTCCTGATAATTGATAAAGAAACTTAGTTATAACACGCAAATGATTAGATATCATTTACTTGATATTTGAAAGTGATACTTGCATATGTTTACTTCTCACAGAGCTCTATGTGTCTCTTTGCCTCTCTATAGTGACAGCTCCGAAATTCTTCTGTTTGTCATTAATCTCTCTGTGTTTTTTTAAAGTTGAAAAAATTCACTTTTTGGTTTTCTTGCTATTCTAAACATAGAATTTGGAAATATATTAGGTAATAGTATAGTTGAAGGGACAAACACAGAGAGAGAAGGTCTGTTCTTTAGGCATACCTAATTGGATAAACATATTATATTCATTTTTGGTTGTATACATTGTTTCTGCTACTTTACACAACAAATATTATCTATTGTTTTGTTTTTTTGATAGAGGAAACATGAACGATTCAACTATGCAGAATGATTTCCCTGAAAAGAGGTTACTTACAGAAGATGATATGAAAATATGGGAAAATAGTACAACAAAGAATGATTTAATGAAATTTATAGTATCTTTAGCAGAAGCCGTAGAAGATCACGAAAACTTACAATTTGAAGAACCATTATCTCCTGCCATACAGAATACACAAACAATATTATTAAATTCTATTGAAAAATTTATTGAAAAACATCCTGTTGCAAATGATGAAAAAACTAAATCAAGGTTTGGTAAAATAGAATTTAGAGATTTTTATGATGATTTACAAGAAAACGCTTTAAGTTTAATATCAAAAACTTATCCTAGTTTGACTACTGTTCAAATAAATCAATTATCAACATACCTGATAGAATCTTGGGGTAATAAGAGAAGAATTGATTATGGCTCTGGTCATGAATTGAATTTCTTATGTTTCTTATTTGGATTAACTCAATATAAGATATTTTCATTAGATCATGATAGCGTAAACCTTGTTTTGATTGTATTTATTAAATATTTAACCATCATGAGAACTTTAGAATCCCAATATTGGTTGGAACCAGCAGGGTCTCATGGTGTATGGGGGCTAGACGATTATCATTTTTTGCCATTTTTATTTGGTGCATTTCAATTAGCTAAACATAAACATTTGAGACCAAAGTCAATTCATGATGAAGAAATTGTTGAAATGTTTAAGGACAAATATTTATATTTTGGTTGTATTTCATTTATTAACTCAATTAAGACTTCTGCATCACTAAGGTGGCATTCCCCTATGTTAGATGATATTAGTGGTGTGAAAAAATGGTCAAAAGTAGCAGAAGGAATGGTTAAAATGTACGATGCTGAAGTATTGAAAAAATTACCAATCATGCAACATTTTTATTTCAGTCAGTTTTTAAAATGTCCAGATGGTATTAGCCCGCCACATGAGACAATAAAGGGGAACATTCATGATGAAGAATTAGAAGAAGAATTGAGTCATGTACATAACACTTACGGTGATTGTTGTGGCATTAAAGTCCCCAGTGCATTTGCAGCCGCAGCAGAAGTTAATAAAAAATCTCATAGACCTATACCGTTTGATTAATATAAATAAATATATATATATATATATATCAGAATCTTTGTGATGATAACATTGGATTCCATGGTAACCCAGGATCTTCCGTTGGTGTAGCAGTACTGGATTGCTTCCATATTTTAATACTTTTATCCGTTTCGCCAGTAATTAATGTGAATCCACTCTTATCAAATGTACTAGTTAAGATCCCACGTTCACTGGATAATGATCCCTTTGCTGGTTTTGTAACTAGTGATTGGTATAGATGACCTGACTTATAATCGTAGAATGATAACTTCCCATCGTCACTACCAGAAAATAATACATCATCTTCATTTATACTCAAAGTATTAATAATACCCGTAGACTGAGATACAAAATTTGTTAATAAAGATCCTTCTGGTAATCTCCATGATCTAATATCATCTGTACAGGCAGACGCAAACGAAAATTCCGTCGGGTGCACAGATATACTTCTAACGTTTCTCTTATGATGTGTTAACACTTTCATACTCTTACCTGCCACCAGGTCCCATAATATCACGGTAGCATCTGTAGAACAACTAACAATCTGCGGATCTACAGGAAGACACTCTACTTTATTTATTGGACCTTCATGTCCAACTAAAGTCGTTACGGCTTCCTTAGTTCTAATATCCCAAAGTTTTACTACACTATCTCTGCCAGCTGTCGCAATTAAATCAACTGTAGGATGGATCGACACAGTATGGACACCTGAATGATGACCATAATAATCTCTAATTGCCGTATTTTTCTCTAAATCCCAACATTTTACCAATTTATCCTCACTTGCAGAAAACATATAAGGGTGACGTTCAGAAACAGCTACACCACGGACACTCATGGCATGACCAGCCAAAGTAATCTTTAATTTACCTGTAGACATATCCCATACTTTTATAGTTGTATCATTACTTCCTGTGACAAACCATTCATTCTGAACTGGGTCAATTGCAACACATCGTACCCATCCCAGATGGCCATTTATTATTTTGGTAAGTCTCCATGGGGCATGCCATTTTGGTTTCTGTAAGAGCAACTGTCTTCGTCTTTCCATTACGGAATGTTCTACAATAGGTCCATTTGACTTTGATATACTTGTTTCTATTTTAGATAATGCGTTATTTGTTGCTAATGTGTCATTTTTAATTGGTATTCCTGATATTTGAGAGCCATTGTGTGGGTTATTCTTATTATTCAATTCATCTTGTAAATGTTTCGGTAAAGTTGCCATAGAACTAAATTGATTCGTCCATCTAGTCTTTCTATACACCTCATCAATTTGTTGTAAAACAACATTCTCATGTTTTGAATTATAATTATCCATTAGTTATTAAATAGAACTATGTGAAGTCACCTTTATCAATATTCGTACTCGTAATATGATTAAAAAAGTCAATCGTCTCGATACTATAAACACAGAAGGTTTGAATAACAAAGCAGGTACAACTTAGAGGCAAAAGTACTATGTGCAACTATTTTATTCTGATATTGTTTTCAGTAACCAAAAGGGGCTATATCTAGATCCGACTTCCATTGATTATGCTGATTCTGCTTGTTCCCATATTTTATGTATAACTTTAAAATTGTTCAAAGTCGCTCAGTACGGGGAAGCGTCTTATTATTAACGAAGTTGGTAAATAGTAAATAGATTGTATAGATATGGAGTATCTCAAAAGGAACCACATTTTTTTTCAATTAGAAGAAAGAATTTACATTCAAAGGTTTCCAATTTCAAATATATTACATTTTTAGATAATAATAGATCATTTACGTGTTATTAAAATAGGTGATACTTTAAACTGGCTGCAATATTGACTTTTTTCTAATAAATTTGTCAAGAACGATAAATCCACTTACATATTTAATCACGAATTATAAATAGTTACTAGAAAACTCAGAATAAAAGACAATTAAATTATTCATTAAAACTGGACAAACATATTGTTTTGATTTACTCGATTCTTTTTATCTCTGTACAACTGCATTTATCCTTTTGTTAACTATAGCACTTTTCCTTCACAAATATCCGGATTTTTTATTATTTGGTACATTAAAGTAAGATATATTACAATACTTAACATATTTGTAGCAGAAGAAAGTCCTTTTCATTTAATAAATAAAAACAGGGGTTGTACGATAACTATAAGTTAACCTTCATTTAAGTGATACTATCAACCCAAGTATAATGAATAATGGCGCAACCACGACAATTACTAAGGCTGAACAAAATAACATCAAAGCAATTATAGGAACTTCATACAATAAACTTTACAGCCAATTTCAATCCGATGAACTATGTGATGTAGGCAATTATAAAATTCTTAACCAGATTGGAGAGGGTAGTTTTGGGAAAGTCTATCTAGCTTGCCATAAGCTTACACATCACAAAGTCGTCTTGAAAACAAGTGATAAGAAAGATCCTAATATTGTACGAGAAGTATTTTACCATAGACAATTTAACTATCCACATATCACTAGGTTATATGAGGTAATAGTGACAGAAACAAAAGTTTGGATGGCGCTGGAATATTGTTCTGGGAAGGAATTGTACGATCATTTATTGAAAATGAAGAGAATACCCATAAACCAATGTATTGAATTATTCTCACAGATATGTGGTGCTGTTTATTATGCGCATTCTTTAAATTGTGTTCACAGAGACTTGAAACTAGAAAATATACTACTTGATAAAGATGGGAAAGCCAAATTAACAGATTTTGGTTTTACAAGGGAATGTATGACCAAGTCCATGTTAGAAACTGTATGCGGGACAACAGTATATATGGCACCTGAACTAACAGAAAGAAAAATATATGATGGGTTTAAGATTGATATATGGGCATTAGGGGTCATATTATATACAATGATGACAGGCTCAATGCCATTTGATGAAGAAGATCAGGTTAAAATAAAATGGAAAATAGTAAATTCTGCACCGGATTACAACAGTCCAGTTATCACTGAGGATGCAAAAGATCTATTAACTAGACTTTTATCTAAGGATCCTATCAATAGACCAACCATGAAAGAAATTTTAGAGCATCCGTTCTTACGTCCTTATGGTTCTACAATCCTGAAAGACACTGACGCAATTATTTTAAAACAGAGAGATGGCACATCAAGATTTCACAGTAAAAGAGAAAGGAGATTATTAAAAATGCTACGGCGGAGTGGATTTGATATTCATGCAATTAAGAACTCTGTCATAAAAAGGAAATGCGATAATCTTTCGGGCTTATGGTTCCTCCTATTAGATGGACAAAGTAAGCACGATCATACACTTAGACCGAGAAGAAATAAGTCAGTATTATCTGTTAGAAATGTATTTGATGGTTCAAAGTCATCCCATGATATTGAAAATAATGAAGGAATCATTAGAACTTCTCTTGAGTTAACAAAGGTTGCATCAATAGGTAAAATGATAAACAAGACAGCAGATACCATATCTTTATCACCAATTATACATCACATTAGTTACAGTAATGATGGAATAACCGATAAAGTGAATACAGCTACTTCAGTAGAAGGGCCTATAAATAATAAAAATAATATTAGGGTATCTTCTATGCCTGCCATACGGGAAAATTCTATGAGGAAGAATAATAATATATTTAAGAAAGTTTCTGATTTTTTTAAGCAAAAAAAATACTTGAATAGCCAGAATGGATTGACTGATGAGTTTTTAGGCACAGATAATCATTCGATAGATACTGGTTCCGTTACACAACGCTCCCAATCTACTAATGGTTTAAAAAAGAGTAATAGAGATAGGGGAGATATTGATAGTAAAAGGAAATCGCAACTAACGAGACCTAAAAGTAAAACTGTTGTTGAATTTAAAACTACCAAGAAACCTATACAGGTTAACAGTAAGAGTACAACAAGAGTTTCATCTTCAGGTGAACCAAATTTCATTGGTTATGAACAACCAGTAGTGAAGCGTTTTAAATCAACCACATCTAGTGATACCTCCCGACAAGCCTCTTTACTTAACTACGATGGCGATTCTTTGAGGGTGGTACGTTCATCGTACTCAGATATAAAGGTTTCTCCCAAATTGTCAGAAACCAGGCCATTGTCTAATGTTTCACAATTTTCAAATGATACAAACACATCAGATTATTCTACTGATGGTAACACAACATTTCAAAACAGTTTTGATAGTGCAGTAAAACCAACACTAAAGCATGGGAATTCTCAATATTCGCTAAATTCTAATTCTGAACTTGGTGTGAAACCACCTTCGTCAAGGAAATTCTTAAGGCGAAACTTAAGTGTTCGATCAGAAGCCTCCAGTGCGTCTGAGAGAAGTTCCAGAACGGACTCTTTTTACGATATAACTACAACTACAACCCAAATCAAACCATTCTCAAGAAATAAAAACGTAGGGAACCCTAAGGATTCTGTACTGCCACATTTCTCTGTTCAAAAGGGGAACGGTACGTGGCCGTCACCGAACGGTAATAAGTATATGCTTCCTAGAAGAAGTTCGCTAGGTCGCAGAAGAAGAAACAAGAAGCCAAGCTTCCTGAACAACTCACAATCTGGGGCCGATGACATTATTAGAGAGGAATCATCCTCTGTGGATGATGATTCAGATATACAGCAAGGTAATTTTACTTCAAATATTCAGAATAATCTATTGGAGAAACATGACGAAGGTATTGCTGAAATAAGTGATAATGATGGTGTGTCTCTTTCAAATTCTCAAGCCTTAGAGCATGGTCACAGTTTCATTAAAACTTCTAATCCTAAATTATCTCGACGAGACTTTAGTGGTGGAAGTGAATGGTCTGCCTTCCAAAACGATTCCAAATCATTTATTACAGGAACGGAAGATGAAGGTTCCATCGGTAATGCTGATAACGAAGAAAGCGAAGATCATGATGACCCTGAAGATCATGAAGACCCTTAACATTAGAAAATATAAATAACAAATTGTTCATGCATTGCTGTGGCCATATTTTACGTACCTTATTTATAAACATAGACAGATTGTATTAGATCTTATAATCATTAATGTTAATTTATTTTATCGTTTACAGATTTGTAAAACGATTTAGAAAGTTACAACATTTATCTCCAACTTTCGTCCATATATCTCTTTAGATGGTCAAATGGCGCGCCCTCCATCCCTTCCATGCTTAACCATTCCATTGACTCGTTTATTGCATTCATAACGCCTGCATCAATATCGTTATTATCTACTGCATCGGAAAATGCATCTAAGAATTTGTTTTCTTCAACAGTATTTTCATTTAGGGTAGCTGAGTCTGGATAAATGTGTTGTAATTCATCTATCTTTTCTTGTGGAAGCTTAAGACCATCCTTAAGGAAAAATTCAAAGAAATCATCGTCATCAATATCTATATTTTCAGACTTAAAAAATTCTTTGGCCTCAATGTCAGGATTATGAGCACCCGAGGACGACTTTGGATTTGAGTTTTGTTTGTCATTCTCCTGTGGAGCGCCTGATTTGGATAAAAATTCTAGCACTTTGTTGAATGATTCCTGATCTGGAATCATATTCTCGTTCAACTTAATGACGTCCAATAATGATCGGTCCTTAAACTTAAAGTTTGAAAAGGTGGTATTATTATATTGTTCAACAGGCTTTGTATTTATATTATCCACTTCTTGGATAGACAATGTCTTATCCTCCAGCAGCTTTTTTAACATCAATGATATGATCTCACCAGAATAAGATTCTATGTTTTTTTTATCTTCTTTCAAACCCCTTGAATCCATATATAGAGATAATAAGTCTAAGAAGACTCTTGACACCAAAAATGTACAAACTTTACTCTTCCCACTGTATTTCGAAATATCTGGAACTTCTACATCATTTGTATGAAATTGTTTAACGATAAAATTCAAAGCAGCTGGATTGTCCTTCAAGATTTCAAAGCAATTCGCATCACCAATCTTGACCTTCAACAATTGTAAATCATCCAATCGCTCTTGAGGAAATGACTTAATGTATTTATTATCAATTTCCTTCATCAGCTTTTCATCGGTTATTAGTTTGTAATGAGCCTTACCTAAAAATTCAATACATTCTGACCATGCAAGTCCTCTATCAGGATAAAAATATGTGGGGATCAACTTAAATTTACCGTCATGCAACCACAATCTATTATTAGCTATTGGATAATTGAAGTCTTCGGGTACTGTCTCATTACAATCTGCTAGTATAAAATCTCCATCTGTATCGCATATCTTAACGAATACTTCAGGACCAAACCCTTGAGAAATTTTGTGTAATATTCCTACTATTATAGCATTTTGTTCGATGGTATTATCCTGTGTACATTTAAACCCAAATAGATAAGGTGTAGAATCAGGCAATTCTTCGAACCGTAATTTAAAGTTAGATAACTCTGACCACGGATAGTTTTCATTCCAATATTTCAATTCTTTTAGTAGACTATTATGTATAGTGTCTAATGTCTTTTTTTCAGATAACTTTAATCTATCAACTAGGAATATTCCAAAGCATGCGTATGTCTTATCTGGGGCATCGAAAACCTCAACAATGTTTTCATTTTCATGTTTTTGCCAGAGCCAATCGACATTTAGGCGGTAATCTTCATCTATCTGTCTCAAAATCTTCATAAATATATGGTCACATAGATTGTTTTACAATTAAACAGCATGGTATTCGAATAGATTTAAATGAAAGGTTAACATTAACATATTCTTCCATCTATTTTTTAATGTTTCACTTTTTACTTGAAAGGTCATCTCTTCAAATTTATTTTCAATTTTCAATGCGCTGAAAATAAAGGGCACAGATAACAATAATAAATATGTAATGTTTACTTAATCACTATATTAAATAATATATTACATAAATGTTAAACGTGTTGGAAATAAGATATTAATAAACGATTGTGTTTATGGTTGATGAATACCATATGGGGTGGTTTGGAAGTTTCATCAGATCATGAATGAGATTAGAGGATTAGTATGGAATGGTACTTTGAATGTTCAAATTGAAATAGACAGATCATTAATTATTGCGAAAAGAGGTGATAAACCTCTGTTCGTTAATGTCAAAATACCGAGAGAGACGTATATCTCCTTGTTTACAGAGTCAATATTATTCAGAGTGAAGGATTATCTCCGAAAAGATATAAGTGAAATAGTTACAAATGTATGGTTTGAAGCAGATGGTAATTTATTACTATGGAATGTACCGATAGGAACCTCGTATGATATAACAACGAAGACTAGAATTGAATCTATGGATGATGTATCTGATAGTAACACATTCATTCAAGTATGGAAGATTAGGCTAGTGTACGGAACGGATTTACCTGCTACACATATCCCTATCGTTAATGGGAATAATCAGATCCGAAAATATTGGATGCATCAATGGAAGCAATCATGTTTCATATTAAATGGATCCTCCAAAGGAGTCATGTCGCTTCATATGAACGATACTCAGTCATTTTGGGATTCTGTTCTTCATAGAAGTCAAGAGTCTTTTGAAGACATAAGTAACAAGATCATCCCAAAATCTCCCAGAAAGATTCCTATCGCTATGCATACTAAAGAACAAACAGAGAGTGTGTATCATCCTGTGATATCAAGCGTTGATAGTGAAGGAGAGAAAAGAACATTGAGTCAATTGGTTAAGCAGTTTAACGAGGCAAACAATCTCGAAATAATAAACGTAATATCTCAAGGGATCCCATTACCATTAGATCTTGATCTTTATTTTTTATACTTGATGTTTTCCAGTTTTGATGGATTTTTACATTTAACTATTACACATTCTCAGGATGCAGTACAGGACAGATCATATTAGAAAGACACATACATATATACATATATAGATGACGACTTATAGATTAATTAATGTTTGGATTTAATTAGACAATACGAGACTAGATAATCATGATCGTGAGAGATTGATAAAAGGACATCGATCTGATCTAGAATATATCGATTGTAGAATCCCTTATACATTGGGCATATGCTTGGGAATGATTTTTCGACTTGTATCACCGGAGCTCCTGACTCTGTATTTGACTTGGTAAATAATTTCGAATATATTGTCTGAGCAGGCGGGGCCTCAGTTAATGGTATATAACCTGATAGGGCCTTTAGAGCAGACTCCTTTGAAGCCCATACACCAGCAGTATAATTTATTAATTCTTTGTTTAGTTCAACATGTTCTGATCTATTTAATAGTTTGAAGAATTTATCTTGTTCCACAGTTGTCATAAACTTGTTTGTTATCCTCTTCAGCTTTCTGTAATCTCCAGCAGTATGATTTCTTTGTAAAAGTCTAATAATTCTTGGTATATAAACAATGTCTGTTCCAATTCCCAATACATTATTCATTTCATTTGGTAGAGCACATTTACTAATTTTCTTGGTTTCAGGTAGGAATCACGATTTGAATAGTTTTTTAAAGCTGTTCAAATTTTTTATGTTTAAGAAAGAAATGATCACTTTTTCTATTTTAAATTAGAGAAGACCACAAAAAAAAAAGTATGTTTGTGAAACTTCTTTATAAAAATAATTATTAAAATTTATTTACAAATTAAACTCTTCAAAGAACGCAGATATCTTCTCGTATAAAAACTTCTGAGAAGCTGGTTGTTTGACACCATGAGATGCACCAGGGACAATACCGGAGTTTTTAGACCAAAATTTTGGATTACTGAAAGATTCCCATCTTTTCAAAACTGCAGGTTTATCGATCTCTTGAGGAATAAATTCGTCCTTTCCTGAATATGCAACCAAGAATGGTTTGTTGATTTTACCAAAAGTCTGTTTCAGGGAATCGTCAGATAAATCTGTTGAAAAGAAATCGTCATCCCCATTGGGTAACATTACTGAACACCATCTATAAGCAGTCACCGGAGTATCATTAGTGTATGCCATGTACTCACGAGGTAACATTTCATCACCTTTACCTTCATCTAATAATTTCTTTGCTCTAGTATTTAAATCATCCCTTATTTCTTTCGAAGCATACAATGTGAAACATTCCCTGTCAGAACATGACGCTTGTAGGATACCGGCCTTGATTGAATCACTAATTGTCAACAATGATTGCATAACATCCTGAGAACCTGTAGAATGTCCCATTATGACAATTTCTTTCTTGTTACCACCTTCTTCTGATTTCAGATAATCAATTAATTGTTTAACTTGAGTGACGTCTTCCTTCACAGAAGATGTCCCCCACCCAATAAAACTACTTTTCATTTGAATTTGTACCACAGAATAACCTAATGGTTCTAGAACATGTGGCAAATTAGCAAGATAAGGGACTGTGGTTAAACCATCAGTCATACCACCGATCATAATCAACACCTTTGGTAAACCTGCTGGTTCATATTCAAATGCAACTTGATGATCATTATATCTGTGCAGAATACCGTTAAACTTCATTTTAATTATTATTATTATTTGATTTATTAATTCTAGCCGAGTCGTTATTTCTACTGTATATACCTAATTTGAATGTAATTGAGTGTATTTATATACAATAGATTCTTTAACTTATATTGTTTAGAAAAGGGGGGAGTCAAACTTATCTTTCGAAGTCTTGAAGTTTGATAAAGATTTAAGCGCTTGAAAAAAATCAACGTTTTAGGGAATATCAACATACTGATTAATAATCAATAATATACATGTAAAAAGGAGTTAATTTACTAAAAATGCATGTCCTCGGGAATCCTTTAAGAAGTAATATTAGTGTACAAAAAGATATTTATATATATATATGTGTGTGTGTGTGGAAGAAAAGTTTAAATGCAAACGTGAATACCTTGCTTATATGTGGATTACCAACAAAAAAACGAAAGAATAAATGCAAAATATATTAATAATATGATATCAGGTTTAAGATTATGGGAGATAAATGTTCCCTCATTTGAAATCCTTGTGAGTCCATTTTTCAGTGATGTTTTGCTTATATCTTCTACCTCTCTGTAGTGGTATACGGGACTCGATCTTACCTGAACTTTGTAATTTTCTAACATTGTCGTATAGTAAGTTACCTTCTGGCTTTAATTTCCTCAAGGAATCGGATAATTCGTCAGAAAATTTAATCTCCAACCTTTCATCCAGGATACCATATTTGGTACCTAGTTTATTCTTATTATGCCTTCTTTCCTTTGTGACTTTTCTTGTGGTTTCAATTTTAGATTCTTCCTCTACGACAGCCCCAATTTCTTCAATCATTTCTAATTTCTTAACATGAAGCTTTAAAGTTTTCAATTCTTGTTGTAATTTGACTTTTTCCTCGTGCTTCTTAGCTTTATTTCTTTGATATTTAGTCTTTTTCTTATTTTTAACTGGATCATTAATGGATAATCTATAGTCCGATTCATCTTCCTTTGCTTCGGCAATATTTTCAGTCTCATCGGAAGATTCATCAGAAGATTCTTCTTCTTCATTATCATTTAAAGTTTCCATCAAATGTTTTATCTTTTCTTTGTATTCAACTAATTGAACTCTTTTCTCTTCATTAATAACTTCTTTTTTATATTCTGTAATTAATAAAGAATTCCATTCTTTAGATTCTGGGTTGTAAGATTTACCAGAATGTGGAACAGTTTCATACTTACGTACTTGAACAGGTTCAATCTTTGATGTAGAAGGTGCAACAGATGGATGTGACCAACTGGTAGTAGACTTATTCAATAATTCTTCTGGAATATGTGTTTCTGAGTTAACATCTAATTTAATCCCCGAAGGTAATGTGACAGATTTTTTAGAATTATTCTTTAAGACAGGTTCATCACCCCATAGGTCTTTCCTATCAGATTTAATTAAACCATCTTTGTTGAGAAGATTTTTCAATTTACTTTCACCTTGAACTTTACCAGCTAAAGCTAATAATTTATTCAATTTTTTCTTAGAGACACCTTGAATTTTTCCCTTTTTCTCTGAATTCAATGAAGAATCATGCTTATGATGTTTTAAAGCAGAAACTTTAGAATTAGTCTTAATAGATTCCAAAATTTCTTTACTTTTTAAATTCTTCTTTATTTGTTTTCTCTTAATTAATTTAGATTTTAATTCATCATCACCAGTATTATCAACAGCAAATAATGCATCATTCTTCAAAGTAGATAAATCAGCAACACCATGAGTAATTTCTTGTTCAATCTTATCCTCAATAGATTTTTCAATATCAGTTAAATCAATATTCTTTCTCCAGGCTTTCTTACCCTTTCTGGAGGATTGCTTATACTGAGCTGGTCTAGCTGATTTAGAAGATGGAGCCATTGTATATTGTAGCACTTATAGATCTACCTACTGTTAGTTGTTTCAACTTAAAATGAAATTTCAATAATAAATCTACTCTAAAACTCATAAATTTTTAATTAAATACGTATATGTATATTAGAACATTACTTTGATGGGCTCATCTCATCGCAAATGAATTTCTTCATTTTGTCTGAAAAAAAATTTTATAATTTTGAAGTTCGTGGAACGCGATGATCTATAAACCGTTCATAAAACAGATTCAGCTGTGATTATACCCACTTAGTTTTATGATTAAGAAAACGCCCTGCGAGATATAAAAAAACAGAGTTTGGTTCAGTGCGCCCTATAATAACTTTGAGGTTGCAATGTGTCACAAATGCAACTAACAAATTAGTACTTATAGTACCAATCTCTATAGATATTTGAACAAGCACTATAACCGTGTTTTTCTATAGTACACATTATAAGTGGTACACTGTTTGATTATCATTAAATAAAGTACGACACACCTAATAGTTTGTCATTATATAATACATTCAGTGTAGTAACATTAATTGGACTGCGTACGGGTTGCTTAAATGTATATGTAATAATTGCTCTTGGTATGCCTAGATAATAACAAATTTATAGACCTATGTTATTAGTAAAAAACGGCATTGTCACAAGATAGAATTTTGTTCCCATGAACGATTCTCATGGTTAATGCTTACACGACTTTCAAAATGTCAATGTCTTTTTTCGTGGGAATCTTCTCCTACCATCGAGATTAATATATACTTTTAATTGTAGAGTAAGAAAATGCGTACCATCTCCAATACCTGCTTGCGTATTTATTAAACAGATTAAGGATGTTAAGTAATCAAGTATGTATATATATACATATGTACGTATATATATTTGTATAAAAATAGGGTGGAGGTTATGTGTTTTGGAACACTTTCAAATTCTATTGGTAGTAAATATATGATAAAAAAAATGGATTGGCAGTACAACGTTTGATGAGAAATACAAAAAATAATAATAATAATAATTTAGGATTACTTATGTGTGGACATAGCCATAGAAGCATACTTCTGTCATCAATTCATAATAATAGTGGGGAGGGGGACAAAAAGCTATTCATTAGCAGGTGACTGATGGAGGAAGGATGAAATAACTTATAATACGATTTCTTCTTCTGAGTTCCATAGATCTCTCTTAAATCTCCAGTGTATAGCTGTTAAATCTTCTTTCTTATCTTCTTTATCACCGACTAAAGTACCACTTGGTACATTTTTCAAAGAAAGATTTAACATAGTAGCTAAAGAAATAAAAGTATCATTGTCACCAGGTACTTCATTTTTTTCATCTGCAGGTGGTTGAGCATAATCTACCTCATTAAACCACCTTCTTTGCCAACGAATACCTTTGGCTTCTTCTTCTTTACGTAATTCTCTTTGAGTTTCTTCTAATTCTGTCTTTGCTACAGTAATTCCATCAAAATCATTACCTATAATTGCCTCGGCAACAGATTTCCAAGCTTTACGAGATTCTAACATATGTTGATCTTCAATTGGTTTTACAACTAAATGTTCAGCGGGAGTTCTATCTGCATCATAAAATAAAACTTCTTCAGATGTAGTAATCTTTTTACCATCTTTAATATTTTTTGAAATTTTTGATGAGCCAGACCATTGACCACGTATCGTATATAATGCATTATCAGAACTCTTTGCATCATCATTATTCTTATAAATTCTTGCTTTAAAACTATTTTTTTTACCAGAGAAATAACCTCTACCAGAAAATTCAACAACGCAAACCATACCATTACTTGCTTGAATAAAAGATTTACCTTCTAATTCAACAAATGGTGATGCGACAAGAATTCCTTCGATATGCAAAGGAGGTGGAGTCACTAAATAACTTTCATCATGAACATCTAAAATTGTATGACCATATTGTTTGACAGTTAACATTAGAGATTTAGTAAAACTTGCTTTAACTTCATTATAACCTTGTAATTTAACATTATTCTTATCATTAAATATAGAATATGCGGTAATTGGAGGATGATGAGATACTTGTTCAGATAATAGTACAGTTTCACCAAATTCTGGATTTGCTTTATTTTCCCATTTACCAACAAATAATTCACCTAAGAAGGGATTTAATGGTTTCTTTTCATAACCCATTGATTCATTACGAGAACAATATTGAGATTTTAAAGTTGAAATAAACCATTTTGTAACAGTTAACATACGAGCAACTTCAGCAGATTCAACTTCTAATTCAGGTGGAAATTCATCTTTATAATTTGAATCATTAATAAATGATGGTTGTAAAAATAAATCTGGATGTTCAGCCCAATATTGTGAAAATTCAGATAAAGAAACTGGAGATAAAATAAAAGGTGGAGCAGATAAAGTTGATAAATCACCATTAAATGAAGCAATTGACTTTAAAAATGAAGTCCATGTAGAACTACTAGCGTATTGAGACATAATTTATTATTTATATTATTAGTAGTAATATTTTGAATATGATAGAACAGATGTAATGGAAAACAAATATAGCACGTCAAACCAAAAGAGAAATAATAAAGAAAAGAGAAAACTGTTAAAAATCCCTTAGATAGTATCTGGACTTAACCTAGATATGTATACAGATCAAAATGTTTAAAAATTGACAAAAAAAACAAAACAATAATAATAACAATACTACTACTACGTTTAAATTAAATATGTCAATTCAAATATATATGTAGATATATACAGAAGTAATAGATTGTTTACCTTATTTCAACGAGAAGTAAAGAAAATAGTATCGAATTCTATCTTAACCGATTGTTCAATGAATATGGTTAAGAAAAAAGACACCAATATCTTTCAAAAGACGGATAATACTATTTCCCTATGTTCTCTCTATAAGTTTATGTATTCAATTCCACATGGGTGTCCCTGAGAAATTTAATATGTTTTCTTCGCTTTTCTCGTTTCTAAGAACAAGAAGAATACAGAAAAATGGCAATAATTTTTCTGTTTTGCGCGGTTTTTGTTAGAAGTTTTAGAAAAATTTTCATATTACGTCACTTTGAACGGTGCTGTAATTGGTTGTTTTCTTTAACAGTTTTTCTGCAAGGGACTGCGCGTTCGTGTCGGATGATATGAGGGCTTTCAATTTTTTTCTTATTTTTATGTGACTGTTCATGGGTTTTTTGCATCCGTGCACCCACACTTTTACAATCCGTACACCTGAATAAATTGGAAAGTTTTTCATACGGAGAATGAAAAGAAAAATGAGAAACCCCATCAATGGGCGCGGACTGGGTAATGCGGTAATTGCACGAAAAGCTCATTGAAACTTTTTTTTTTCATTTCTTAATCCTTAATATCAATTACGATTTGTTATCTACTACTATTTACTACCTAATGAACAAGGGAAAATAGTGAGAACTGCTACAGTTTCGATAGATTGAATCGCGTAATAATAGTTCTAGTATTGTAGTATCACACACACACACACAGTGAGTGTGTCTATGTGTATCCTAATAATTATAGTATTACCACTTTCAGTTTAAACTAATATCAAAGAACTACTATCTTATCTTGAACTGTATATTTTAATATAGTAATAATTTTATACATTTTTGTTTCAATAGAAAAAAGAAGTGTCCATCCAACCACTTAACAACAAGATATATTATTATACAATGGCTGAATCTCACAGACTATACGTTAAAGGTAAGCATCTATCTTACCAAAGATCTAAGAGTGTTAACAACCCAAACGTCTCTTTGATTCAAATTGAAAATGTTGGTACTCCACAAGATGCTCAATTCTATTTAGGTAAGCGTATTGCTTACGTTTACAGAGCTTCTAAGGAAGTTAGAGGTTCTAAGATTAGAGTTATGTGGGGTAAGATTACTAGAACTCATGGTAACTCTGGTATTGTTAGAGCTAAGTTCAGAAACAACTTACCAGCTAAGACTTTCGGTGCTTCTGTTAGAATCTTCCTTTATCCATCTAATATTTAAATAGGATAGTGTGCTTTTTTACATGTGTGAAATATATTCCACTTTAGTTCTTTCTTTTGCTTTAGTGCTACATATTTCGTTCATTTTACACCATTCTAAAGATAAAAATTAAAAAAATACAATAATATTTAAGAAATTAATTAAATATTAAGGGGAAATAATAACAATTTTACAAAAAATTAAAACCATACTCTCATATCATCATATAAAATAATAATTTAATAAAAAAACAATATAAAAAAATTATTAAAATAGGTAATACACGTAACAAATTTTCTATTCACTTCACATTTGATAAAATTTACATTTATATTTACATAATAATAAAAACGCATGAGAAATTTTTATATTTATTTAGATAGATTTATATATTTATTCTGATTCATGTGTTCTTCAATTATGTGTTTGTGTAGATGTTTTATACACTGTGTTTATGTAATAATACAATTAATAGATAATACGATTAAATCATTCATATTAATGTCATTAATCCCTTTTTTTAACATTGGGATTGAATTTTGTGAAATGTACGTATGTGTGTTTGAGTATTTTTATTCATTATAATTTATTATTATATTTATTATTTTTGTTATATTAATTGTCTATGTAATCGTTACAATCTTACACTTCTTGTCTTGAAGAAGTTGATGACTTTTCTTGTGGTTGATGGACGATGTGAATTTTGATAAGTTGGATGTTGAAGAGTGTCCTCATGATCGTCAGGATGTTCCCTCATTGTTGGTAAAGATGGTTGATATTCGTTCATTGAAGATATCATAATTGATGCCCTTTGTTTTGAATTGTTATGGGGATTATGCTTATTTAATGTCCTTCTAGGGTTACCACCACTAATGATACTAGAGTCATACATGACATTCTCTTTACCATCTTGCTGTCTATATGATAAATTATCCTGATAACCAGAATAAAATGGAAATAAACTAAACCTTTTCCTAGATGTATGATCGATTGGTTTCATTCTTGGCGGTAAATCAGTTAACATATCTCCATTTGTTTGAGGACTATTATTCGTTGGTGATTGAATCTCTTTATCATTGATATTTTTAGGTTTTAATGCTATTTCATCAACTTGTTCATGTAATTTCTTGATAGTTGTGTCGATGTTTCCTGTA
Source organism: Maudiozyma serrabonitensis (assembly GCA_030571355.1). Lineage (NCBI taxonomy): Eukaryota > Fungi > Ascomycota > Saccharomycetes > Saccharomycetales > Saccharomycetaceae > Maudiozyma > Maudiozyma serrabonitensis. The sequence goes on along the minus strand of JAJLXS010000005.1, from coordinate 53,330 downwards.
GATTTAATTAAATCACCAGAGACACTCTCTATATCCAATGATATTTTACTCTTAATGGAGAAGGATCTACGTGGGTATAATTTGGGAGACATCTCAAGAGAATGAGAAGATCTAGCTCCATCAGACGCTCTTTGTAATTTGGGAGGCGATTCAAATGGTGATAATTCTCTTCTAACAGTTACACCACTAGTTTTATTCAACATTGATGGAGACCATGTATCGATATTTGATCCATTTTGTTCTAAAACCGTAGAAAAATTACCAGGATGATAACTTGTTGGTCTTAATTTTCTATGTCCATTATTTGTATGAGAATGGAAATATGAACTATTCTTGGATTGATTATCCTGTAGTCGTGATTCATTTAAAACTTCGTTATTAATAATTGATGCCTTCGTCGGACTCTCTAATATGGCACTATTTTTATTCATTAAAGAACTATCACCATTCTGTGAAGATGATGATGTTGAGATGCCAAATGCGTTCATATTAGACAAACTAATGATCGGTGAATTTGCATTATAAAGAATGTTTCGTTCACTATGAGACGATGTAGATCTTCTTGATAATGGACCACTTTCAGATTTAATAGCATAATTATTATTGTTATTACTAGATGTAATGCTACTCGTTCTATTCCTTTGAAGTAGCAATTCACGTTCCGCATCAACAACGGCTTGCAAAGCTAATGAGGCCGCTGAATTACTTCTAGTATGACCATTTCTAGAGGATGATGGTCTTCTCTCCGGTGAAGGTAATGATGGCATGGTTAGGACATGTGATTGAGATTCTCTTGGAGGGACAGGGAACACGAGTAATGTTGAATCTATTAATAATGAATCTCTCTTTTCACCATTAGAATTTGTAGAGCTTGTGGAGCATGCAGATAATGGACGAGGCTTATTAAAATGATGATTTATGTTATTATTTGGATTATCATGATTATTGTTGTTGGTGTTATTATTACCATTATTGTTCATATTTTGTTTATTTGTATGTTTTGGTAATCTTAAAATGTTTTTAGAAAATGCAATTTTATCCCATTCATCAGGAGTTATAGAAAGGAAAGGTGAATGAGATGTTAACCATTTATGTTCTTTAATATAATGCGAATTGACCCTTTTTGTCGGATCTGGGACTAATATATGCCTCAATAAATCTCTTGGTAAGGGACTGATATACTCAGGAAATTTCAATGCCGTTTGTGTAATGTATCTGTAAAGTCTCGCTATATCATTACCATCGGCATTTTCAATATCATCATCCCATGGTAAATAACCAGCTAACATGGCAAATAATATCACACCACATGACCAAATATCTGCTTTTCTTGCCTCATAAGGTCTTGTACTTATTACTAATTCAGGTGCAGCATAACAAGGTGAACCACATGATGTATTCATTAATTCATTTGATGAGAAAAATTCATTAACAAAACCAAAATCCGTTATTATAAGATTTTCATTTTTATCTAATAGTAAATTTTCTAATTTAAGATCTCTATGAACTAAACCCTTTGAATGAATATATGAAACACCACTAATCAATTGCGCAAAGAGTCTACATGCGGGTTGTTCTTTTAACCTTTTCTTTCTTTGAATATATTTATAAAATTCACCACCAGAGGCATATTCTAATACAATACCAATATATTTTGAATTTTGTAGTACTTCATCTAATTTTACAATATTTGGATGATTCAATTGTTTCAATGCATTAATTTCCCTATATATTTTAATTTCTTTATTTGAATTTTTCTTAATAGTATCTCTTTTAATTAATTTAATGGCCACTTGCCTTGGTATCTCAAAACTACTGGCATTGGCCTTTGACCAACCTAATTTCACTTTACCAAATTCACCTTCACCTAACGTAGAACCTATTATGTATGGACCAAAAGATGGATATTTCTTCCTTTGAGTCTTATTTTCTGGACTAGTAGTCAAATGTGTTGATGCATGAGGATTAGATATATTTGGGTGAGGGATCGTTATGGTAGTGCTTCCACCATAATATGTATGACGACGATTTGTATAATTAATATCTGTTGGCATTTTCAATTAATGCTCTAATGAATAAAATAAAAATAGAATATGGATTTCAGTCTTAAGTTGTATTTGTTTTGTAAAGTTTCCGTTTTTTGTTGTAATCTTTGAGGAGTTAGAAGGAGAGAACTTCTAAGTCAATCAGTAATATAATTGATTGATTGTTAGGTTCTTTGGTTCTTCCTTCTTTAAAAATTTAGAGTTTCCAAACAAAGTAGGAAAAAAGAAGAAATTTTAGTTATAATAATACAGAATGGGTATTATAGTTATTGATGTAGTAAAAAAAAAAAAAAAGATAAAAAGTAGTTTCTTATTTAGTCAATAAAGATTGTTCTAAGGGAAAAAGTCTTACACCACCTTCTAAAAAGTAAATAGACTCTATATATAAACAGAAACCTTAGAAACCCTTGATAAAAAGAACAGAAAGAAGTTAGTTGAAGACCCTATATGTATTGCCAATTGAAGAAACGAAATAAAATCTGGGGTTAGACAATTATGTTGATTGACAAGTCAAGTATGGCTATTCATTCAAAACGTAATCAACTATAGATAAATAAACATTACATGAATTGAAGAGAATCAAGAAATAATTAAGACAAAAACCCTCAGCACATCTACTCATCCCCATCATTCCTATCCTTTCCCCCCCCCCCCAAACGACAGTCCCTGGGAGCGTCACTGCTGGTTTCCTTCAAGATTGTCGATTGTTATTCTTTGTTTATTGTGAATAATGAGAATCAGAAACTTTCAATTTTGTTTGTTGTTTTTGTTTTTTCCTCTCGGTTACCCGATTAGGTAGTGTGTTTACATTTCACGGCATTTCGACGTTTTTCCTAATACAGTAATCGGTGGAACGGCTGTGAGAGAAAACTCCATATTTAATTTGTTAAGATATTAATAGTACGACTCTCTCTTCCTTGTTCAACTAATTGGATTTTAAACATCTTTAGCCAATAATATAAATGGGTCAAAATGTGATGGATGTTATATGTGGGATAATGTGTAAATAAGGTGTGTTTGTAATCTTTGGTCCAGTCTGGGAGGAACATCCTTCAGAATGTCCGAAGAAATAGATGTTATTTCTATTGTCAAGGCTAAGAAAAACCGTAAACTAAGTAAGTCATCATTTTAATGAATCTGTCAAGGATATATTCTTGTATTTTTAGTTTTAGATATTTTGTTACGTATGTCTCTGATGTTCAGAAGGTTGAGGTAGAAAACTTTAGTTGTTGTTGTAGATCAAGATTGTTGAAATACGTTAAGATATCAACAATTTACGTGAAATATTCTTAAATATATATGTTTAGCATATCTATAGTATGCTATCGAGGTTACCAATTACCCCTAAAAAGGGTATTCATACTGCCTGTTACTTGATTTTTTTAATGAATGGATATTATTTTCATTCCCTTGTAAAGGGTCCTGATCATATATCTCCCGCATTAAGTGGCAAATACTAGAGTAGAAGAAATCATACCAATATACCATAATTGATAAGTTGTTAAAGAAGTTTTGTGTGTGTCACAAATATTTTGATATTCATACTTCATTAACGTGAAAGTGCGAAGGATGGTTAGTGTTCTACAACTTGGGCCAAAGTATTCTTTTTTTATTATAAATTTACTCTAGAATTGGAATCAAACCAAATTTAGATGATTTTATTAATGCCAATGACTTAAAACGACTAACATTATTTGTTAAACATTAAGATTTTGTTTTCACTATGTTTTTTTCTGTTCTATGTGTATTTATTATTTTGTTCAATTTGCGATACTTTCAAAAAAATATTTGCTTTCAAAAATTTTGTTAAACTTACCAGTTATTCGGAATCTTAATGAACACAATCATATTGTAAACAAATTTTTTAAACTCCATAAATTCACAATTATAAATACAATTCACAAAGAATAGGTTTTTAAAAATACATACATATATATAAAAGGTATATTGATCATTAATCTGTAGAATCACTTGCAACTCTTGCGGTAAAAGGAATATATACTGTCAATAAATCATCTGCGTCAACCGTACATACCAGATCATCAATAATAGAATCACAAGCAACTGTATTTCTTTTTCCTCCATCGGTACGTAATCTTCTAAACCCACCAGTATGATAAAATGACAGACATTCTGTTTGGAGTGTTGAACTAGCAATACTTTCTTCATCGCTATTCTTAGTATCATTTTCATCATTTTGTTCTTTTGAAAACAAATACTCCATATCCCAATGATATACGTTCCCACTTCTACCGACTGTAACAAATTTACAAGCAGATGTAGGTGAAAATATGATATCGGAGACAGCATCGTCATCAAAATGAGATAACAGAGCTACTTCCTTAACTGCTTCAATATCCTTACCGACTTCAAATGCTTTATTGTGTGATATGGAACGTAAATCCCATAGTTTAATAGTACCATTATCAGATCCAGTTGCAAAAAGTGTTGATACTATCTTTGAGGTTCCAATTACAGTTAATTTACCTTCAGTATTATCTGTAAATACAAAAGAAGGTGTATCATCAGAATTATTTAAATCCCATAATTTAAAAGTACAATTATTGTCACAGAGGACAATAGAATCCTTACCATTTACAAATTTAAAGGATCCACAATGAAAGTTATCCTTTACAATAATTGTACGTTTCACATCACCTGCTTTCACAACGTTATCAACTATCTTAATTGTCGACGTAGCAACATCCTCTTTCGTAATAGTAGTTACGACAGCAATGGTAGATAAGTCATTAGATATATCAGATCTGACATCAATTTTTGTACCAACTTCCTGTGGTTCAGCTAAACAACTAGTTACGGCTGTTGTAATTTCATCTCTAAACCATAAAATAGAACCATTTGTGGTAACAACAATGAATTTAATACCATTGGTGTTTACGTAGTACAATTTGGCAACTGTATCATTATTTTCAACTTTCCATTTAGGCTCAAATTTGGTTTGTTCAAATGTTTTCAAAAAGGCCTCATATTGGGGTTTCACATCACAGGATGATTCTTCACCTGTTAAATGAGCACCAATTGGTAATATCACATCTATTTCATAAATATCACTCCCAAGAGCCAACAGTACTGAAGTTGTTAATGTCCCTTTAGTCATATCGGGAAACATCTTATCTGTGAAGGTAACTGTCTTTTGCAACTTACTTTGGTTTGTAACATGTTTTTGTAGACATGGTTTAAAAGTAGAGATGTGTTGATAGAAAGTTGGAACAGCTTTCTTCCAAATCTTGAACTCCTCATTACTGATCTTGTTTAGTCTTGCTTCTTCGGCATGGGTATCCATACTGTCATTCTCAAGTACTGCTTCTGTCATATTTATGCTAATAATCGATTTTAAGGAACTTTCAATTAATGAATTCAAAAAATTATGCACGAAGAATATCAATGAACTATGGTATATCCTCTGTCCTTCCTTTTATTCTTGTTGATTATGCAATTAACTCAGTTAGTTAACTTGCGTATTACAATAGACCGGTTTACATAATAAATTAGAATTGAAAAAAAAAAAATCATTGAAACAGCACGAAGGGCTACGCGCAGCCTACAATATCTTTCATTTTCACATATAAAAGGGATACTTGCCATATGTGATTAAATATGTGAATCCATGTTAGAGAGTTGTATATTTTTACATTTCTTTCAAGAAAATCCTAAATATGTACACATATATAGCTAAATTATGATGGGGTGGGTTGTTGCTGTAAATGAGACTCAGATAAACGTTCATAGAACTGACAATTTAGTTGACGTTTCCGTATTTTTATTAAAACCGTCAGTCTTTCATTATTGGACTCCGCTGTTTCCATTTCTTGCTGGAGTTGATCGGAATTAATTGACATCCAGTCGTTGTGTCTGTGGCATTTCATTTTACAACATACACCTTTTATTTCTGTTGCGGTTTCATCAGACGATTCATCCCTGTATAATTGGACGAACTCTTCGGAAGTGCATGGGATAGCCGATAAGTCAGGAGTATACCCACATATTGCCTTTCTAGCTACTATTTTTCTATTTCCTCCCTTTCTTTTCCTTTTCTTAGTAGTTTTTTTTTTTAAAGAGTTTCCTGTTATATCGTCATTGTTCCCGTTCTCATCATCTAAAGAAGAATTCAATTTGGCGTTAATATCCTCAACCCATTCGATATATTTATCGAGAATAGTAATACGTTCTTGTATACCATTCATGATGACATTGTTACATTGATCCTGAGAATGTATTAATTCCATTAATCCCGAATCTTGCTCTATAACTTCTTTGTATAACAGAGGATCCATACCTTTCTGTATATTATTATCTATAAATTCCTCTTCTCCAATATGTTGGAAAATGCTACCATTTCCCTCTGATACAGACAACATTTTCCTTACAACATCTGCATTTTTTTTATTATTACCAGTCATACCTTGATTAACTACATTTCTCATATATTCTAAACCATGTTCCTCAGAACAATACTTACTATTTTCGGCACATGGTTCGTAACAGTTATCCACTCTACATTTCCTTTTCCATAAAGTCTTTGGTAAAGGTTTGCTGGTATCATCTTTATCTTTACCAGTTATACCTGCTTGACAATATGGACAGTAGAAAGCCGCCACAAGTCTTCTATATTTCTCTGGGAGTTTAAGACACTTGAAATGGAACCAATCATCACAACCATCACATCCTACCATTAATTCACCTTCATCTGGTTTCTTACATGTACAATAAACTTCTAAACCAGTCACTGGATTAATCTTAAGAGGTGAATATTCGGGACACCAACTTGGTAGTAAGGACATGATAATTTTCGTGTTATTGGTTTAAGATAAGGACAAACTAAGGAGAACGAAAAAAAAAATAACTATATTATTAATAACTATCCAAACTATATAAATGACAACACCATAAACCCTATTGCATTCCCTTGTTTCTATATTTGCAAAGTGATGATGATCTAGAATTATTATTATTATTACTATTATTATTTACGTAATGAGTTTTTAATTTTTTTCGTGCTTTCCAATGGCGGCCGTTTCAGTTGTTGTTCTTTCAATATTTCGCACTATTTTTTAATGTTTCTGCCTTCAGACATGTCGTTCAACAACTTGTCATAGGTCTCTGCTACTTTAGATTTGGCGCAATCGGCACCATAAATAGATTCCAAGTGGACTTCGTTTTCATTGACACTACGGATAAGGTCATTGATTGAGTCAATACCTTTAGCTTGAATAATCGCGGCTCTTAGGTTTGTACCAGATGGAATCTTAGTGATCAATGTAGTCTTTGCCGGTTGAACTTCAGAGACAACAGTACTAGCAGTAGAACTTGTAGATATAGCACTTGAAAACCCACTACTTGTACCAGTCGCAGTATCGTTATTATCTGGGTAAATATCGTTTTGTTGTTGAACGAAGAACCCCCATTTATGTAATTCACCTTCTTCTTGTTCTTGCTCTTTACCATGTACCAAAGTTGATGAATTAGCTCTAAACAAAACTGGTTTACCTGTCAATACATCGATAGTTCTACCAGAATCGGTAGCCATCAAGTGAGGTCTTGACAATGTTTCAATTTCAGGGGTCTCCGAAGGAGTATTACCCGCTTCTTCATCAACTGTTTCAGTAGATGGTTCAAAATGTCTATTGGTTGGCTTTAGATCTTGTTCCTTAGATCCCATAAGCATGTTAAATTCAGGAATTTGGTTACATAATTCTAAAATATTTGAAAAATTCTTCTCTAACAACAACAATCTTACCAAATTTTCTTTTTCCTTTAGACTTAATGTGTTAGTACGTCTTCTTTCAAACATAGTATCAATCTTCTTTTGTACGTCATTATGAACGTGTTGCATTTTTTCGAAATACTTTTTCAATAAATATTTCTTGGTGGAATCAAATTGAGGTTTACCTTCACCTGGTGTGACATTTTTCAATTTATTTAATTTCTCGAAGACTTGCTCTGCGGTATCAGATAATAATGAACCATCAAATAACAAGTCATCTTGTATGGTCAATTCATCTGTCTCTTCAATAGATCCCATGGCCTTGTTCATATTTGACACCAAACTTAATGCGATTCTAGATTGAATCTCCTCAGGTACAGCATCATAATTAATATCCAAATTAACCAAATTTGGCGATTGTCTTACTAATGCATACAATATAGCCCAACAATTATTTCTAGCGAAGTTATTGACTTTATCATGTTCAGTTTGCGGAGTATTTTGCATAATGGAAATATGTCTTAATGTAGTACATTTTGTCAAAATGTTAACCAATACTGACAATTCCTTGTATAGAACATCGTTACCATCCACATGGATTCTCTTTAGAGATTTAAATCTTGGCAAATATTTATGCAGATACGGTAACACATCTGGAAACATTTGTGGACAATTACTTAAATCCAAAAATTTCAAATTTGGCAACCTAGACAAATACTTGATAATTAATGCAACATCATAAGCGTTTGAAATGTTCGAACTATTCAAAGTATAATATTCTAAATTAGTGTAATCTAGTGCCGATAGTCTATTTACAACTGTTTTAACATATTGTGACATATCATTGAAAGAGGTATCAACACCTTGAACGTAGAATGCTTTACTCATTGCGGAATTCTTGGTAGTGGACATCCAGTTTAACAAATATCTTACAAAAGTTACCGATAAATCTGAAGATGCTAGACCTAGCCTTAATGCGAACGATGGTTGATCTCTAATAGAATTCTTCTGTTGGCTAAATGAGTTCAAAACATTTTGGAAAGTACCGGAGTCGACATGGTTACTAAACTTTATACCATTTAAGAGTAACTCCTCAATTGGACGACCTTTACGGACATTTAAAACCGTAGCAAATAAGTTCCAATCTAAATTGTGTCTCAAGAATTCATTGTCTGATGGAATTTCCGCATTTTTATCTTTTGAGATGAATTTTGTATTAGTTTGGGATATATCCAGTTTAGTGATCGATCTATTGCTTAACAAAAATTTACAGAATAAAGTCCAGTTTTCCTTACCAATTAATACATTTTTCATAGTTAGTTTATCCAAATTGTGACAATTAGCCAACGAACATATTACAATTTTAAACATTTCCTGAGTAAGATTAACATTATCAAATACCACGGTATTGATATGTGTAATGGAGACAAAATCACAAAAAGATAAAATGTCAATTAATGTTGGTTTAGCATTTAGAAATTTAAGTACTTGCAATGGTGCAGTCTTATGTTTAACTTGTTTCAACGTGGAAGGAATAGGTAAGATTTCTCTCAAATGACAACATCTAGTATAGACAACATCTAAAGTCATTTCTTTCTCTTCTGTTACTGGTTCCTCACCAAAATGATGTTCATGAACATGTATTGGCTTATCGATACCCTCCAATTGGTCAGCATGAAATGTCACTGTGTCAGCACTCATATCTTCTTCTGCAATCCTCTGAGCTTTATTATTTTTTGAATCATTACCTGGTTTGAAAAGAGAAACCTCATATTCAATTCTCTTTGCTGCAAAATGTGCTTCCTTTTGATGCATCTCTGCTTCTTTCAACACTTTCCGTTGAATATCAAGAGCACGTTTATATTCGATAGAGTCCACACTATAGGTCTTTGTCAAATCAATTTGACTTGGTGCACCATTGGCGCGACCTCCGCCACCTGCATCACATACATTACTTTCATTGGCTGCTTTTTTTGCTTGTGCATTAGGAGATATACCCATAGAAATTGTAGGTATGTCCCCAATCATATCTTGTGGTATTAAAACATTTCCGATTCTTGGATTCCTCGAAGGAAGTTGTTGTGGGGGATCATCTGTAAATTTGTTCACGCTGAATGCTACGCGTTTCAATGAGACTGGTTCTAATTGTGATATTCCCAGATTTTGATGAGAATGTTGTTGCAAGTTTGTGGATGACGATGTTGCCGATGACGATTGCGTAGATGATGGTAATGCTGAAGAAGGTGATTGTGAACCGTCCCTTATAGTAGGTGAAATAATATCTGAGACAACTCTATGCTGTGGTTTTGCTTGTGATGTGTTTATAGATGATAAATTCTTTATAGGGGCCGATGCTCCTACAACTGCCTGTTTCTTACCAAATAACGATCCGAATAAAGATTTTTTCATAGAATCTGACCGCACTGGACTCTTCGATGTACTCGAAGATGTTGTATTGGTTGCTGAAGATGTAGGTTTCGCTAAGAATCCTGCTTTCACACCTGAACTGTTATTCAAGGATTTTGATCTTGAAGACTTCTTATTTGGTTTAGAATCTTCTGTATCTGTACTAGTCGAATCCTGTAATGTTGCAGAAACAACTCTAGTCAGTGGACTTCCCCCCACAGAGGATCCGCTTTTTTGAGGTATACTACTGATAGGAGTTAGTAAAGGCAACCTTTCAATGGTTGCTCCCCTATGTTCATCTCCATGGGTCGAAACCTGTGGTTCTTGTTTTGATAACTGTGCATTAGAAACAGACGTAGATCTTCTTCTTCCAGTATTGTTATTATTTCCAACATTATTACCATTGCTATCATTAGCTGTCAGGAGATCTACCTTTGAGCTTTTCTTTTTGGTTCTATGTTTGCCCTTGTATAACCAATCACAAGAGACATCTATATCATTAGTGTTAACAATCATTGCACTCATTTCGCAAGGAAATCACATATAATACCTTGTATAACTACTGGCAGTTCTTCGATTACACTTGTTGAACAAGGACTACATATAATTTTATCTTAATCTTTTTCTATTTCTGTTCTCTTTCTATATATATGAATAGTGACAACTTCAATTATTAGCTCAATCCAATTGCCCCTCATTACTATTCCGTTATTATTCAATTTTTACTTTTAAGAAAACCCCGTAGAGGTACAAGAAAATTTTTCAGAGAAAAGAAAAGAAACAAGAAATGAGTTTTCTAGGCCGATTAGGTCATCACCATCACCACTATGAATTGATGAAAGAGCGAAAAATATGCATAAAGCAACGTCAATTTTCTTGAGGGATCGAAGCACGTTATCATATATCTGCAGTTGTTGTTAGGCAATGTACACTCAGTAGGTGGTTTCTTGCTACGTACTCTCACTACCTCCGTTGCTGACAAACTCGTAATCTGTTGATTTAGTTTCATTGCAAAATAATAATAATAATAATAAATATACACATCGATACATAAGACTTGAAGATTGCTTCACCTTATTTAGAAGCGTTTTTCTTCTTCAATTAGCAGCTCTCATCTCTTTAAAGAAATCAGTGATCGTACTGAAGACGATTAACAAGATACCACCACCAGGTCCTAATCTAGCAATCTTTGGAACGAATCCTTTGTATAAGGCTCTAAAACCTTCCTCTTGGTAGATCTTTAATACCGATGGGACCGCCCAATTATATTTCTTCAGTATGGTTCCATCTTCCAACACAGTAATGTTACCATTACTTTGAACACGAGATTTCACCACATCGAAAGGTGTATTCAATACACAACCCATAGTACCACCAATAGTACCTGCAATCAAATCATTACGAATCTTCTCGTTATTGTTCTGTACAGGTGGTAACGAGTTACGCACTTGGAAGATGATCCCGAAGTAACCGGCATTCCAGAATGCGTGTCTCCACACAGTAGATTCTAAACCTTGATATATCCCTAATAAACCGTCCTTACGAATAATATCCTTCAAAACTCCAACAGGAGAGTCAAATTTACAAGTAGCATCTTGCATTTGAACTTTGACTAATTCAAAGGGGACGATCACCGAGGCCTCTACAGCACCGGCGGATGCACCACTAATGATAGCGACAGTTTGTTTACGTTCATTCCCTAGTAAATCGGTGTAGATAGTCTTGAATTTCTCGTTAAATGCAAATTTGGTGGCACGCTTAGGGGCCTCCATCAAGAATGGTGAGGAGATACCTTTATATAATTGCTTGAACCCTTCACGTTTCACAATACGGGAGACACAGTCCACCAACCCTTTATACTTTTCCTCGGCAGATACAGTACTAGATTGCAATTGCATTCTAGTCTTGACAACATCCAATGGATACATCACTGCCAATTCTGAAATACCAGCAATCGCACCTGCGACAAACTGGTATCCAAACGGTAGGGGTTCCTCTCTCTTTACTGGAATCACAGCTGCTGCTGCTGGAGTAGACATTATTCAAAAATAAAATAAAACGTATGTATATAACAGGTAATCTCCGAACTCAAGGACAGATCTCACTTCCTTCCTCTCTATCTGCTAGTATGATTCGTAAAACACGTTACTGTATCATTATAATTCTTATTGTTGTTGTACATACATATATATATATATATATATATATATATGATTGAATGAAATTTGTTTACAGTTCCCTCTGCCCATCACCAATTCGGTCGCATAATTTCACATTCCCCCATCGGGCCGTGCACAGAAAACGAAATAGTTTGACAATATCTGAAATTCTTTGGGATCGACCAATGAGGATGCCGGTATCGCACCATTTGTTGAATATTGCGTGACTCACTATTGGCATTGCCTTAGGAGCACACCGAAGAGGCGAGCTTATCAGTTTGTCTACCTGTCTAATACGTGGTGATGGTGATGATGCCATTTATTTTTTTTTGTCCTTCAACTGTCCCTTGAGACAGGTATGAAATTACCAACTATGCAGATCGGAATGTTGTATCGATCTCTACGTATCGTGAAACTGAAACAACAATTGTGATGTTGTCTATTGGAATCTCGAGAGATGAGAGTACAACTAGTCAGTACTGCTTTTTGACCCTTATCAAAAGCAATCGATCCATATTTCTCCCAGAAATTGACAGCACTATGTTCCCCCATTAACTCATAAATGGCCAATTTCCCATCACGTAGATCATCCACTGTGACACCAACCAACATTGCAAACTCCTTGTTAGCTCTGTATATCTCCCCCGTGCGTCGCCATAGACATGCAGGCATACTCATTGACGTAAAGACTCTATCGTAACTTAGTAACATTCTTTCGAAACCTTCTTCTACTAGTACTAAATCAACATCCTTTAAAGATTTTGCAATACTACGAAATGCCGGACGAATTGAGCCCAATGGATAGAGGATTCGTCTTTGGGACTCCTCAGACATATTTTTCTTCATATATTCTTGTAACCTTGTATAGCCTGCTGCATAGTTGTATGGTTTTAATAAACCTGCTTTTAATTTAGCATTAATCACCGATTTCAATTTCTCTTCAGGAGTGATCTCTGTATTTGGATCTGCTGCTGTCAAGAAAAATTGTTCCTTAGCTGTAGGTTTTACAAATGTAGTTTGTAATGGTGGACGTTGTAACATCGGTGGACGTGTCATTAAAGGTTGATCTTGTTCATTTGACAATTGTCTAACGGTACGTTCGTTGTCATCATCATCATTATTTGGCAATTGTTGTGATATGGATGGTGGTATATTAGAATATTGATTTGGTGATATAGGTAATGTAGAATCATTGCCTGACATAAGCATCAAGGGCGGACTTGCACCCTCCGATTGGAATTGTTGTTGCTGTGTTAAAGGTTGATATGGAACCTCTGTTATAGAGGTGCCAACAGTACCACTAGTTACTAGAGGTTCTGATGGTAATTGTAAAGGTTCTTCCAACATCGAAAGGAACTCATTCAAAGAACTAAACTCAGATCCCATATTTTCAGAAACGAACGATTGAGGCCCCAGTAAGTTTGTAATATTAGAACTGGGTAATATATCATTCGTACCTATAGCATTAGCTGTTGTAGTTGTGGTTTGCTTTGTTGTTGCTGTTGTTGTTGAAGATGTAGCATCTGAATCAACTGTATCTGAACATAAATGTGCTATATTACGTTTGATACAACGTGCACATGGTCTCTGATCATCACAATTCACATGTGATCTACGACAGAATACACATGACCGTCTCATTACTCTCTTCTTCTTGATACGTGTGTCTGACATACTCGTTATTCTTTCACGTCACTTTATTATTTTACTGTCCCTTTATCGAGTTTTTATCTCATTAATATAGTCGAATCTCAAAATAATAATAGAACTAATATATACATCTATATAATAACTAATTCATTACTATAGCTATCTTTTGATTACCAAGAAATTACAAATCAACAACTTTTTATCTTTGTCCCTGTATCTGGCTCTCTATCAACACAGCCGACACTTGACACATTCAACGACGTCTCAACTGGTAAAATTGATTATCATCAATCATCATCATCGCCTGTCTTTGTCTCTTAGTCTATTATTCACTGCTTATGGAATTGACGGAGATTATTTCCGCATTGAAAATTAAAAGCGGTGAAAATAGGTCTCGAGGCAATAGGAATAAGTATAATAATAACAACTATATTAGAAAGAAGGATTAAACCATACTTTGTTGACGAGACAAAAAAAGGCAAATAAGAAGAGTGATAAAGGGTTGTTAATTTGTTATAATACATCATATATTTAAACTTTCCGTTTGCAATACATCGCACAGTTATAAGAATCCGTTAATTTACTATTTTGAAGAATATATTCACCCCCTTAAAAATTTATTATAAAGAAACGATGTTTCATAGCGTACGAACATCGATGTACAGGTGTAGTAGTGCTTCTATGTTATTAAGAGTCACTGCTAGACAGGTGGTCATTAGACCAAACGTATTGATAGGATGTAGTCGTTTGTACTCATCAAAACAATCAGGTACCCCCAACAGTACGTCAACAAAAACTAAGCAACCCACTATAGATTTTTCAAAACTCTCTAGGGAAGAGATTCGTAAATTACATGAATTAAAGACAGCCGAAAGACTAAAGACTAAGAATAGATCAATTGCATTATATTTTTCAAGTATTGCTGTTGTGTTTTTAGGATTAGCATATGCCGCTGTTCCATTATATAGAGCCATTTGTGCACGTACAGGGTTTGGTGGTATTCCGATTACAGATAGAAGGAAATTCACAGATGATAAACTAGTTCCTGTAGATATAGACAAGAGATTGAGAGTTTCTTTTACAAGTGAAGTGTCTCAGATTTTACCTTGGAAATTTGTACCACAACAACGTGAAGTGTACGTATTACCTGGTGAAACAGCATTGGCATTTTACAAAGCTAAGAATAATAGTGATAAAGATATCATTGGGATGGCTACATATAGTATTACTCCCGGTGATGCAGCCCAATATTTTAATAAGATTCAATGTTTCTGTTTTGAAGAACAAAAATTAGCAGCTGGTGAAGAGGTCGATATGCCTGTATTTTTCTTTATCGATCCTGAGTTTGCTACGGATCCTTCCATGAGAAATATAGATGATATTGTACTACATTATACATTCTTTAGAGCTCATTATGGTGACGGATCTGCTGTCAGTGAAGCTGCCTCTAAAGGTGAAGCCATTTCACCAGAGGAACAACAAAAGATGTTAGCTAACGCCACCATCCTAAGTCCTAACGACATTAAAGACGAATAATAGTGACTACTACCATACTTTCCGTGTATATAAAAAATATATATATATATTTTAAAATTGAAATCCCCATTCCCCCATTACTTTCAACCATTATATAATGCTCATTGATTAAGTAAGAGAGCAAATAAAGAAAATTGGAAAAACATTAAGTTAAATGATTTGGGACTGCTAATTGTGGATGTACGAATGGAAATGTACATCCTAACACCCATAAATATTTTGAAACAAAAAAATTGAAAAAAATTTATTTTTTTGAAAATTGTCTCTTTTTTTGTCAGAAGAAGACGCGCAGCGGGTTTTTACTCAATTTTATTTTTTTTCGGTTTCTGAAATTCTTTTTTTCCACAAAATTTGAATCTTTCTCTCTTAATCGAGGGAGAGAGATGAGATGCCACTCAACAGTTAGTAGGTTCTGCCAATTACTGAAACTAAATGAGAATATCATTAATCAATCAAGCGATGCAACAACAAGAATATATTCCAATATATATATTTCATGATAATCATCGCTTACTATATATATACATAACTTAAACATATTTATAATAGTATTCGATTAATTGTTTTATTATTAAAATTATACTCCTCCATCAACAAGTATAACCAAACTTAACGTAATTAAAAATGGCTTTCACTCCAGTTAAGAACTCTGCTTACTGTTCTCGTTTCCAAACTCCTTTCAGAAGAAGAAGAGAAGGTAAGACCGATTACTACCAAAGAAAGAGACTTGTCGCTCAACACAAGGCCAAGTACAACTCTCCAAAGTACAGATTAGTTGTTAGATTCACCAACAAGGATATCATCTGTCAAATTGTCTCCTCTACCATCACTGGTGACATTGTTCTAGCTGCTGCTTACTCTCACGAACTACCAAGATACGGTATTACCCACGGTTTAACCAACTGGTCTGCCGCTTACGCTACTGGTTTGTTGATCGCTAGAAGAGCTCTACAAAAGCTAGGTCTAGACGAAACCTACAAGGGTGTTGAAGAAGTTGAAGGTGAATACGAATTGACCGAAGCTGTCGAAGATGGTCCACGTCCATTCAAGGTCTTCCTAGATATTGGTCTACAAAGAACCACCACTGGTGCCAGAATCTTCGGTGCTCTAAAGGGTGCTTCTGACGGTGGTCTATACGTTCCTCACTCTGAAAACAGATTCCCAGGTTTCGATTTCGAATCTGAAGAATTAGATGCTGATTTGCTAAGAAACTACATCTTCGGTGGTCACGTTTCTGAATACATGGAAGAATTAGCTGATGATGATGAAGAAAGATTCCAAGAATTATTCAAGGGTTACGTTGCTGACGATATTGAAGCTGATGCCATGGAAGACATCTACCAATCTGCTCACGAAGCTATCAGAGCTGATCCATCCTTCAAGGCTACTGAAAAGAAGTTCACCAAGGAACAATACGCTGCTGAATCTAAGAAGTTCAGACAAGTTAAGTTGACCAGAGAAGAAAGACAAGCTCGTGTTGCTGCCAAGATTGCTGCTCTTACTTCTCAACAATAAATTATCGGTTAGATCGTTTTTATCCCAAGTATGTTGTTACTATAAGGGGTATCTTCTTTTCTCTTTTACAAATAAATTAATATATACATATATAATCATTGTTATGTCTACTTTTTATAAGATAATAATAACCAATAATTAATTACTTTCCAGATTCTTATTAAAATTATATAATTTTACTAGGGGTGATTCAAGTTTAAGAAAAGGCTTCCGCCAAGTTAATGTAATTCATTGAATGCCATTTTAGGTAAATTTATTGGTTTAGGTTTCTATGTTCAACATTTGTTACACTACGTATACTGCGCCAAGCGAATATTAATACCGTTGTAAAAATAAACCTCAAGCAAAAAAAAAATGTCATAATACATGTAAAAACAATAGACATATGAAAATTTAACTATATTTATTAAAGTTTTGTGCAAGACATAAGTATCGTAGGAACAATAAAGACAACACTAGCTTGTTAAGCATTACTTTCTTTGTTATAATTATCAATATTTTTTTTAGTTCCCTTTTGCATCAAAAATAGCTAAATATAAATAGCAAATGGTGCTGTAATTTCACGAAACTTGATAATGGCCTCCGATAAAATACATACACATAAGAGGAAGAATAGTCATCTATTTAACGAACAAAGTACATCTGGTTCTTCGATTCGAACCGATTACGACATCAGTATGGATAATCTAGAAATGGAAAACATGGGCCCGCCCCCAATAGGAAGAACTACATCAATCCCAACTGTTCCATTTGCACCAACTTCCGCAATTGATTTAGAAAATCAGGATCGTACTCTAGGGAATATGGAATCTTCAGAATCATGGGATGATTGGTATTTAACAAGAAAATTTGGGCAAAATAAAAAACTACGGACAACAATATATTCCATCTTTGGAATTATAATTGCATATATTATTGTATTATTAATTATATCACTTTCATCGAACAAAGGTACAGACAGTGGTAATACTTCAAACAGGACAAAATCTAATGGTCAACAAAATGGTGTAAAACGAGATAAATCCTTTGATATTGAGGATGTCATGAAAGGTAAGTTTTTGATAGATAAAAACAACTTCCATTTTATAGACCCACCTTATAGATTTGATAGTCATGATATGGATCCTGGCCTTTATATGACTACAATAACAAATGACGATGGAACTAGATTTTTGGCTAAACAATTGTTCGACGAAAAGTTTTTGAAGGATTTAGGCCCTAATAAATTTGAATATCAAGAACATGAATATGTGGTGGATACAATTAAAGTAAATTACGCATTAGATAAGTTGATATTTGCTACAGACAAAGTTGGTGAGTTTAGACACTCCTCAAGTGCAAACTATTGGATAAAGGATGTTGCTAAGGGAACAGTTAGACCAATATCTCCATATTTTGATTCGGAACAACCGGTACGTCTATCATATGTTTACTTCTCTCCAGGATATAACTTCATTTATTTTGTTATGGATAATAATCTCTACTTTCAAGATATAAATGCCGAACATGCCCCTGTAAAAGTTACATCTGATGGGAGCCAAAACATCAGAAACGCCAAGACTGACTGGGTATACGAGGAAGAAGTCCTAGCAGATGATAGAGCAATATGGTGGGCACCAGATGACTCCAAATTTATATTTGCTAAGTTCAACGATACAAATGTTGACACTTATACATTCCCAAGATATACTACCGACCAACAATATCCTCCGTTAAGTGAGATCAAATATCCAACTCCAAGTCGAGCCAACCCAACTGTCGAACTTTTCTTTTATAACATTGGTGGTAACATGATATATAATGTTAACATGGACCAAAAAAACATGAAAGAAATTATTTTATATGATGCAGAATGGATAGGACCTGAAAACTTCCTGTTTAAGATAACAGATAGATTTTCAAAAGAGTTATTCGTCAAAGTATTTAATACCGACAAGGTTGAACTTTTAAATACTAGAAGTTACAACACAGGGGAATTTAAAGGATGGGTAGAAAAGACAAAAAAAGTATTTGTCATCCCACCAAGTGAAAAAGCTAAAAGAATTGATTATGGTTATATCGATGTACACCAGGATGATGAAGGATACAACCATATGTTTTATTATAACTCACCATCTGCAACCAAAGGCCAGCAATTAACGAAAGGTGAATGGGAGATCACAGGTTCTGGTGTCGTTGGTTATGAACATGAGACAGATACAATTTATTTTACAGCAAACCATTACCATCCTATGTCTCAGAATATGTTTGCCGTTAGGTTGGAAGGGGATCCTATTAACGAGTTAGTTACTCTTCAAGATCCATCTATGAAGCACACATTCTATGACTATGAAATAAGTTCCAGTTCAAGATATGCTGTAATGGAATATCTTGGTCCATCTTTACCATTTTATGCAGCTGGTACCCTAACAAATTTATTATCCTTAGAGGCAGCTCAAAGTAACGATGTCTTAGTGTTATCCAACAAGGTGCATAGAGATAATATTGAGGCCAAGTACAATTTACCAATTACAAGTTTTAAAAGTATGATCTTGGATGATGGCACGTCAGTGAACTATATTGAAATCAAACCAGCTAATATGGATGTAGAAAGAAAACATCCTCTTCTAATTAACGTGTACGGAGGACCTGGTTCACAAACCTTCACAGCAAAATCGGGGATTTCATTAGAACAGGCAGTTGTTTCAGGTTTGGATGCAATTGTCCTACAAATTGAACCAAGAGGTACTGGTGGTAAAGGTTGGAAATTTAGATCCTGGGCGTCTGAAGCGCTGGGTTATTGGGAACCTCGTGATATAACAGAGGTCACGAAGAAATTTATTCATGAAAATGGCCCCCATATTGACATGGATAAAGTAGCCATCTGGGGTTGGTCTTATGGTGGATTTTCAACCCTCAAAACAATAGAATTTGACAAAGGGGAGACTATTAAATATGCAATTGCTGTTGCACCGGTTACTAGTTGGCTCTATTACGACTCAATATATACGGAGAGGTATATGGGTGATGTTGGTACGAATATCGACAAGTATATCGAAATATCAAGGGTCAATGATATAAGTGGATTTGGAAATATGAAACGGTTCATGTTACTACATGGAACAGCAGACGATAATGTTCATATCCAAAACACTTTTAAATTTGCAGATAGATTAAATATAGCTGGTATTAGAAACTACGATATGCATATATTCCCCGATTCTGATCATTCCATAAGGTATCACAATGCTCAGAATATTATATACAAAAAGTTATATTACTGGATTGAAGAAGCATTTAGTGGGTTACTGGAGAATATAAATCATTAATAGATTTATTATCTAGAGAATCTCTTTTGTGCTCTGGAATTTCTGTTTTTTTTCAATTTTTTTTACTAATCATTATATGAAAAAAACAACAAAAAAATATTGCATTCCAAAATAAAAAATAACACATAAACGAGGACAAGTTCATTCTCATATACACCATTTTTCACAACTCCCTTAACATTTTGTTATCCTACTGTGTTTTTGCTTTGAAATTGGTTACTCGTTGTCGTTTTACATTTTTTTTTTCCCAATTTTTTTTTATTATTTTGTGTCACAGTATTAGAAATGGTATATATAAAAGACAAAATAAATTATTGAAAACATAAGAACTAATTATTTTCCTTTTATCTTTAAGAGGTTCTTTCTCTTCTTCTTTTTTTTTTTATCCTTTTTATAAGTTTTAATTACTTATATACTAGGGTATAAACAATTAGAGAACTTTTTAAGTCATATTATAAGGTTTACTACTACAAGTTTCAAATTAATTTTTTTTATTACAGGTTTAGAGATGTGGAAACAGCTAACAATTGCTTTAGCAGCAAGTACTTCCGTCATTAATGCTGAAAAGTTTAATGTCGTTTTATCAACTGAGGACGTCGGAGGTGACTCTGCGGGTTCTTCCAATGATAAGCCAATTACTGTCCATCTAGATAAAAACAACATGTCTCCAGAACTAATTCAAAAACTTGAAAGATCCTCTAATATCGTGTTTGCTGGTTTGGATGAATTACCTGAATTTGTTAATCAAAAAGACTACTCTGCAATCATCAAGAAGATTTACGAGAGTGGTAAGAATGTATCCCCAAAGAAGGATTACAAGGATGAAGATTCCGACAGCGAATATAATGAAAGTGAAAGTGACGACGAATATAAAAGTGATGATGGATATAAAAGTGATGAAAGTGACAAAAGTGATGAAAGTGATGATGATGATGATGAAAAGGAACATTTATCTAAGAAGCAAAAATTAAAGAGAAAGTTAGGTATGGGGAAGAAAAAGAGAAACAACAAAAAGAAGCATTCAGACGATAAAGAAAAGAAAGATGATAACAAGAAAGGTAAAAAGGGTCACAAATGTAAGCAATTAACTAAAGATGGTACCACCAGTAATGATGATGCATGTGTGTCTACTAATGAAGATGATGACTACGAATATATCCCTACTCCATTTGGAAAATATTGGTCCGGTGATGACGGTAAAGATGATGAATATGACTATGATTATGATGACAAAGAAAGGGAAGACCATAGAAAGAATGAAGATGAGAATCATGAAGATAGTGAAAAGGAGGAAGAGTATGATGATCATAAGAAAGAAGACGAAGATAACGAGACAGATGATGACGAGAAAGACGACGATCATAGTTGTTCCAAGAAACCAAAAGGGAAAAAATGTAAAGAAAAAAAAACGAAAACTTCACGCTCCCTAGAACCTACAAGTACATCCAGTGTTACTACTAAATCTTCACGCTCCCTAGAACCTACAAGTACATCCCATGTTACTACCGAATCTTCACGCTCACTAGAACCAGCAAGTACATCTCGTGTTACTACTGAATCAACTAAGTCACCTACCACTGCTGTTAGTAGTCGTTCCGAAGCAGGCTCTGAATCAACTACTGTTCTAACTACTGTTTTAACTAGTAAAGGTGTTACCACTGTTACGTCTCTTACAACATCCTCCAAAGCATCTGCATTAGCTGTCTCTGGTTCTTCTTCTGTTAAGCCCGAGAATAGAGTGTCTTCGAAAATTTCGGCTTCTAATCAAACGAGATCTGTTGTCCTATCTTCAAAATCAAATCAAGCTTCAGGCACAGCCGCAATTCTAGGAGGGGTCAATATCAGTAAAACTAACTTGAATGGAACTATAGGCGAGTTTGAGGCTAAAGCTAACCATTTAGGTACTATCGGTGGACCAGCAATTGCCTTATCTTTATCTGCAATTTTTGTTCTTGTCTCATTTTAATGTGTGTGACTTAAATAAAGGTTGAGAATTGCACAATAGTATATAAAAAAGTATAGATAAAATTCGTAAGAAATATATAGCACGAACTTTGCTTAACAATTCTAGACATAACAATAAAATAAATCGAAAATTTACGAAAAATAATTTGAATTATACAATTATTAAAAAGTTGTAGCTTTAGTGTGTTCTTACAAAAGTCCTTTAAGTCTTCAAACTTAAGCAAAATAGATTATTGTTTATGGCGGCGAGGGTAATCATCACGGTTTTTTCTGCGGTGTTGGAATTGGAATTTATTAAAACTTCGCGAGCTTTCTGAGCAATAGTTATATATCAAAATTAATGAGAGACTACACAGTAACTAGCTAAAATAAATTCATTTTGCTATCGATATTTTGTTAGTGGTACAGTGTACTGAATAATTGTTATTATTGAATACCGTAAATTGAACATTGAGCAATAGAACTAAAATACTCCATCTGATATGGTCGCTGTATGTTGAAGGTTTTTAATTATGGAAGGGGGTGAGACTTTTTATTTGTAATTAACCACAAATATCAGAAAAATTGTAATTTATGCTCTCTACTCCTATTTTTAATTGAAATTTTAGCCATTTGTTACTAACAATTTGCTCATGTAATAATAAATTATTTACATGCGATTTATATGTATATAAATAGAGTGTTAAGAGAACTATCCGTGTAAAGACAAGTCAACACATCCTTCCAGATGTTCCTCCTGTTGAAAATTTCCCTGTTCGTCAATGGTCTATAGAAATTGTACTATTAGATGAAAATGGAAATGAAGTACCAGCAACCATCTTTGAAAAGGTGATATACCATTTACATCCAACTTTTGCTAATCCTAATAGAACGGTAACTGAAATCCCATTTAGAATTGAAGAACAAGGTTGGGGTGGATTTCCTATGGATATTAGCGTATTTTTCTTAGAGAAGGCAGGTGAAAGAAAAGTTCCACATGATTTAAATTTCCTCAATGACTCCTACGAAACAGATCATGTTGTACAAGTTCCATTAAATAAACCATTACTACTTGCTGAATTAGAGAAAAGTGGTAGTGTTGAAGAAAATCCATCTACAAGTGCGAAGAGAAAAACATCCGTTACAGGTGCTGTTGAACCTAAACCTAAAAAGGCCAAAACAGCAACAGTATCCACAATGAGAGGTAATGTGGATCTCGAGAAACTTGCTCTTGGGTTAACAAAATTGAATGAGGATGATTTGGTTGGTGTGGTTCAAATGATAAGTGATAATAATACACCAGAAATGAATGTAACAAATAATGCTGATGAAGGTGAATTTATCGTGGATTTATATAGTTTACCCGATGGTTTACTAAAGAGTTTATCAGATTATGTAAAGAAAAATACTGTATAAATATATTACACTTATGAAATGTATAACCTAATAATTTATTTGACCATTTTATATAAAGTTTTTAATTGTAAAATAAAATAAGTAAGAATAGAGAAATAAAACAACATTACTTACCATTGTTATATTATATATTAATACATTTAAAATAAAGACACAAAAGAAAGTGAAATTTCTAGTTAGAAATAAAAGAAATGGAGTAAACATAAAAATCAAACAAAACTGAAAAATTATTTCATGACTCAGTATTTTAATATTTGATTGTTACATATATCACATACTGCTTTCCAAATTTGGGTCAAACGATTCGGTATCATCATTGCCATTACCGAATAACCCATTAGCCTGGCTAGCTTTTTGAGTTTCTTCACCGTTATTATTATGATCATCATCATCATCTTGCGTTAATTGGGTATCCAAAGAAACACCGACATCATTTGTTTCAGAATCTTCTTGAGGTGCAACTGCAGTATCACCATCAGTTGAAGCAGAAGAAGCAGAAGGTTGAGGTTCTGAAGTAGAATCTGAAGTCTTTGAAGTTTTCGTTTTTTTGGTCCTTGGAATCTTTGACAAATTACCAGTAACTTTGGTTAAATATTCTGGAAGTGGTTTACCGCTTTTCAAATAATGTAATTTCCAATTTCTTGCCTTATCCTTCAATTGAACTTGAGTTCTATTTTTCAAATCTTCAGAAATTTTACCACCTGGACCATGTAGATCCAAAATCTTTGACCAAGATGGACCAACATCTAATAAACCTTCTTTTAAAGCATCATTTTCTCTTTGAGACCAAGTTCTCTTTGGTTTCAATTTTTTAATACCACTAGTAGCTGAGGCAGCAATAGCAGCATTAACTAAATTCTGAGTCATTTTCTTAACATTATCATTTATATTTTGAGTTGTACTACTAAAAGATGCCATAGATGATGCAAAATCAGTAGCAGAACGACTTGGACCCGAATTAATTTCTTCATCAAGATGTAGACTCATTTCATCATTACTATTTTGTGTAGTAGTATTGTCACCATCCCTTTCAGTACTATCTGGAGCGGTAGCACCACTTGAATATAATACTTGATTATCAAATTCATTTTTATCAAATGCATACAATGGAGATTTTCCACGACCTTTTCTACCCCAAATAATAAGACCCATGTTTCTATTACAATAATCAAGAATTTCTTTAATAAAATGATTCCAATCATGAGATTCCATTAAATCATCGAATTTAGTAAATTTTGATAAATTTTCCTTACGACGTTCACATCTTTCGATAAAGTCTTCTTCTGATGGTGTCATTGTATCATTTTCATTAACTTCGTTTGAACCAGTTCTTCTTGAAATTAATTGATTGGCTAAATTACTTGGGAAGATTTCTTGTAATAATTCTAATTTTTTATCATCTGGAATATCATTTGAATCACCTTTACAATCTCTAAGACCTGCAATAAATGCTTGAGTCTTTAAATCTAAGTATAATATAGCTTGAGATTTTAAAAATTTTCCAATTTGATCAGTTGAATCAGTACCTGTAAACATAGTATTTGGACAAAATATATCTAAGAAGGATGATTGTAATAATTCAAATCCATAAGAGAAACAACCTAAAGTTGTTAAAATAAATGTCAACAAATTAGCTTTACGTATAGCTGTAATAATATAAGCTTCATGACCTTTTAATAAGGAAGGTGGAGGAGAATTTGGAAACCAAAGACCTGGTGCAACATCGTGAACTTGCAATAAAGGTGATCTAGTATTATAAATTAAACGAACTTGTCTAAATAATTTAAATAGAGTTTGGAAAATTTCTGTCTCACCTGAACTTAAATAAGTACCATGTTCAGTATATAAAGCAATAACTTGTGGTGAATTAGAATTGAAGATCAAAAATCTTAATAATTGAGTAGATATATTATCTAATAAACATAAGGAAGAAATAGTTAATTTTGTTCTAATTGGTAAATTTTGAACAATACCATTAAATCTATTTAGATTTTCAGAATCAACTTCAGTTTCAACAGTGGACATAATTAATAACTGTTAATATTGGTAATATAAATTATTTCTTTATTTAATGTCACTATCTTGTATCTGTCAAAGGGTTTGGATAGGGTTTACCAAAAAGAAAAATAAAAAAAAGGAAAAGTTAGGTTTAAAAAGTGTTTACTAATGCCCTTGATTAGACCTAAATTTGATTTCTTAAATATTAAAAGAGTATAAAATGATTAAACACCCCACTTTCTAATATTTTGTAAATGTATATGAAACGATCAAATAGACACACTAAAAGACAATACTCTAATCTATAAAAAATATTTATCCTTTGGTCAAAAGATCAGTTTTATCTTTAGTGAGTATAGGTCTAGGTCTTGCAAAATTAGGACGTAAACCTCTTTTTTCTTAGGTCTTTTTTTGAAAAAATGAAAAAAAAAAAACATAATTTCTTTCCTTTTTACCGCATCTTTTAAATTTATTACCCTCATTTCGTTGATTTAAAAGGTAAAACGGTCATTCTTTATTGTGCTAGTGACACTAAACATGGGATGATAAAGTGTCGATATTCGTGATATATAAGTATGTATATTAGTATTAGAGACATTAACAATTTATGGAATGAGAGGCGACACTGCCTGGTGTAGCTGTGATACAAATATATGATTACTGATACAAGTAGTTTCACCATGTAATGCATATTTCGATACGACAGTAATTTACATAAAATACAGCTCTCAAAAACGTATGCATCTCCCCGGTTTATAATAAGTATTGATTGGCCATGAATAGTCAATTGTTGTCAATTTAAAAATGTAATTATATAGTTAAATATGGGGGTCACTTAGCACGAGGTGCAAATTTATAATTTAATTTTAAATTCCGGGTAATATTTACTGAATTAGCAAATCTAGACGCGACGCGAAATGCTATTTACTTATTTTGATTAGTTTAAATAAATATAATATTACAATACACCTACTTCATATATAGATAGATATATACAGTTGTCTAGATTTAATCATGTATACACATTAATAAAAAGTTACAATGGTAACATTTCTATAATACATGTATTCATGAATACCTTGAGTTGGTATAAAAAAAAAGAAGTTAATAGTAAACTAAAAACGTGACAAACCAGTAGAAAATAATAATAAAAATAATAATAATAATAAGACAAATAC
Source organism: Maudiozyma serrabonitensis (assembly GCA_030571355.1). Taxonomy (NCBI): domain Eukaryota; kingdom Fungi; phylum Ascomycota; class Saccharomycetes; order Saccharomycetales; family Saccharomycetaceae; genus Maudiozyma; species Maudiozyma serrabonitensis. The sequence continues at coordinate 26,450 of JAJLXS010000005.1, read as the reverse complement.
GATGAAAGAACCGTTACATACCGTTATACACATACAATTATTTTCTATTTTTTTCTTTTTTTTTTATATTTTTTGCTTGAATATAATTAAACATACGCTTATCCCCTCTCTTTGGAAAGAAAATAATAAATAATACTAAAAAAAAATATAATGAAATAAAACATTAGAAATAATTAACAACTTTTTCTTTTCTTCTTATTTTTGGATGTGTATACTTGTATGTATTATTAATAACATGTTGAATAGTAGAAAGGAAATAATAAAAAAAAAGAGTTAAAAAAGGGTACACACACAAAAAAAAACCAAATGATACCTTTGTGTATTAGTAGTTATAACCAAATAGTAGTAAACAGGGAGAAAATGAATAAAATAAAAAAACAGATACAACTTAACAGGAAAAAATTAAAAATTTCTTAACTTTAAGCACCTACAGCAGTCTTACCTTTCTTCAAAACCTTAATAATACCGGATGGACCCTTTGGTTGAGCTAAATCACCGGATTCAACAGCTTTTCTGATAGCAGCATTAAATAAATGATCGAAATTCTTAACAGTATTTAATTTCTTTGAATATTCATCTCTCATATGCTTCTTAACAGCTAAACGACTTGAACCTTTACCATTATTAATTGACAGTATACTCTTAATAATCATTTCTTTATAAGTTAAAGAACTTGAAGTAGTAGATTTAGCCTTTGGTTTAGTTACAGTAGTCTTAGCTTTTGGTTTAGTAACTTTCTTGGTAGTAGTAGTGGTGGTAGTAGTAGCCTTAGCCTTTGGTTTTGTAACTTTTTTAGCAGTTGGAGTTGGAGTAACAGTCTTTTTAACAATCTTTAAAGTACCAGATGGACCCTTTGGTTGTTCAAAATCACCAGTTTCAACACCTTTCTTAATAGCAGCATTAAAATAATGATCAAAATTAGTAGCACTGCCAACAGAAGGATACTTTTCCTTAATAAATTTTTTTAGAGCTGGACGACTAACACCTTTACGTGATTTTAAAGCTACAGCAGCTTCAGTAATTAATTCCTTGTAACTTTTAGAAGGAGAAGCAGAAGAAGAAGATTTAGTGACTTTCTTGGAGACAGGTTTTGTAGTTTTCTTTGGAGCCATTTTTATATATATGATTGATTGATTGATTGTTTTGTGTTGATATATTTTAAATTTTAAATTAACTTGAAATGAAATTAAAATAGAAAAGATGTATTTAAATATAAGGAACAAACAAGAGAAAGAGAAAACAAATAAAAAAAAAAGTACTAATAAATATAAAACAACAAGCCTTTATTTATTTATGTTAATTTGTTTTTTTCAAAACAACAACAACAACAACACCAAGAAAAAAATCAGGTAAAAAGAAAAAAAATCAACAAACATCAAAAGGAATAAACAAAGAACAAACAGAAGTTCCAGTCCAAGGAGTATAAGATCCAATAAAATGATTATATCGAAAATGTTCTTCCTTTGTGAGTATGATTGTAAATGATTATTCACTTTAAAGGATTCGTCTTGATTATTATTATTATTATTATTATTATTTGTGTATTTTCATTCAGAATTTTAATTTTAATTTTTTTGGTTTTTTCGCGTCTTCTTTTAACAGATTTCTTTTTGCTCCGTAGAAATTACACAGAGAAACAACACAGGAAGAGGAGGGGGAATCACAGTTAAATTTTCAATACTTAGCCATTCTGAGTGGTTCACATTAAATTCTGCGATTTTTTCAGAACAACTCGAGAAAATGTCAGGAGGCGGGGGATATCCCAAAAAAAAGTAAACCCTAGGGTTTATTGTTAGGGTTTGTTAGGGTTTGCGAATTGATTTCCCTTTTTAACATTAGTATACATATATATATCTAAAGTAGTTTCCTTTGATTCTATTCAATTTTTTTATTATTTTATTTTATAGATTTATGTAGTTATGCGACACACTCAGGTGCGTGTTGTTGTTGTATATATGTATGTGACAGAGAGATATCGAGTGCCTTTTTTTGCTTACATGGTGCGGTTGCATACCACTAGCTTCTTTTGGTAACATCAATCATAAATATCTAACAGTCGTTTGTTTATTTTTCAAAAGAGAACATATCTTGAGAAGTAAGTATGGTACAAATGGGAGTAAGGATAAAATTTAGTTCTTGCTTTGGTAGTTATGGTTATACCATATTATGCTTCTTAATCTCTCTTTTCTAGAGGATTGTATCTTAAAAACTTTTCAATAAGATCGACATGAGTAAGAATCATTCTTCTACAACAATATCTTTTTAATCCTAGTTTGGTTAAAGCAGTACCTTCATCTAATTCATCTTCTTGTAACATATTTAAATAACTCTCCCATTTGTCACCAACAACTTTACCACAGGAAAAACATCTAACTGGAACAATCATCTTTCTTCTATTTTCTCTTTTTGGCTGTTTATATTTTGAGTAGTGACTATAATTAAAGAAGAATAAAACACACACTCCTCTTCTATGCACTTGTTAAAAATAATAACTTTTTATGTAATATTAAAGCTCATCGCTTTATCATTATTATTGTATGATTTTAACAAATTTATTTTATTATTTCTTACTAAGTAAAATTTTGAAAAAAAAAAATATTTTTTTTTCTCTTCGCAAAATTTGTTAAAATTTCCAGTGAGGGTAATAATTAGTGGAATATCATTGTCTACGGGAGACCTACCTTTTTATTTCAACAGAAACCCTAATCATTATCGACGGTTGGAAAATTTTTTTTTTTTTTGCTTAAGGTATGTCAAAGTAATGAGATGAGACCCAAAAAATTAAATCGATGAGATGGGCTTTAGGTACAATGAAAATTGTTTTATAGTATGGAGCAGTCCGTATCCTAAGAGTTTATTTTAGTCAGTTTTCATATATATATTTATGGATTCTTATATTATATTCTACTAAGTTACAATACAAAGTTTCTTAAAGATATATATCTAAAAGAACATATAGATAGGTATGACACAAATGTCTAGCATTACTCAGAAGTACCAGTTATCTGTGGTGTCAGGTGGGAGACCTATCTTACCAGGTATCAATAATGGTACATCATGCGAGAAGAATATTTCTATATTGACTCATGATCAACAAGGTTTAATAGTTCCATTTAATAACCAAATTAGAATATATTCTCTCGAGACTAGACAATGTATTAAGACATTAAAATATGCTAATAGTCCCGTTCTATCAACAATTTTTGATAATAAAAAATTGATTCAAAAGATTTATATTATTGGAATTATGTTAGGTGATATTACTGTAAAGGATGAAAATTTAAGACAGAAGGAGAAATTAACTACTATTTTCACAAATTTTGGTCAAGTTATTGTATTAAATTATAAAGGTAAATTAATTGATTCTCCAAAATTATATCAATTAGAATTAGATTCTGAAAAGGATGAAAGTTTATTGAAAGTATTTGATAATGGTAAAGAATTAAAAATTATGACAACTTTATCTAGTAATGGTTCTTTATTTGATTATAAATTATCAAGTTTAAAATTTTCTGAATCTTCTTCTTTGACTGAGACTATCAAATTAACTGAATCAGAAATTTTTACTAATATTGTATTAGCTGCTTGGTCAAAGGATGAGAATGTTTTCACTTTACTTTATAAAGATATTAATGATAATAATCAAAGACATATTCTTGTTCAATCAATTTTCAGTAAATCAATGAAAAAAGATATTGCATTAGAATCAGTTTTACATGTATCTCAAAATACAAAAAATAATCAAAATATTAATTCAAGATTTGTTTCCACTATGGCTATAGATAATTCATCATCTCAATTGGCATTAGGGTTTGCATCAGGTGTTATTAGTATCATAAACTTATCAGATTTACAAAATAGGTTATTTAAATGGCATATTGATTCTGTTTTATCTCTGTGTTTCACAGATGATGGTTCCTACTTATTATCAGGTGGTTGGGAAAAAGTTTTATTATTTTGGCAATTATCTACAAATACTCAACAATTTTTACCACGTTTAAATGGTGTTGTTGTTGATATTCAAAATGAAGGGAAATTTTATACTTTATCTTTACAAATGACAGAAAACCAATCTAGTTCAGATTATGAATTAATTGTATTAAATGCAGCAGATTTAACTTCTAAATTATCAGTAACAGGTCCTTTACCAATATTTAATTCTCCAATAAGAGACACTACACATCCAACTTCAGTAATTAAATCAAATACTCAAATTAATGTCTCCAAGAAGAAACATAAGAGAAAGTTATTAAAATCTGCAAGACAAGATTTTACTACTATTATTGAAATGAATCCTCAAACAAAACAATTATACATCCCACATTTATCTACATTACAAACATTTGATTTTTATAAGAATGAACAAACATGTTTACAATTTTTAACTGATGGTATGAATAATACAATGGGTAAAGTTAGAGAAGAATTAAGTATTCGCGACCCTGAAGTACAAAATATTAAAGTTACTAATGATGGTAATTGGTTAATTAGTTATGAAGTTGATTTCCCACCAGAAGATTTAATGTCATCCAAGGATATCTCTCATATCTTAAAATTCTGGACTCACGATGAAACTGATTCAAATAAATGGGTTTTAAGGACGAAAGTTTTAAATCCACACGGTCGTAGTACTCCAATTACAAACATCAAAGTAGCACCATTATCTGTCGATAACGGTGTTGGTTGTATCACTACAGATAATAATGGCGGTATGAAATATTGGGCATTTGATACAATGGAAAAAAATTGGTGTCTGAAGAAATTATTGATACCTAATTTTACTAACTTCAGTAATTCTGTATCATTAGGTTGGTCAAGAGATGGTAGTTTAATTTTCCATGGGTTTGATGATAAATTACAAATTATTGATTTTGATAATTTCAAAAGAGTAGATTTAAATATTAATGATACTGATAATAATGATTTAACAATGACAGGTGAATTTACTATGGATTCTGAAATTCAAGCCGTCAAGATGATTGGTGAAAAGAATTTAATAATAGCTACTAAGACCAGTCTAAATGTGATAGATTTATTATTAGGAAAGATTATTAATGGATTTGATTTATATCCTTACGTTAATGGTGTGTATAAGAATGGTCATCTAGATAGATTGATCAGTTGTGATGATAAGAGTGAAAAGATGGCTATTGTTATCAATGAACAAGTTAAAGATACTAACGGGAAAAATACCTTAGATTATAAATCACATATTATCATATTCAATTCTGATTTAACACAACAATTGGATACCTTCACACATGATGAATATATTTCGTGGATCAGTTGGAATTATGATACAGATTTCATCTTTGTTGATATTCAGTCAAGATTCGGTATTGTAGGTACTACGGTAAACACAGAGATGGCTGACGAAGCTAACAGAGAAGATATATTGGACGGAATAGCGAATAATAATATCAACAACACCAATAGCATCATTAATAACAACAATTCAAGTATTATCGAACCATCATTTGAACAAACTACATCAACTTCAGACTCATATTTGAATAAATTAAAAGAATTATCACGCAAGAAGACAAATATAAATATAAATGGCGAATCAAAGCTAAATGAACTAAACGGCGATGCTATGGAAATCGAAGAAGAAATTATTAGTGGGAACCGTAAGAGTGATAAAGGTATCAATATGAACAGTTTCACAAACATGTTTGAGAACATTCAAAATGTTCCAATGGAGACACTATTCGATAGTGTCATGAAAGCATTATCATAAGCTATATATGCTTACCTTTGTTGTCATAGGTTATAATATATACATAAATATATCTGTACATTTTTAAAGAGAAAAAAATAAATACGTAATTTCGCATATCAGAAACTTAGTGATTCGTGACAGATAATTTTATTATCCATTCACCAACGAGATTCTATTACATAATAATTGTCATCTAAGATAGTCATTTCTTTGCTAATATCATTAGAAATATATATCTGTGATACAAAAAGTTCTTTTTCTCTTCTTATGCTCATTTATCAAATATTGTTTACATAATAGAGAGAATAGGCTTTTTGTCTCTGCCTACCTTTCTCTCTGTCTCCCTCTCTTTCTGGTGTTCCGTGAGCCTGCCGTCCCGCCTGAGGGTGTCTCTCTGTGTGTTTCCCTGGCTGCTGGGCGTTGTGAGGCGAACGGAACAACTTCTGAAAGGAAGACAAAGAGAGAAAGAGAGAGAGAGGGAGATTACATGAGCAACTAACTTCAAGCAAAGCAAAAAAAAAAATATCAGACAATCTTTAAAGTTAAATTGACTGAGAAAATGTTTGTTTTGTATCTCTAGAGTTAAGAAAGTACCTTTTTTGTATTTAAATTGCTCCTCTCAATATCTAGTGATATATATATATATACATACATATACATACATATACACACAGTTGTATTAAGGCACTTGAAGTTAAGCTAGATTTGAGTTTTTTGCCTCCTGATAAGAATTAATACTTACATTATACTGGTTGATATATTTCGTATTCATAACAAGAACATTTAATATTTAACTGTTCCTTCACATACACATATACAAACAATAATATTAAAATGTCAGAACAAGTAATTACATCCTTTTTGGATACTGACATGTATAAATTGACAATGCATGCAGCAGTCTTTTTAAATTTTCCAGATGCCAAGGTTACTTATAAGTATACTAATAGATCTAGTCAATTATCATTTAATGAGGCTGCCATTGAATGGTTGAAAAATCAACTGAATTTATTAAGTAATATTAGATTCACTACAGATGAAATTGCCTATTTAAAGAAAGAGATTCCATACCTTCCAAAGGCATATATCGATTTCATTAGTAATTCTGATTTTAAATTGAAACCAGATGAACATATTACATTCAATACAGAAGCATTTGAGCAAAATGGTGAAACTAGATACAATATTGATTTACTAATTAGTGGTCTATGGACGGATACTATTCTATACGAAATTCCATTATTAGCATTAGTCTCTGAGGCTTATTTCAAATTCGTCGACACCGATTGGGGTTATGAAAATCAAGTCGAAAATGCTAAACAAAAAGCATTGACTTTAATGGAAAATGGGTTGAAATTTAGTGAATTTGGTACTAGACGTCGTAGATCCTATCATACACAACAATTAGTGCTCCAAGGGATTATGGAAGCTGTCGCTACAAATACAGAGAAATATAATAATATACTTTTAGGTACTTCAAACGTTCTTTTTGCTAAAAATTTTAATATTAAACCTATTGGTACCGTAGCTCATGAATGGATTATGGGTATTGCTGCATTAACTGACGATTATATTAATGCTAATAAGAACGCTATGAAATATTGGGTGGATACATTTGGTTCTGAAAATGCAGGTCTTGCTTTAACTGATACATTTGGTACTGATGATTTCTTGAAGTCATTTTTACCACCATATTCCGATTATTATATTGGTGTTAGACAAGATTCTGGTGACCCAGCTAAATATACTGAAAAGATTGCACATCATTACCATAAAGTCTTAAAGCTACCTAAATTTTCTAAAGTTTTGTGTTATTCGGATTCTTTGAATGTCGACAAAGCTATCACATATGGTAAAGTTGCCAAAGAGAATGGTATGATTGCAACATTCGGTATTGGTACAAATTTCACTAATGATTTCCAATTAAAATCTGACAATAGTATAAAGAGTGAACCATTGAATATTGTTATTAAATTGTTAAATGTCAATGGCAATCATGCAATTAAGATCTCTGACAATTTAGGTAAAAATATGGGTGATCCATCAGTTGTTAAAAGAGTCAAGGAAGAACTTGGTTACGTCGAACGCAAATGGAGTGGTGATAATGAAGCTCATCGTTGGAGCACTTAATGAAACAATACATACAGAAACAAATCAACTACATTATTAATGTATAAGTATATATATATAATTATATATATGGATGAAAATAATACAATAGTCACAATTAGCAGATAACTAAAATATTCTTCTCCCTTTTTGATATAAATACTTGTCTGTCTCAACAAATTAGTCAGTTGATAAAAAACATTTTGTTGGACGAAACAAGGTGAAGACTATCAAAACACTTTTATTAATAATTAGCACTTATAAAACAATTAGTTCATTCTGATGTTTTTAACAAGAGTAGGCTTGTTTCCAAGAAGGTTTAATTGATTGATTTTGTTTTGCAAGTTTCCTATCGCTACCCCCTCTTCCCCTCAGAAATCAACGCACAACAAAGCGAAATTGTAGAAAGAGGGTTCTACCAGTAAGGAAATGAATGAGAAAGAAAGCGAAATTGAGAAAATGTGAAAGATTTTTATGTAGTAACAATAAGGAAAGGAAGTAAATCTTCAATGAACCTTATTGTTTAGAGCAATGGATGGAAAGGGTTCAACTTTTAAGAGATATATCTGTTACTATAGATCTGTTAATTAATAAAGTTGGAATAAACTACAATATTAATCTGGAACAAATTTAAAATTAAAATTTAAACAAGCATTACTATATCTCCTAATATATCTATTATCAGTAAGATGTCTATTTCGAATAGTGCTGCAAGCTTAACTGAGTTGAATGTAATTGATACACTGGAGCATGCCAGTAATCCGCAGCATGCAGGTTCTCAAGTTCAACGTCTGGCAGAAGAACAACTCAAGGAGTGGAGTGTTATTCCAGGGTTCCATTATATCTTACAATCCATTTATTTAGATTTATCAAATTCTTTACAGATTAGATGGTTGGCAGTGATTCAATTCAAGAATGGTGTTGAGAAATACTGGAGATCTACCAGGATTAATGCCATATCAAAAGAAGAAAAGGCATCCATAAGAGGTAGACTATTTGATTTAATCGATGAACAAAATAATCAATTGTGCATACAAAATGCTCAAGCTGCATCGAGAATCGCTAGACTAGATTTCCCAACTGAATGGCCAACGTTATTTGAAAATATCGAACAACTATTAGAAAATGAGCATATTAATAGAGATGATATTAAACTTTTTAATATATTGGTACATGTGAACCAAATTGTAAAAATTCTAGGGACAGCAAGGATCGGAAGATGTAAACCGGCAATGCAAAGTAAGATTCCACTTATTTTCCCTCTCATTGTAAGAATATATTTGCATTCCTTTGACCATTGGACCTCGAGGTATACTCAAAATAATGTAGCAAGAGAATCAGATGAATTAACAAAACTACAAGTTTCTTACCTTGCATTAAAAGTATTAAGAAGAATTGTGTGCGAGGGCTATGAGAGACCACATAAAGATGAATCTGTATGCGAGTTTATTAAATTTACTATATCACATTTTGAACTTTTAATTGGAAATCAAGAAAATCTAGGAAAATTGCATGTATACGAGAAATTCATAAAATGTTATGGTAAATTGTACTACAATACAGTCACTGATTCACCTGCAAATTTCATTTTATTACCATCTTCTACTCAAATTTTAATTGTGTACACCAAGCTCTTATTTGAAAAGGCGCCAGTCGTATACACAGAGAATTCTGATACGACCGGCGATTTTTGGGAACAAACTGTAATTAAAGGTATCCTATTGTTGAAAAAAGTAATCAACTTTGTTTGCAAAAAAAATGTTATAACTTTACGTGCAAGAAGTGATAAGATTAGTGTAGAAGAAGCCATTGAGAAAATTAGCAGAGAATTTTTAAATGAAGATCTAATTAAAAAACTAGTAGACGTTTTGATGAATTGGTATTTGAAATTACGTCCAGCAGAATTAGAGAATTGGTTTATAGATCCAGAGGAATGGATTAATGAGCAGATGATGACAAGTTATGAATATCAGATTCGTCCATGTGCAGAAAATTTCTTTCAGGATCTAATAAATAACTTCTCAGATTTATTAGTGCCATATTTATTATACAAAATTGAGAATGAAGCTGCAACTTTGACTAATTCCTCTGATGATTTCTTAAAGAAAGATGCCATATACGCCAGTTTCCAATTGAGTAGTAACGTCGTCGGAGATAAGGTTGATTTTGATAATTTATTAACTACCGTCTTTTTACCGGAAGCCTCTAATACAAACGTTAATCCTGACCAATTGAAATTAATTAGAAGAAGAGTAGCACTGATTATTAATGAATGGTCCACGGTGAAATGTTCGGAAGCCAGTAAGAGTCTTTGTTACAAATTTTTTGGTGAATTGCTAGTAACTGAAAAGGATAAAGTTGTATTGTTGACTGTAGTTCAAGCTTTAAGAACAATGATTGATGACTGGAATTTTGATAAAGATACTTTTGAACCTTACCTTAATGATATAATTACCGTCCTGTTGAGAGAAATTCTTCCATCAGTATCCTTAACGGAGACAAGATTGTATGTTCTAAACACATTAACTGATATCATTATTCAAACTAAACCACTATTAAATAAAGACTTATTAATCGAAATCATGCAACGTGTCCCTAGTTTATGGGAAGTCTCTACAAATAATGCATCAGAAACAATTTTGTCAAATGCTCTATTGAGGTTACTAAAGCATTTGGTTTCGTCGTTGGGCTCATATTCATACTTGACATGGGAAATATCTATCCCATTGATTAGATATGCATGTGACCCATCGTCTAGTCAATACCAGTTATTAAATGAAGATGGATTTGAATTATGGAGCGCATCATTACAACATTATTCTATAAAAGAGCATAATACTTTCGACCCTGAGTTTATTGAACTATTACCATTTTTAGAGTTTGCAGTCAACGCTAGAACTGAAATTTTACCGACTCTATTGGAAATTGTTAAGAGTTATGCCCTGATTTTAAGCCAATCTGACTTTCTTTCTTCTGATTCTATGCTGAAGATATTTGACGATATGGCTAAATATTTTTTGACATTAAGAGAAGATTCTTTCCAAATTATCTTACAAATTTGGGAATTGTTGATTCTTACAAATGAGTATGACGGGGAGAATCTGTTGTTTACAAAATTTTATGAAACCGGTGTAACAAGGGCAATGTTTGATGCTATTTTCCTTGAAGAATCGTTATCTTCCTATCAATGTGGACAGATATTCCAAATTATTGGTAGATTAGGATATTTAAATCCAGATGCATTGCTTGAATCATTAGCCCAATATCACCGTTCATTACCTACAATGAACGAGAACGCTCACCTTCCATTGAAGAATAAAAAAAGTATTTTCAGTGACAGTTCATTTGAAGTTGTTGTTCAACGATTCCTATCTCAATGGATTATTTGTTATAAAGAAATTTACGACCCTAAATTTAAGAAAATACATATAATGGGTATGTCTAGTTTATTGAGAACCAAAATGATCACCATTATTGGTGATGTGGCATTGATAATGTCCTTATGGATCGATATGATGGAGGAAATAAATGAAAATTCCAATGGTGATTGTGAAAAGTATCACTTGAACGATATTGTAACAGAACAATCGCTTTCATATTATCCTTTGACGAATGAACAATTAAGACAACATGAATTGGAAGAAAGAAATGATTTTGTACATCATATCAGTTTTAAGGATTTTATTTCCCAAATTTTGAAGTTCCTGGAAGAGACTTTAGGTGTCCAAGGCTATAATGAGTTACTAGGTTCCGTTAACCCATCTTTATTGGAAAACTTGCAATTATTCTTATCCGTCAGACCTCAACAATGAAGAAACAAACGTTCTATATACATGGTGACAACTAAACGTTCAAGAAGCTTTCTTGTTGTTGTTATTTTTAATTTCTTGTTTTAAAGACAAGACCTGCATTACGCATATATAGATGTATACTACATCCTATAACATTTTCAATATCAATAATAAAAATAATTAACTTTTAAACAAAAACTAAAATCTATAAAATGCATATATAATATTGAGCAATGAATCGACCAGCTCGTTTACAGGAATTTCTTTTTTTATAAAAAAAAAATTAATCTTTTATTTCACTTTTACTCTTCTGAATAGAAAAATATTTTAACATCGACTCATAACAAGAAATATATTGGGTTAAATTTTGAACCATTGAAATACGTTGTTTCCTTAATTCATTGATAACAATAAATATAAGATCTTGATCCATATTCCATACATCAATCTTGTTATGTTTATCCTTCCCAGCAGTTAGAATATTAACAAGGAAATCCAGGGTAATAAATACACCTGTTCTACCACACCCAGCTGAACAATGAACCAATAGAGGTACATTGTTATGAGTACTTTTAGAAATTGAAGCTCTTCTATAATTACTACAATTTTTCTGTAGTGTCATCAAATCTGATATCATATCAAGGGATATATCTAATTTAGATAAAAATTTAATTGGAGAACTAATTAGATGGTTTTTAATCCTAAATAATTTTTGTAAATCTCCCATATCAGCACTGCACGAATCTAACCATTTTGAATATTGTAACTGATAAACAACGCAATATTCAGAAGGTGATATGTTATTTCTAACTACTTGGAAGACTCTTAAAGTACATCCATCTAGATTATAAACATTTTCAATTGCCTTGACAATATTAACAGTAAATCTTTGAGTGGTTCTATTATACTTGGTACCCCAATAGATATCCCATTTTTTATGTTGTAACTCATCGTCAGAGTTTAATGATACGATAACTTTGACTTTATTAGACATAATAACTTTCCAAAAATCGTCAATTGTTGAGGGTAAAGGTGCCTGTGTAGCGATATATTCGTAATCTGAATTAATTTGTGGTAATGAAAGGTAATTTGCATTGATATAATCATTGAACCTTTTTTGATTATTTTCGTCAAAGGAAGATCCTTTTTCATGAACTGTATGTAAGGTTTGATCATCTAAATTTTTCAATGAACTTGAAGTATCTATTATTTCTGCAGGTGAACCATCTCTAATATCTATTTGACTTTGTGGTTCTATTAGTTGTTCCTTCGATGAGTCGTTATCTTCAGACACAATGTGAACTAAAGGTGAAGCTGAGTATGAGGATAAAGATGAAGTTGGTGAGACAGCATCTCTTGGTGCAATTAAGTTTTGGTTGAATTGTGGGATATTATTTAACGCAAAATAAGATGAAGAATTCTTTCTTTTCCTATTAGAATTTGAATTTGAACGTGATCGCGATAAAGATGAATTAGAAGGTGTGGTATTTGCAATATGAACGGGGATGTTATCTTCATTTAAATGAGACGGTGAATGAATATTATTACTGTTGTTATTATTTGTACTTTTAAAATCAGTATTATTATTGTTATTTATTAGTGGGGAATATTGAAGTTTAACTCTTGAATGTTCATATGGTAAAATGTTGGAATATCTATTTTTATTAAATGACTCTATACCTTGAGATACTTCATAATGAACTAATGGAGTCACTAAGGTATCACTATTACTACTATTTAGAATATTTTCAGATAAATCAGAGGCTGCATTATTAGAAAAAGTTCTTGATCTTTGTAATGGTAAAGTTGTTAGTGAAGGTTCTTGTTGATTATCATCTGTAATGATTAAAGGTGGTAATTGTAAACCTTTTGTTTTAGATTCAGTAGTTCCATTCATAATTATTGTATGTGTGGTATCTGGTCTTGGATTTGATTTTCTATGCAATGATTGAGTTCTTGATATTTTATTTGTTGATTTTCTTTTCAATAAATCTCTCTTTTGTTTCTTGAATTGATTTTGTAAATGTGTCAAGGAATAAATCTTATGATATGAACTTGATGATTGTAAATCTGTTGAGTTACTTGTAGCAGGGGTATTTGTTGCGATTGATGTTGAAGATAATGAACCGTTATCATTGTCATCTTCCTCTTCATCATCATCTATTTCAGTAGCCATAAGGGTATTATTTTGAATTTTATAACTTTCATTATAATTACCATTAGTATTTTTCTTATCATTAATACAATCAGCTAATCTTTCAACTTCCATATCTTCCAATAAATCAAATTTCTTCAATAAGATTAATAAAATATCATCTTTTTGTGTTTTATCAGTGAAAGGAAATAACCATTTTGGTAAAACTGAATCATTTAAATGAATATCATTTGGAATATTAAATGTAAAATACTTTTTTAATGACATAGGTGAATAATGAATTGAATCTTTCTTAATTGAATGTACAAACATTCCATTTGTTGAATTTTTTGGTATCTTAATTGTTAAATTAAAATTTTGTAATGCAGGTCTATCTTTCATTCTCTTTGTTGAATTTAAATTATTAATAAATTTATTATTTGTTATTTGTGAACTCATAAAATCTGTTGAAGTTGGTATTATATTTGATTCCTTTAATTGATTACATAATTCTTTATCTAATGATAATAAAATTAATTGAGAATTATCATCAGATTTATTAATCGATTTTAAAAATTTAATAAATTTTGTAATTAATGAGAATGTTTGAAATGAACAATTTGATAAAGTTGAAAATTTATCAAAAAATACAAAAACATTACAACTATCAATTAATTTTAATAAATTTTTCCTCTTTTCATCATTAAATGTAATTTGTAAAAGATTTTCAAATTTAAAATTTTTCCTTTTTAATAATGTACTTGGTAAATTTAAATGAAATTTAAAAAAATTTTGTCTTGATAAAGATAATGAAGATTTATTATGATCAAATAATAATGTTGATAATGATGATGCAGGTGAAGATACTGTAAAAAGTGAAGGTATTGCAGATTCATTCGGTGAAAGATCAAATATCAATACATTACTTCGTTGATCCGAATTATCTTGTAATCGTGACGTTGGCGACGATATTATATTTGTGGATTGTTTAGGTAATAAAAAATCATCGATTAAAGATGTTACCGTTGAACAATATTTCAATCCATTAATATGGTACTCATTAGAATTTAAATCGACAAAATTTTTAATATTATGATTACTTCCTGTTGTCGGCAGTGAAGGCGGACTATTTGTCTGTATCCTATTAGTAATATTTCTTTTCGAATCATTACTTATCATTGAATGTTTCTTATTAAATGAATTCAGTGTATGTGGTGAAGTGGGAGAGTTATTTGAACCTTCTCTCAATATTTTACACATAATGAGAGAAACTTTCACTTTCTCTCTCTTTTTCCTTTTTGACCAAAATGTGCAATAAACGTTCAGATAGGAAAGAATAAATAATGTTTCCTTATATTCTACTCATAGACAGACTGAGGAGTTAAGAGTCTAGTTTCACCTTTTCAAAAAAAACTAACTAAAAAAAAAAAAAAAAAAGGGGAAACGTTATGTCACAGATCAATGCTTTACAGTCAACGTTATATTAAATAACTGATCCAGCAATAATAAAGTAAAAATAAAATATTACTATAATTCTTGCAAAAAAAAATATCTATCGAGAATCTCTTTCCAGTAAACAGAGTTCCCTTTTCTAAAGGTCACTTTTATTTTCCAATCTTTTAATTTGCCTCATGTGTATTTTGATTTTAAGATGGTCTATAAATAATATTTCACTCTTGGCCAAAAGGAAAGAAAAAGATCAACTCACTTTGCCACTTTCCCACCAAAATTTGTACGCAAAAACCCTTTTTTGATCTATTATTAAATTGTCTACGGGCCCTTCTGAGTAATTCTTCCTAAAATAAAGCCGAAACTGTTTTTTTTTGGGCGAAGTGAGGCATCACTGAAACCCTAAGTTAGGGTTAGGGTTTATAACTATTTTCCGAAATTTTTTTGTATTTTGAGGTAAACAAAAAGAAAGTTTAAGAAGAAGAAGAAGAACACGAAAATTGGTATTTGAGTAGACGAAAGTTAATTTGGAAGAATGAATTGGTATAGGGAGAAGCAAGGTGTGTGATGGATCGCAGTATGCTTGGTGAACAAGATGGTAGTTCTTCTAATGTCAGGGACTTCTTTAAGAGACCTGAAAATGAGGATACTTTACATTATTTGAAACGTCAACATCAGGAACAAATGAAGAGAATGGATGAATTAGAAACAAGTAGTTCTGTAGTATCACCATTAAAACCTACAAAACAAATATATATGGGGGCAAATAAATCTAATGGTACTAGTGCTGCTACGAGCACTCATGCTGCTGGTCGAGAAACAAGGGCGCCGGTACAACAACAAGGACAATCCGTTGGAATAATACCGATGCCTATATCATCAGCATCCACACATGGACAATCGGATTTACTTCGACAACAATTAAGAGGTGAAATTCCTTTACCATCATCAGCAATGTCTTCTTCGACTTCGAATGGATTGCCCAATAGAAGATCAGATAATACTTATAATTATGCACTTTATAATAATGAAACGCGTTTACCACAACAACAATCACAAGTTATTGACAGAGATTATAATTCAAATTCAATGTATATGAAATCAATTCAAAGGGAGACAGAATCATTAAGAGATATTGTTTATCAACAACAACGAGATATGCATACATTAAATATGTTATTAGATGATGAACGAACTAAAAATATTAATCTTTATGATCGATTAAGTTATTTAGAAAAAAAGATACAAATGATTGAATTCAATACTCAAATTCCTATACAGCGTCGTACAGTATCTTCTTCTTCTTCATCCGCGACATCTTCTTATGGTGGTAGAGCATTTGGTTATAATAATGGATATCCACCAAGCAGTCAAGATACAGACAATAACAACAATAATATTAATGCTAGTAGGATATACAGTAATGATAATTCTAATGAAAGAGCTCATCAATATAGAAATCAAGAATTTATATCGTCTCCAACAACAAATCATCCTTTTTCAATTGTAGATGATAAGACTACCAATCTTTTATTCTCCAGAAAAACAACTCAGTGAAAAGATAAAAAAAATAATAATATTCTATATAAATTTTAATAGATAAATGTAGAAGTTGTAATATTATATTCTAAATGTAACGTGCATTGTTTTGCTTATAATTCCGCATTTGCTTTTTTTTATTATATTCCAATGAATTTCATGTGTAGTGTATATTTAAAGTCATCTTCTTCATTTTTGATTATGGATATTGTCCCTTTCTTAGCGTATTTTGGAATATCGGAACTACCCCATAGATATGAATTCGAATATCCAATAAATCCTGTTTCAGAATCATATTCAAATTGCGAAGCTTGCTGAATATTCTTATAATGACATGCCAATTCATTATTTGTAGTGATTTGACAATATCCAAGTCTGCTCTTTAAGTTATAATTACCGAAGGGTGATTTGACTAATTGATAATTGGCAGGAGTACCCTTCGATATCCAATGACCATCTTTTATCACAACACCTATTGATCTATCTGTCTTTTCATTGATTATTCTTAAGACACCTCGTTGGCCTCTTCTATCGTCGCCTGGAATTTGGCCTTTGGGAAAATAACCCTTTGGATAATATTTGATACCTTCCTCACGACAACGTGAAGATGGTATTTTTTTGCCTAAATCATTTACTGATAATGGTTGGAAATCTTGATTCAATATGGATCCTTGTAAGAGATGATAATACCATATCTCATTGATTACGTTATTTTTATCACAATTAATAAATACTTTTTTTCCTTCAAAACTTTCCTGTAATGCATTTTCTATTTCTATTTTAGTATAGGTTCTTTCAACACTTGGAATTATATCATGTTGTTTTAATGCACTATAAGTGTCTAATTTTTTGAAAAGATTGACGGTAACGTTAAAATAATCAATGACACCTCTTTCCTTCCATAATTTTTCTTCCTTTTCATCATTTTCATTCCATCTTTCATAACAGTGAGGGTATAAATTCTTAATGCAACTACCATGTTTATTAAATTCATGAATCCATAACGATTCGTCTCCTCCAACAATGTTACTCTTCCATAGGAGATCCAAATTGTCATAGAGATCTTTAGTGTTTGGAAAATTACCATTATGCATAACATAATAAACATCATCGATGAAAAGATCCCTTCTACAAAATTGTTCGTATGAACCGTCACAATTATCTGGCCATAAACCATGTATCGTAAATGAATCCATGGGACCTAACTCTTTTACGATCTCACTATCATTCATTCCAATTTTACTAGTTTTATAATTCCAGAACTGAGATTGTAGAAACACTCCACCAGGGTATTCGAAACAACAACTATCTTTTATTTCAGTAGCATTTCTGCAAGTATTTGGAAGATCGATGGGGCAATAACTATTTTCTGTTCCACTGGTTAAAACAGAAAAAATGTTTCTATATAGTAGTATATCTTTTGGTATTCTCATTTTGAATTGGTTGTATTAATCCAATATATATATCTGTGTGTGTTTATAATAGATCTTATTTTAGAAGTTTGTTATCTTTTTTTAACTTCAACTTAACAAACATCCCTTAAATTTAATCGTTATTCAGCCCTTCTATCTTTGTCGTTAAAGGAAAAATAAATGTTAGCGGAAGTGATAAGAAGAAAAGAAGGATAGACTAAAAAATAATAAAGATAAACGTTATTCACTTACAACTGGTTACAATTCTTATGAGTGGATTAATAGTAATTATCAGTTGCAGAAAATTTGAATTTAAAATTCAACTGTCTCTATGAATTTTTCTGGTTTATAATAAAAGATTAACAATAGAGATTAAAATTAGATAAAATTGTAGAATATTAAAAATGAAAATTAGAAAAGAGATATGTAATAAAATAATGAAAAAAATTCTCTTTATTAATAGCAAACAAGATAAGTATTAAAAAAAAATAATTAGTCATTCAAAAGAAGTGATGAAAATGTCGATAGCTAACAACTTAAATCATTTTTCTGTAAAATGGTTCACCTTCCTTCTTGACATGATCGATTTCAATTGCAGTGTCTCTTTTGTTTAATGGAACCCAATGTGTTGACTTCCATGGTGAAACACCTTCTAACCACATTTCATTGACTTCTTCCAATGAAAGACCTTTTGTCTCTGGAACAAAGAAGAAGACATAGAACCAAGCAAATATCAAACAGCCCATAAAAACATAACCATAGTAAAAGTTGATAGCACCTGTTATAAACGGAGTGAAGAAACTTAATAAGAAGTTCCAAAACCAATTAGAAGCAACAGAAATGGACATACCCTTAGCCTTGACTCTCAATGGGAAAGTTTCAGCAACGATAACGTATGGGATTGGGGCCCAGGTAGTAGCAAAACTAAAGATAAAGAAACATGTAAAGACAATCATTGTATTTCCTGCACTCTTAGATGAAGCATTGTTCATACCGTTTGGATACAATCTGGTGACACCAACAGAAGCATAAACAACAAAACAGACACACATAGCAGCGGCGCCCCATAATAGGCATTTACGTCTACCATACCTTTCAACGAAGTAGATACCTACAAAGGTGGAAGCAAAATTAACCACACCAATGATTATTGACGTTTCAAAAGAATCTTCTAAACCAATTGATTTAAAGATACTGGTACCGTAGTAGAAAAAGTAATTGGCACCAGTCAATTGTTGTAGACTTTGAATCATAACACCTAGAATGACTCTTGGTAAAATTTTCCCTTCAGTAGAAATCAATTCACGCCAGGAGGCTTCACCAGCAGCAATTTCTGTTTGAATACCAGAATTTAATATTTCCAGTTCAGCTTGTACAGCAGGATCATCAACAGATACTCTGTTAGAAGTAGCAATCGATCTTCTAGCTTCATCAATTTTACCAACCTTGATTAAGTAACGTGGTGATTCTGGAACCATTAACATTGCAACAATCATAAATAGGGCCCATGCAAAACCCAGCCCTAATGGGACTCTCCATTGAACAGAGTTAGAATAACTTTTTGTCCCATAGTTAGTACAGTATCCTAAGAAAATACCTAAAGTAATCATCAATTGGAAACATGATACTAATGTACCTCTTAGATGTTTTGGAGAAACTTCAGAAATCAATAATGGCGAATAAACAGAAATTCCACCAACACCCATACCAGAAAAGATTCTCCCAATAAGATATTGATACCATTTATCAACAGAAGAAATAGAAATCAAAATGCCAATAACATAGACAACAGTAACAATGACTAAAGCAATTCTTCTACCATAAGTATCACCTAATTTGGAAAATAGTAGTCCACCGATGGCACATCCAATACAGAAAATTGAGACAATTAAACCAGTTCTAACTCTTGAAAGAGAAAAAGTCCCATCACTATTGGCTGTTCCAAATCTCCTAATGAAGTCAGTCTGTTGAACGAATCCAGAAATGGTGCCAGTATCCCAGCCAAAGATGAATCCACCAAATGAGACCATTAGACAAATCAATGATACAGTAATATAAGCAGAGGCAGGCTTCTTTGGCATCTCATACACTTCTGCAGTGTTATCTTCAATTGCACTACCCTTACCTCCATCGTCATTAACTTGTTGATTGACTGGAGTTGAAAGTGCAGAGTCAGTACTAGATGGCTCATTAGCTGTCTGAACTGCATTGTTTTTCGTAGCGGAGTCCTCAGACTCAACAGCAGGAACTGTTGCGAGATCAGGTTGAGACATTATTAACAATCAAAATTTTAACGTAATGTTACAACTTGAATTAGTAGTATAATTATCTTCTTTTTGGCAACAATGAAAAAAAGAATTACGGAATGAAAAATCTTCCTCAAAGCAAAAAAGTGTCTAAGTTGCTATTCACTTAAATACTTCCTATTTTTGAGTATTTAAACGTAGGTAAATTGCGGTTTTACAATACCTACTTTTAGGACAAAAATTATTGTCATGTAGATGAAGGTAACAAATGGCACACGCTATCTTTGTTATACCTCTCTGACGTTTTACAACATTGTTGCGGTGGTAATTAAATGTGCCGAACTAATTTGTGACGTATTTTCGGACTTTTTCAGTGAACCAGCAATAAAAAAAAATACCTACATTTTTCTCATCTAAGAAAATACTGTACCACTATTTTCTAGTATTATATACAGATTATGAGATAAACAGTTGAGAGGAGGAAGTAAGGCACCTAGCTACCAAGAAATTTTCAATTAATATTGTGAGACTAGTGATCTTATGGACATACTGGGGTTAAACTGTACTGCTGTTACGTTTTGTCCGTCAGAAATAACATGCATTAATATTACACGTCTGTTACGTAATGTGAAATTTTCTTCATTCGCTTTCCCTTATTTGACCTCATACTTGTATACAGAGTGTCAGACATTATCAGATTTCCCTCTATAATCTCAAATTAAAGATCTCACCAGTTGTGTCAATGTGGGGTAGTAGCATTTAGGAGACACATTACTGCCTCCTAAGGGATTTGTTATTGATTAGAAAAAAACTTTAAATTTAGTTGCCAAAGGTAATCATATCTGTTTCGTTTATTAGTTTTGTTGCTATGACAATTAAGAAGTGATATTATTTATTCTCCTCCTCCATAATCTTAAAATAGAACCCCACATTGATAATCTGTGATATATTCCCTGACCCTCCTTCTTTTGCCCCTCTTACTATTTCTTCATGGATTATATGACAAGAATGCACCACACTAAAAGTTTAAACTAGTTTGAAATTGAAAATAGTTTCCACTGGTGGGGAAAATATTATAAAATGAAGTATGTACAACAACGTCACTGTATGGTAGAAATAGTATAAACCGTGTGGATAATTTCAAGTCAGTATTAGGATTATACTTACTGAATTAGTATTCCTGAAATTTAGGCACGACTAAGGCATCAGAACCCTTTGCATGTTGAAAATGTTGTAATTATCTTAGTTGCAGTAAATGACTATGATGTTTAACTGACATATCTTGCGAATACTTGGTACTATGTTGCATAGCTTATTTTATAGTGGAAAGTAAGATAAATTGTTCTCCGAAATAATTCCTTCATATAATATGTTGTAGGAAATCTTATAAAATTCATGTGAATTTTGTTTTACTCATAATACAAACGATTAAATTGTGGTGGTTGTACCTTACTTGCTGTTCCCTAATTGTTGACATTTGTATTTATTGAGCTTACATTCCTCTACCAATGACTTGAAAGAAGAGAGTTTGTCTAGATACCGGAGGCTAGATTTTTAAACAACTAAAGCATTTATATTTCCTATATTCATACTTTGGAGCGTGAGTGATTGTTTCTTATTCTTGATTAACTGTTTCTTATTCTTGATTAACTGTTTCTTTATTGTTTAATATAATTAAATTTATATTTATTAGCAAAGGGTTAATTTGCTAATAATTGTTAAAAAAATTAAAAGTGAGAGCTAGCTAAATAACGAATAACGAATTAATATTTTGGAACAAACTCTCAATAAAATAACTATTACTTTATTAATCAAATAGAGAGACTCGGTCATTGTACGGTTATTAAAAAGGAACAATTCTTAAATTCAGTTTATTTAATTTTACAGTGAAGAACAAAAGTTCATCCTGTAACCTTTCTATACGTTACTAATTTGAGAAATAAAAAATACAAAAGAAAAATGCATTCGTATGGCAATGTATGATAACGAAGTCAAGAAAAATATTTACAGGTAACCCTGTGTAAAAAGTATTGGTAAATTAAAATAATTGCAATATTGTAATAATACCAAAAAACTTATAATAAAAATAGCATGACAAATGCAAAGAACACATTAACACTCACAGCCGGGTTCGCATCATTACTATTTATTACCAGGTTGGCGGTGGAGGCACCACCATGAGTAACGGCTGCTAGTGTAGATCTAGATGAAAGAATGGCGATACCACTTTTACTAATTCTGCTATTAATAGATTCGATACCTTCATTTGTAGTAGTGATTCTTCCGTACAAAGCAGTTTTACTATTGCTCTTACCACCATTATTATTGCCAATTCCTAAAGTAGGTTTATTTCCAGGTAACAAACTTGTTCCGCTACTACATTTATCTTCATTTTTGACAGCAGTTGTAGTAATTGGTACGATAATGTTATTCTCTTTAACTGCTTGGATAGACGATGTACCAATAGAAAATGTCTTAATTCTGTTTCCTCCTGTTGTCACTATAGGAGAACTGACGGTTCCTTTTTCCTCAGATGCTGTGGTGGGAAACAACGTAGTTTTAGAAAAAATAGTTTTGATTATGGTTGAATATTGGGTATTAATATTTGTGCTGTTCATATACTGTACGTCCCCAGTACCTACAATTGTCTCAGTAAGAAGTGACGTATATGTGCTAACGACAGCTTGGCTAGTATGGTTCGCTGGTTGTGACGTAGCAATGGTGATTGAACTTTCTGGTTCCAAAGTTATAACCTCAGTCAGCGTAGTAGAATTTCCATCTACAGTAGCAACATCGGTCACTGTCAATAAACTAGTCACTGTTGGAACTGGAATTGTTTTGGTTATTTGGATAGTCGAGGTCTCGGCCGAAAAGGTAATTGTTTCGGTAATTGTGACACTTTGAGTTTGATTTTGTGAAGTAACTACATCCGTAGTAGTCATTGTTGATGCTTCCTGTGAGACAGTAAATGTTGCTGTCACTGTTTCAACTTGGGTGACTGTCGGAGGCACAGGAGGTTCAATTGGTTGTGGTGGAATATAGTCATCGTCATCAAACATTGGACAAATTACATCATTATAGTATTTTGCATATCCAGTGAAATCTTTATGTACTACCCCTTCTGGATCAGTGAAGCTAATGGTTTGGATAGCGACTGCATCCCTGTTGAAAAATACGATACGGAAGGGATAGGATTCGCCAGCAGCCATATCCATGGTGCCCGTATGAACATCAGTGTTGTCATAATATTGAATAGAATATAATGTGAAGTTTTGCGTTTGAGTTTCTGAACAACAAAAACTGTCAGTATTACCAAACATTTGAAATAATGATCCATCGTCTGTTTGACCAATTTGAAACGTGTAAATACCAGATGTTTTTGGAACAAACCAACCAGTATATTCAACAGAAAAATTAGAAATAGTCAAACTGAAACCATTGATTTCACCTTCAGTAATGGCACCACTTATGGTCCCGTAGAAATAAAAAAAATTAGTATCATAAACACCATCAACTTCACCTAAGTACCTGTCACCCATGTAGTATTCATGATCTAAAAAATTTTTATCCAAAATATTTGGAGTATCTTCAGCATAAATATATCTGTAAAATCTCGCCTTCAAACCATCGTCGGTTCCTCAAGCTGGGCTGAACAAAGACCCAATTCTGTAGCCTCTGATGGGTCTGTTTGTTGAAGAGACCTTAGATCAAAGCCATGCGGATTTTCTTCAGCAAGACAAATAGCCAGAAATAAATGAGCCAAAAAGAAAAAAATTGTAAGTATACTTATATTCGACATAGAATCAATTAAACAATCCTGGTGATCTAAACGAAAGTCTAAAATATGTTAAGTAAAAAATTAGAAATGTTTGCGATTTTGTTTTGGTAAAACTTCGAGATGGGTGGAAACATAATCAAATCATTGGAAATTATAACTGTACCTTTTTATATACCACAGAACTAACAACGATGAGATGTCCTTGTTTTCATAGCTTAACAAGAAAATTTCTTTTTTGGACCCTATTGTTCACTTAACACATATTTACATTCAATCATAATTCAATTTTAAGTCCAACAATAAAAATTTACAAATTATTTAAATCAAAAATATTAAGCAGTCAAATCACCACACAATAATTGCTTAGAAATAATAACTAATTAAGTTAATTTGGATGTCAATAATTTTGAAAAGAAGTCTCTGTAGAGATGACAATATCTTCAATAATAGTACTGTGATTAACATATAATAGTACTCCCGAAATGTTTATTTACGTTTAATTTAAGGCAACGTGATGGGAACAATGCACAACCTGTTTTAAAAATCCCAAAATTATGGCTATAAGGTTTTAAAATTTCATGTAATTTGATATATGTTCGAGGAAAGATGGTGGAAGTAATTTAAATATCCTCTCGAAGAGGTCAAAGCTAAAATTTTGACAATAGCTATCTTAATAATTTTGTATAGAAGAGGGATATCTGATTCAACTAAACGAATATAGTCAAAACAAATTATTAATAATTCTATTTTTGAATTACACTGTAATATGGGTTCTCCGTCGCAATGTTTCATAATCTATTGTGTGATTTCAGCTTAACGCGACAATTTATTGTTATTAGTGAAAGAAGAGGGGGGAACAACGAGGAGTGCTATTGTTCTTTAAATATTTTCAAGAATGCTTTTAAATTCGAAGTTAATTCACCCTGTGACTACAAAAATTTTGTGTATTCGAAAAAATACAGTAATAACAAGCTCTATTGAACCAAAACTGTTTACTTTTTCCACTGCTATACCCACTATAGTGAATGTATTATTATGGTTTGAATACTTAAAATTGGTGTATTTACCAATAAAATTAACAATTGTTTTACAAGGGGCTGGTTTCGGTCAGATACCAGTATTGTTATTCTTGTTTCTAATGATGGTTTTTTTTATTCTTGAGATTGTTTCAACAAATTTACCGTTAAGTTCCAATTAAAACAGTTTTCTTTGAGTTTAATTCGTAGAACGATTGATTCCATGTTACGACCTCCCTCAAAAACATTTCTTCTCGGTGCAATACTATATTTATTGTACTATACTTCTTGTTAATTAAATACTATACCATAACATGTTTATAATGTTTTAATCGATATCACTTCCGGCTGGCATTTCGGGAAACAAAAACTACTCCTTCTTCCATAAAATAATAAAACTGTCAGATTAAATTTTAAGAATGGTATTAAATAATACCTTTGATGGGTACTGGGTACATATTCGAAACCAAAGGAGAACATATCACTGCTGTTGACTTATTATTCGCAAAATTCCCTATTCCTCATTCAAAACTTTTCCTGCAATATATTTAATAGACAGTTAAGTAACTACTCGTAGAGATATCATACAATGGAAAAATAAATAAGTATTGAACAGGTATTTGGTATTTAAAAATGTTTTTTTTTAAAAACCATAAAAAAACTTTTCTATTAATTGAAAAAACACCACTAATTGAATTGATTGGGTAATTTCTACTTATAGTTAATATCACCAGTTCTGGTTCCACTTTAAGCTGTTATTTCAGATGGGTTAAAGCTGGTAAATTTAAATGTTTACAAATTTTCTGATCTTCGTTGTTTTATGAACTAAGGGAATACACCTAGGAGAGTTAGTTATATATAATCATAATGTAGAAAATCACATCTCCCTTGATTAGTTTGTTTCTAACTTGTTAATAATTTATAATTCGGACAGTGTTCAATGTAATAATTTGTTGACGCAGTTTATGTCGGAATTTACATGATAGAAGAATGACAACAATAATATAAAATAAAAGAATAAAAGAAAATAATAAGACCCATTTGGAAACCATGTATAATTTCTACAATGCTAGTATTGGAAATTTATAATCACGAAATATCTAATCCAAAAGTATATAAAGGGAACAATATTTCATGTGTTGGAATATTTAATTTCCCTGATTATTTTGTATATTATTAATAATTTGTATAATAAAGAAATCAGACGACTATACGTTGATTTCTAAAGAAAGGAAATTTTGTATCATATTAACA